>CAJHNH020003757.1:616876-736876 GCA_905116865.2 Candidula unifasciata
ACTCATGGACACACAATGAAACCTCCCAGCGCAACTCATGGACACACAATGAAACCTTCCAGCGCAACTCAGGGACACACAATGAAACCTTCCAGCGCAGATCAGGGACACACAATGGAACCTCCCATCACAACTCAGGGACACACAATGAAACCTCCCAGCGCAACTCATGGACACACAATGAAACCTCCCAGCGCAACTCATGGACACACAATGAAACCTTCCAGCGCAACTCAGGTACACACAATGAAACCTCCCAGCGCAACGCCATCCTCCATAACTGGGGAACCGCTCCAGAGAAAGCTGCAAAGGAACAACTCCTGACAGTTCAAAATCAAATTCGCGGTGTTTTGTCGGCGATGAAAGAGGAGATAGAATACATGAAACCTGGCCGTTGCCTGGTCGCCGACACGTAAAGAAGGTTAAGTCAGCTATCAGCTTGGTCAGAGTTTAGTCAGTCAGGCACAGAAACGCGTTCTCCCAGAGCAGTGGTTTCCAAACCTTTACAGGTCGCAACACCCCCTTTTAAGTGTGCGGCAAGGACCCCCCTCCACCTCCCCCGCCTTTGTTGTTGTTGTTGTTGGGGATATGGCAAGACCCAAATGCCATACTCCCCACTCATAACCAAATCCAAAATCTGATTAAAAAGAGGACAACAGTTTCCGCAACATGCGAAACAAAAAGTATGGAGACCCGTTTTTGTCAGAATGTGTTCTTAATCTACAATTAAATGCGCATGTTACCATAGTAATTGGATTTTTAACGGTAGATGCACAAACTGCTAATGAAAACAAAATTTGTCTTGTCGTTTTGTTTATTAGTTCACAAATATTTTATTTACAATTAAACTAGATGAAAATGTAAGTAAAAGGGATTATGACAAGTACAAAATGTAAGTAAAACGGATTATACAAGTACAAAATGTAAGTAAAAGGGATTATGACAAGTACAAAATGTAAGTAAAACGGATTATGACAAGTACAAATCTCCTAATTTCAAAACTGCTTGACGCCCACCCCCCCCCCCCCACCCCCCTCCCGCTTCGAAACATGGTTGCGGCTCCTAAACTGAAACTTCCTTGCTCCCCCCCCCTTCCCCGTGAAACCTCTTAGCGCCCCTCCCCTTACCCAGGTTGGAGACCACTGCTGCTAGAGGTAACTCGAAGGTAGCGTCGGGTGGAGGGGTCACTAGGGGCAAGGCTGCGAGGTGGGCCCGTAGATAAGTCTAACAAGGTTGCCATTGTGACTGCTGGCGTTTGCAGTGTAGATAAATAAGTGTCATGGTATGTGTGTGTGTGTGTGTGTGTGGGGTGGGGGGGGGGCCACGCAGGGAACCAGAGACAGGTAGTGTGGAGAGTACGTGTGTGTGAGTGTGTGGAAGGTGTGAACGTAGATCAGTGTGAGGGATAAGTAAACACAGATAGTGACAGACAGGGCTAGGCACCAGAAGCTAAGAGGACCAGGGATTGTTTAAAGTGAAGCAAAAAAATGAGCTTTCGGCAAACTAGGTAATGTTGGGACCTGCACAAAGAGGCAACTTGGAGGAATAGATGCTGGAAAAGAGACAACATAGGACAAGCAAGTATTACAGACGAAATAATGTGCAGAAAGAAACCCTAGGAAAGAGGCAGGAAACTGCTGCTGCTGTTGTTGTTATTGTCGTTGTTGTTTTGTTGTTGTCGTTGTTGTAGTGGTTGTTGTTGTTGTAGTGGTTGTGGTAGGAGTTTCAATTTCAAATAAAAAATTCCACCAATGATGACTGGATCACAATTCTTACAGAGTTATGTTGTGTGTGTAGTGTGTGTGTGTGTGTGTGTGTGTGTGTGTGTCTCTCTCTCTCTCTCTCTCTCTCTCTCTCTCTCTCTTTATACATAACTGTTCACCAAGGAGAATAAATACAATGCATTCTTTCTGCGATCTGTGCATCAAAACCAACAAATCCTACTCCGTTCTGTGCATCAAAACCAACAAATCCTACTCCGTTCTGTGCATCAAAACCAACAAATCCTACTCCGTTCTGTGCATCAAAACCAACAAATCCTACCCCACTCTGTGCATCAAAACCAACAAATCCTACCCCACTCTGTGCATCAAAACCAACAAATCCTACCCCACTCTGTGCATCAAAACCAACAAATCCTACTCCGTTCTGTGGATCAAAACCAACAAATCCTACCCCACTCTGTGCATCAAAACCAACAAATCCTACTCCGTTGTGTGGATCAAAACCAACAAATCCTACCCCACTCTGTGCATCAAAACCAACAAATCCTACTCCGTTCTGTGCATCAAAACCAACAAATGCTACTCCACTCTGTGCATCAAAACCAACAAATGCTACTCCGTTCTGTGCATCAAAACCAACAAATCCTATCCCACTCTGTGCATCAAACCAACAAATCCTACTCCAGAGTGTGCATCAAATGAATAAATCCTACTCCGCTCTATGCATCAAAACCAACAAATCCTACTTCATTCTGTGCATCAAAACCAAAAAAATCCTACTTTGCTGTGTGCAGGTGGTTTTGCTGATTTATGTGATGTGCTGATGAAGTCTATGTAGCCGCAACGTGTTTGTTATACCGTAAAGCTCACTGTGATAGATTTTCCTTGGTTTTAAATCTGTTCATGATATCAAACCAGCTTGCTGTTTCAGCAGCTGCTCTAACATGTGCTTGTTGTGTGTGTCACAACGCTTCAATGAAGTGAATCAAATATGTTCGTACTTAGCTTCCATGGCCGTATTTCGGTTAGACGGCCCTGTGCAGTCATTTACTTGATGTCCCTGTTTGTCTTGACTAGACTTGAGCATCACTATACGTTTACAGACAACCAACAATAAGTTGTGGAATTATTGACTGCACTTGTATATTGTACTGGGGTATTTCAACTGAACTGATTATACAATAGATCAAACAAATATACAAGTTGTGTCCTAATATGGAATTGATGTGCAATACAAGATGCAATTTTCATAGTGATAAAAGAAAAAAAAAGGAAAAAATATTTTTTTTTTTTTAATATATGGGTAGGTTGGCTGCTGTTGTTGTTGTTATTGCTTTTGTTGTTGTTGACATCTGTTTTTAACTACTAGTTATATGCAGCCACTCTTAGAAGTATGACGCCCCAAATATTTTGCAGCCGCCCCCTGGCGCTGCACATGTTGCAGATGGCCTAAACATGGCTCTGCATGTTTCCCTTGCCTGTGTGCAATCCCAACACTGACTGCCCAGAACCAAACGTTTGCAGAAATCTCTGCAGGCTCAATAGATCAACTATCACTCGGCAGCTGTGTGCAGGCTCAATAGATGAACTATCACTCGGCAGCTGTGTGCAGGCTCAATAGATGAACTATCACTCGGCAGCTGTGTGCAGGCTCAATAGATGAACTATCACTCGGCAGCTGTGTGCAGGCTCAATAGATGAACTATCACTCGGCAGCTGTGTGCAGGCTCAATAGATGAACTATCACTCGGCAGCTGTGTGCAGGCTCAATAGATGAACTATCACTCGGCAGCTGTGTGCAGGCTCAATAGATGAACTATCACTCGGCAGCTGTGTGCAGGCTCAATAGATGAACTATCACTCGGCAGCTGTGTGCAGGCTCAATAGATGAACTATCACTCGACAGCTGTCTGCAGGCTCAATAGATGAACTATCACTCGGCAGCTGTGTGCAGGCTCAATAGATGAACTATCACTCGGCAGCTGTCTGCAGGCTCAATAGATGAACTATCACTCGGCAGCTGTGTGCAGGCTCAATAGATGAACTATCACTCGACAGCTGTCTGCAGGCTCAATAGATGAACTATCACTCGGCAGCTGTGTGCAGGCTCAATAGATGAACTATCACTCGACAGCTGTCTGCAGGCTCAATAGATGAACTATCACTCGGCAGCTGTGTGCAGGCTCAATAGATGAACTATCACTCGACAGCTGTCTGCAGGCTCAATAGATGAACTATCACCCGGCAGCTGTGTGCAGGAAAACATTACAGAAAATAATAAATCTGTGGTTAGGGGGAGGGGAGGGGGACTAGACCCACTGCCACCTAACAAGAATGTCGTAAGAGGCAACGAAGCACTGGTGTTTCGTTAGAAATCAGAGTGCATCTGATTAAGAGATAAGCAACCAGCAGTTTGCATATAAATAAGCCAGATTTGTGATATGAGTGTACACTCGAAACTTAAGTTCTAAAGCAAGACCAAAGTGCAGAAGTGGACAAACAGCCTAAACTTTCCCCTAGAGCTTACAGCTGAATGATATGAAAAAAAAGATAAAAATCAGAGGCACATGCCAGAATCCAGCGACAGTACCGCTAGACAGCGATCAGAGATGAATCACCAGCACCGTATGACGTTCCAGATGCGATGAGCTCAGGGGATCCAAGAGACCAAGAGAGGCAGACAGGCCGAAGGAAGCCAGCCGTGCTGATAGAGTTGTTCAGACGACTACAGAAAGGCTCAATGGATGCAATCAGAAGATTTTGGGGCAGGCAGGAAAAACAAACCCAGGATTGGCATCAACAAAGAATGGGGGGTGACGATTAGGAATGGGTGTGATCGCGGGCCGATCGATGTGTCTCGGGCTGCTAGCGAAGGGGTACAATGAAAGTTGCGATCGGAACTGAGGGTATAATCAAAGCGGGGTTGGGGTTTGAGGGCTATAATAAAGGCGGGGTTGGGGTCTGAGGAGTACAATGATAGAGGAACCAATGATGGGGTGAGGTCGCTAAATGAACAAATCAAAACATGGATGGAAGTATTTGATCATGTGACTAGAGACGATATCAGAGACAGAAACCCAGTGTGAGATGGGGAAAGGGGAGGCGGGGGTGGGGGTAGGGAGAGAAGGAAGACAGATGAAAGATGCAGACAGAAACAAAGAAGAGAGAAACGTTTAAGGAAGGTATATAGACATAAACGGCAGTCGCCGTGGTGTAGCGTCTAGATGCTCGCCTGCGGATCGGAAGGTGTGGGTTCGGGTTACATTCTGGTACTGGTTATATTCCTTGGAAGTAAAGGCAGCCGTTATATTGTTGCTACATCACCCATGAAGTGCCGACTGGTGTATAAATCATAGGTCTAGCCCTATATGCCCGATACGTCTGAAGGTGTGGAAAACGCTTGACTTTATATAGACATAATCATAATCACAGACATGATGCTCCAATAATCAGACAGCGATACGACAGGTCAAATACAAGTCAAGTCAAGTGAATGTAACAGAGCAAGGACTCGAGATGGACAAACAAGAGAGACAGACGAGTGAGAGGAATGGAAGTAGGGACAGGAGAGAGACAGACGAGCGAGAGGAATGGAAGTAGGGACAGGAGAGAGACAGACGAGTGAGAGGAATGGAAGTAGGGACAGGAGAGAGACAGACGAGCGAGAGGAATGGAAGTAGGGACAGGAGAGAGACAGACGAGCGAGAGGAATGGAAGTAGGGACAGGAGAGAGACAGACGAGCGAGAGGAATGGAAGTAGGGACATGAGAGAGACAGACGAGTGAGAGGAATAGAAGTAGGGACAGGAGATAGATAGATGGTCACATGGTCGTTCACATACATAAACGTGATTGTCAAGTGGGTTTCTCACAGAACAACAGATCATATATTTAGTTGACAGAACAGATCAACAACAGATCAACAACAGATCAAATATTTAGTTGACAGAACAGATCAACAACAGATCAGATATTTAGTTGACAGAACAGATCAACAACAGATCAGATATTTAGTTGACAGAACAAATCAACAAAAGATCAACAACAGATCAGATATTTAGTTGACAGAGCAGATCAACAAAAGATCAACAACAGATCAGATATTTAGTTGACAGAGCAGATCAACAACAGATCAACAACAGATCAGATATTTAGTTGACAGAACAGATCAACAACAGATCAGATATTTAGTTGACAGAACAGATCAACAACAGATCAACAACAGATCAGATATTTAGTTGACAGAACAGATCAACAAAAGATCAACAACAGATCAGATATTTAGTTGACAGAGCAGATCAACAACAGATCAACAACAGATCAGATATTTAGTTGACAAGAAAAATGGGAGTAAAACATGGAATACAGAAGAGATCTGCATATTGTTTTAGTGGATTGTAAAAAGGCGTATGATAGTGTACATAGAAACAGTTTATATAATGCTATGAAGGACTTTGGAATACCAGGTTATTACCATGACCAAACTATGTATGGAAGACACTTGTAATATGGTAATATATAAAGGTAGAAAGTTAGACCCTTTTCAAATAACACTTGGTTTAAAGCAAGGAGATGCTCTGTCCCCACTCATGTTCAACTTGGCCCTGAAGAAAATTATGAGGGAATTGAAACAAGAGTGTACTATAGGAGAATCTTCAAGAATACTTGGGTTTGCAGATGATATCGTTGGAGACGATGAACTTAAGAAGACAGTAAAAGCTCTGACTCTCTTAAAATAGGCAGCTTACTAAAGGGGACTAGTCATCAGTCAAGATAAAACAAACTACATGATAATAACAAGCCGATTATATGAAAACCAACGGAAACATATAGGTACTTGAGTGCAAACTTCAACTGCTCCAACATGCTGAGTGAAGAAATACAACCGAGAATACAATCTGGAAATAAAGCATACCATGTCTTTCAACATCTGCTGAAGTCAAAGTCTCTATCTCGCAACACCAAGATCAAAACATATAAACCGTTGATAACAGCAGTCGTTTTGTATGGCTCTCAACCTTGGAGAACATCTAAAAGACATGAAGCCTTGTTATAGGTTTTCGAAAACAGAGGCTTACGACGTATCTTTGGACCCATCAAAGATGCAAACAGCGGGGAATGGAGAGTGAGAAGCAACCACGAAATTCATAATTTGTTTAAATCACCACTGATCACTGGCATCATAAGGGCTAATCGACTGAAACGGTTGGGGCATACTAAGAGAATGTCAGATGACACAGAGGTAAAAACTGTATACACACGGGAGCTGAGTGGTCGTAGATCACGAGGCTGACCAAGAAGACGATGGACAGATAGTATCTAGACACATCTAAAAACATTTAATGTCACCAACTGGAAAGAGAAGGCAAACTAGAGTGATTAATGGAGGCGGGTGATGTCTGCAGCAATGGACCTAGCGGCTCGGAATGCTGAAGAAGAAGAAGAAGAAGAAGAAGAAGAAGAAGAAGAAGAAGAAGAAGAAGAAGAAGAAGAAGAAGAAGAAGAAGAAGAAGAAGAAGAAGAAAAAGAAGAAAAAGAAGAAGAAGAAGAAGAAGAAGAAGAAGAAGAACAACAACAACAACAATAGCAACAACAACAACAACAACAAACAACAACAAAAACAACAAAACAAGAAGACGAATAAAAACAAGAACAAGAAGATAGTGGTGATAATGATGATGATGATGACGATGCTGATGATGGAGAGAAGAGGGAGATGGGCGAAGACGAGGTTTTGGTAAAGAAATAACCAGTAGTTAAGCAACCAACTGATCAAGCAGCTAACCAATCAACGAATTAATATTCCCTACAGACAGTCCACAGCTTCGAACAAAAGCACAGTGAAGAAGAAACACGAGAAGGAATCGCGCAAAGAGACAACATCATACCCGGGCACGAGAACAACTGGAAGAAGAAAAACAAAGTGATCAACGGCATAGAAAAACCAGAAGTGTGAACAGATCTGCGACCTGGTCCCGTTAAAGACAGGCGGGGACAAGAACAAGGACAGATGGCCGTTTCCAGCCAGATCGGCAGTCAGGGAGGACTGAAGCCGGGAACAAAACGATGCACTGTAGCAACAAGCACACACAAAGACATCAAAGGCACCGGCTTTTATTTATACTTTCGCACGCGCGCTTTGTGGAACAAAAGACAGCCGAATGTGGACAATGGGGTATGTCCAGACCCCAGGGGGAGCACTTTGAATGGAGGTGAAAGTGCGCACATGATGATTTATAATTGAATGAACAGGAATTATGCAGACTAGGGCGCGAGAAAGTAGCCGGGTGGTCAAGTCTGGTCGCGATGGAGACTGGAAGAAGGCTGGAACCTTGATAGAAGGAACCCTGGGGCTGGATGAAAAGGACTCTGAAAACAACTGTTCAGCTGTGGGGCTTTCTGGCCATGTGAGTATCACAGGTTGAGGACAGACATTGTTCTAGCTGTCAATGACAGGGCGGGTCCGGGATCATGTCCCCGCTAACGGCTGGCAGGATGGTGCTAGACCAAGATAACAAGAAAATATTTAAAACTGTGCTCAGTCGAGGATCCTTCTACGGCAGTGCCACATAGGGCATAGCTCGCATGCGGATCCAAAGGTCCTGGGTTCACATCCGAACGGAGCCGCACTTTTTTGTCTCCAAAAATGTTCTTGGCTTCCATGTCAGCCCAGCCTTAAATGGGTACCAAACAGCCTCTTGGGAAGTAAAGGCGGCAGGCGTCATGTCGACCATATCAGCCACCAAGTAGCTATCGGTCAATAAAATATAGGCCTAGTGCCATATGCCCAACAGACATCAAGCCGTGGGAAACGGTCCTTGACTTGACCTGGGGTATATGGTGCTTGAAATCGGTATGTTGGGTGGACGATGCAGCCAGCTTTACTTCCCAGGAAATTTCCTAGTGATACTTCTAGACTGAGCAGAAGTGGCAGCCACAGCCAATTCTAGACAGAAAAGAAAATGTACCAAGGAATATTGCTGACGGCAGGGGATCTCTACCCGCCCCCCCCCCCGCCCCAACCCCCGGGACTGCAGTCCGCAGGACGAACACCGCAAGGATATGCATGGCAAACACCCTTACTATGGAGGAGGAGGAGAATGATGATGATGATGGTGATGGTGATGATGATGAATAAGAAGATGGAGGGAAAGAAGAAGGGGGGGGGGTGAGGAGAAGAATAGGGAGGAAGAGGAGGAGAAGGTCAACTAAATCCCCTATAGACACAGGTATATTTATGCCAACCACACCGCCACCTAGCGATCAACATAAAACAAAGCCGACAGCCAGGCACAAGACAACTAATTACATTTACCAATTGCAGCCAAACACAAAACAACCAGTGAACAATGCACTCATTCCCGAAACGGCTGGGGGGGGGGGGAAGTGGCAAGGCTCGGCGCCTGTACAACCACACGGTGCAGATCGGAAGACACACAGGTTTGGGAGACAAGTGGCCAACATCTGTCCAACTATGATCGCAGGCCTGGCATTAGCCGCACAGCAACGCCTAGTTGAGCACATTCACCAGCCATTGTTAGACATCAGCCGTGCATATATTGTGTCATAAACCAATCTGGGAGATGATCTGATGGTGGGCACAAATGTGTCCGTTATCCTGGGACATGTTACCCCGGACTAGACGTTGCCTAGGTTGGGTGTCTTGGCTGTTAGGTGGGTACCGCTAACTTTTTGGCAGACGGTCTTCCGTGGAAACTGTCAACCGCTTGCCTTCTTCTTTTTTCCTTCTCTTCTTCTTCCTTCTCCTCCTCTTCTTCTTCTCCTCCTCCTTCATTTTCTTCTTCTCCTCCTTCTTCTTCTTCGTCTTTTTGGTGAGCACAGGCTGTAAACTCCGGCGGACAGACCTGCCTTTTGTCCACTGCAGGTCTTTGGTCATGTTTCAGAACTGTGAGTTTTGCGTGCACGTCCATTTTATAGATCTAATCTATCCGTGTGCAGACTGTTGGTTCCTTGCCTTTCAGGCAGATGCTTTCTGACTGTGAAGGAAACACTTCGTATTATTCGTCTTTTACGACATGCTTGTTAAAGCGCAGTGGGTCTATTCTTATTGCTCCCACAATGGGGTCCCGAAACCCACACGGGATGTAAACGGTCTCTGATGCTTTCGTGTCTGCTTTTATCACTTACAGGGTGGGGGGGGGGGGGTGGGGGTGGAGGTGAAGCTGGTCAGAGAAGTTAAGGCATCTCTAGCATTGTCGGCAGCACATTGAGAAAATAAAATAGTTGACACCAAATTTTAAGATTCCTGCAAAAAGTTCTTAATAATTATGAGTTAAGATGAGTTAAATTGAGTTGAGTCAAGAATTGACATCACAGCACTCGGGGCATTCCCATGCGGGCTCCGTCCTCATCTTCAGCAGCTAGCGCAGAGTTACAATACTGATGGTACCAGTCACAATCTGGTTACATGTCTGTCTTGCCTTTCCTCTGAGTGTAGTGAGCCGGCCAGACCCTCTGGTCACACTCTTAATAAGAATATAAATGGACACAATCAGAAATGATGCAATCTGAAGAAAGATGGGAGTAGCGGCAGTTCTGGATTTTGTTGGAAAACAACAAGTGAATTGGTTTGACCATGTAACGCGGCTATCAACAGACAGTATACAACCGCAGGCAACTAAGTACAGAAAAGGCGGGAAGTGAAAAAGAGGGCGACCATACCAACTATGGACTGAGGGAATAGCAGAGTCCTTGGGAAATACCCGTTCATGGAGCGCATAAACGTGCCTTTCCCGTAAATGATACTTCACTTCGACACCACGAAGGTCGCAGTGGATTAGGACGAGTTGAGGTGAGCTTGGTAGTGCAGTTGTCTAGAACCAGGCAGGTTAGGATTTTATGTTTGCTCCCGACAGAAAATAAAATCACCATCGTTAACCTAGCGTCAAACCCTGGTCTGTTTGGAGGCCAGAACTTTAACGACCTCCACTACTACTACTACTATTACTACTACTACTACTACTACTACTACTACTACTACTACTACTACTACTACTACTACTACTATTACTACTATTACTACTACTACTACTACTACTACTACTACTACTACTACTACTACTACTACTACTACTACTACTACTACTACTACTACTACTACTACTACTACTACTACTACTACTACTACTACTACTACTACTAATACTACTACTACTACTACTACCACCATCACTACTACTATTACTACAACTACTAACACACCACCACTACTACTACTACTACTACTACTACTACTACTACTACTACTACTACTACTACTACTACTACTACTACTACCACTAATACTGCTGCTGCTGCTACAATCAGTACTACCACTAATACTGCTTCTGCCACAATCAGTACTACCACTAATGCTGCTGCTGCTGGTGCTACTTTCTGAAACTGCTACTACTACCGCCACCACCATACTACCACGCAATTTCAACACTGATTAGTGAAACAATAAGTGATTGTAAAAAATCCACTTGGTAACATAAGTTCTAATGAAACGCACTCGACAGCAGCCTACAAAAGGCGTGACAAATCAAGCGGACAATAATTTGGCTCACGCTCGGCTGATCTCCAACAACAGAGAACTTCACAAACTGTTACCTGCCTATGGTTTTTTTTTTTACCTGTGATTATCTGTCGCGACGGGCCGCAGTCAGGTGAAGTGCCCTAGCACCGCTCGCTTATCGCCTATCTTCGCCGGGGCTAATTTGCAAACAATGGGAGACAATTGTGGCCAAAGTCGGAGCCGGATACACGACCGATAACCGGCAAAAGGTGGCATTCCTGCAACCTTTGGTAGACAATTACCTGTGCTAGGTGTGCTAAAGTTATTTCTCTCTCCTGCGACATCTTTTAGGATTCCATTCTAAGAGTTTATGATTAATTAACCCGTTTCCGATTCTTGGAATTCTGTTTTTAGTATATAGATATTTGAGTGTACAGCTAACCCTAAATACAAACTATCAATTCCATAACACCACGGGACTGCAGGTTAAGTACTGTATCAAAAAGGTCGTCCCCTTGTGGGGTGCACATTTTCGTTATTTTGACGCCCCGATCTGACTGTTACAGGGGCCCTAATACAACCTACTGTTGAACAGGGTTTCAGGGACCTCTCCGCTGGCGATCCTCGTCTGCACAGTAGCACCTTGTGTCACTGGATGTTTATGTGTGATGTCCTGGTGGGGTACAACTTACTGCAAGTTACAGCAGCCCGTTTCCAGGACCACAATTATAACTTTGGGGGTTGAACGGGGTATCTAAGATCTGCCTTGTTGGTCTGTCATGCGGACCGGGAAACTTTACTCTACAAGATGTCGAACCTTCAGACAGCAGCCTGCCAGGAAAAGAACGGCTCAGGCATGCATGCACGACTCAGGCATGCACGACTCAGGCATACACGCACGACTCAGGCATGCCAGCATGACTCAGGCATACAAGCACGACTCAGGCATACATGCACGACTCAAGCATACACGCAAGACTCAGGCATGCAAGCATGACTCACGCAAACATGCACGACTCGGGCATACACGCACGACTCGGGCATGCAAGCATGACTCACGCAAACATGCACGACTCAGGCATACACGCACCACTCAGGCATACACGCACGACGCAGGCATGCACGACTCAGGCATACACGCACGACTCAGGCATACACGCACGACTCAGGCATGCAAGCATGACTCACGCAAACATGCATGACTCAGGCATACACGCACGACTCAGGCATTCACGCACGACTCAGGCATACACGCACGACTCAGGCATGCAAGCATGACTCACGCAAACATGCATGACTCAGGCATACACGCACGACTCAGGCATACACGCACGACTCAGGCATGCAAGCTTGACTCACGCAAACATGCATGACTCAGGCATACACGCACGACTCAGGCATACATGCACGACACAGGCATACATGCACGACTCAGGCTTGCAAGCATGACTCAGGCATACAAGCACGACTCAGACATACAAGCACGACTCAGGCATACATGCACGACTCAGGCATACATGCACGACACAGGCATACACGCACGACTCAGGCATGCAAGCATGACTCACGCAAACATGCATGACTCAGGCATACACGCACGACACAGGCATACATGCACGACACAGGCATACATGCATGACTCAGGCATACAAGCACGACTCAGGCATACAAGCACGACTCAGGCATACATGCACGACTCAGGCATACGTGCACGACTCAGGCATACATGCACGACTCAGGCATACATGCACGACTCAGGCATACATGCACGACTCAGGCATACAAGCACGACTCGGGCATACACGCACGACTCAGGCATGCATGCACGACTCAGGCATACACGCACGACTCAGGCATACATGCACGACACAGGCATACACGCACGACTCAGGCATGCAAGCATGACTCACGCAAACATGCATGACTCAGGCATACACGCACGACTCAGGCATACACGCACGACACAGGCATACATGCACGACTCAGGCTTGCAAGCATGACTCAGGCATACAAGCACGACTCAGGCATACACGCACGACTCAGGCATACATGCACGACTCAGGCATACATGCACGACTCAGGTATACACGCACGACTCAGGCATACATGCACGACTCAGGTATACATGCACGACTCAGGCATACATGCACGACTCAGGCATACATGCACGACTCAGGTATACATGCACGACTCAGGCATACATGCACGACTCAGGCATACACGCACGACTCAGGCATACACGCACGACTCAGGCTTGCACGCGCGACTCAGGCATGCACGCTAGGCTACAGTTACTTAGAACCCGCCGGCTGTCGCAACACACCTGTTCTGTAAGTTAAACTCCTCTTCTTCCCCTTCTTCGCATTAACCGGTTGTAGACTGCAGCGGAAATTTCTGGTTGTTCGTCCACTTCTGGACTTAGTCTTGTTCCAGAACTTGAGTTGTGCGTGCACACCAGTTCCACAGATGTGGCTTATTTTATTAGTTTTATCCAATCAGTCAGATGCATTTCGTCTTCGACGAAAACTCAAATATGTCTACTCTTACGACATGCTTGAACAAGGTTTTTGGGTGTTAGCAGAATGTTCCGGTTACATGCTTTTCAAGGGGCAGTGGGTCTTTCTTTCCTCTTAAGTGGGACCCCGGAACCCACACAGGGAAAATCAGAACACAAAAAGTTACAGAAATACCTTTCACGGATTAAAAGCGTTGAGTGGCAAATGAACAAGGCGGGCCACACAAGTCTCGATGTCCGTATATCTCAGGACACAGGCTGCATGTTTGAAATGAAATCTGTTGCCAGAGATGCTCGCTGAACGCCGTTAGTCACATATACTGGGTTACAATCACGGTCAGTGACAGCAGTAAGCTGGCGGCCCCTAGACGATCACCACACCACCAACCTGACGCCCCTCACAGATGACAGTGCTGACATCAGTCACCAATTATGGTAAACCGAGGCGCGTCGTTACAAATGGGAAACTAAACTCATCAAAAGAGCGTAACACAGGCCAACAGCCCACACACAGAAATATCGGCTCTGTTCACACATATACCCACACATCAACCCACACATACTCCCACAATGCCATTAGGATGACAATAAAAAGTGGTAAACGACAAGATAAGCTGTTGATGCGGTGGTCTCACGTTGTGCGCAGATCAATCACACCGCAACAGTCGATCGGCCAGATGAGACCAGGTGCTGTTTCCCGTGAATCAGACACAAGGTGGTTCAGGCTACAAGCGACAGAAAACAACAACAACCCTGTAACAGGTCGCTACAACAGACTGCCTGATTTGATCCCGACCGCAGCAACACGTGGCGGCCGGCAGACATAGGCTCTCACTGAGCCCATTGCTTACGCTCACGGCTCGCCAGCAACAATCTCTTTGTCTCTTCCTGTCCATCGTTGGCACCTGTGCTATGTTTCTAATTATCTGCTTATACATTATCTGTTCTTCTATAAATTCAACCATCCATTCATGCAGCCACCCAAACATTTACCCATTTATCCATCCACCCGTCCGTCCACCCATCTATCTATTCACCCGGGTGCACATGCATCGATCTCGCTGAGCAAATGAACTAGTGATTCTATAATTATCGTATAGGATCGTACCTACCTACTTACACAAACACATAAGATTCTACCGGTACACTACATACATATACGATCCCTGCTACCACCTACACACTGGAACTCTGGGGGTGCCCTAACGAAAATGTTTACCTATCAAACTGGTCTTTTAAAATCTTCACTGAAAATTTGAACAGATATTTGAACAGATATTTAAACATATATTTGAACAGATATTTGAACAAATAATTAAACATATATGTGAACAGATATTTGAACATTTATTTAAACAAATATTTGAAAAGATTTTTGAACAGTTTTTTTAACAGATATTTGAACAGATATGTGAGCAGATATTTGAACAGATATTTAACCAGAAAACAGACATCTCTGTTGGGAGAACAGACACCAGGACTCTACAAATAAACACAGATGCCCTTAAAGAGAACACACGCAGGAAGAAACGGCATACCCGGGGGTTCACAAGACAACATTCGCTGATTTCATCCGGCATTCATCAAATCCATACCAAGTTTCTCTGCCACACAGATTAGTCGCTGGTGGTCACTTCTGGTCAGTCGCGCCACAGCTGACCCGTGGAACTGAACCGCCGGCTTCTGACCCACCAATGGTTAAGACTAAACTGCACAAATTTGTGACAATTTTACTTCTACAACAGTTTAAAAAGAAGGCTGGCCCAGTCTTGTGACAAGAGCTGGCCCGGCCATTGTGCCAGAGATGGCGCTGGTGTGTCTAGAGTGGTCAAATGGCGATGAACTGACCAGCCGCAGTCAGCTCGGGGGTAGCCAGATGTTGAGGGTGGGTCAAGGTGGTGAGTGCAGGGTCCAGGGGAACACATGTTACCTGCCGGACAGGTCGTTTCAGACCAAACTGTTCGGGTCGCCCACCCTTCTAGAGCCCAGAACCAAGACACCGTCCTGGATGAAGGATGCAGTGGTTGTGGTCACATTTAAATAAAGCACCCCTTTCCATAACCCTTAGAGGTCATGGGCATATAGGGCTGGACCTATATTATACAGACTGATAAGCACATGGTCGGTGACTTGGTCAACATCACGCCGGCCACCTTGACTTCCCAGGATGTCTATCTAGTAGCCATTTTAGGCTTGGTTGACCTGATTGTTGAGGTCATTGTGTTTAGACAAAATTCAGCACTGTCCAGATTTGAACCCATGACTTTCGGATCAGCAGGCCAGCATCTAGCCGCTACACCACGGCAACTCCAAGAGCTAACTGTGACTGGTTCAGAACCAGGTAAGAAGGGTGATTTGTCACAGCACATGGTGCTACACGTGACAACCCTGAAACAATCGCCCTGTCTGTGTGAGCAAACACGGCACAATCTAAAATGTGGAAGTTAATCATGGATGATTAATTGATTAACCGGAAACAAGATGATACGGAATGTAGTTCTTCTACAGAAAGGTGCTCAGAAGACAACTTAAAACAGAGTTAATAAAGACATCGGGAACAACTACATACTGTTTTGTCAAGTACACCTCTCTCCACCTCCTCCTCCCCTCCTTGTTCACCAGCTGTAAACTTCAGCGGAAAGTTGTATGTGTTCGTCCACCCCAGGGCTTTAGTCTTGTTTCAGAACCTAAGTGTTGCTGTGCACATCAGTTTTGCAGATCTGACTTATCTGTATGCAGGCTGTTGGTTCCTTGTCCGTCGGAAAGATGCACTCCAACTTCAAAGGAAGACCCCCACCCTCCCGCCCCAATGAGTTGACTCCTACGACATGCTTATTGGCTAGACAGTGGGTCTGTTCATGCAGCCCCCCCCCCCCCCCACACACACACAAATGAGTTCCGGAACCCACACGGGAAGGGCCGATCCACTAGTTAGTTAGAAATGATACAAGATGACGCAGAACTGAGTCCTACAAAAGAGTGCCAACTGGAAGCAACGACAAAAAATCCATCAAGAAATCTTCACAGAAACCAACCATAATGTGGATAATATGTATTTTGATACATCAAATTCGGGACCTTTGGACCTTACTTACCAATGTTGTAATATTTCCTTACTGACTACTGTGTGCGTGCGCGCGCGTGTGTGTGTGTGTGTGTGAGTGGTCGTGAGTGCGGATGGTTTCAGTCTCACAGGTTTCAAGTCGATGCTTTCAGTCTCACAGGTTTCAAGTCGATGCTTTCAGTCTCACAGGTTTCAAGTCGATGCTTTCAGTCTCACAAGTTTCAAGTCGATAGTTTCAGTCTCACCACATAGGTCGTAAGTCGAGGAGAAAGTGTAAATACAAAGTCGAGTAGCAGAGGCATCACATCCCAGCGAGGTCCCCCTCATGACGTCACTGGTGGAGCATGCAGAAACAGTAAGCAGTTTTGCTCGTCTTTGACGGCCTCCCTTCTGCTGCACTTGTGAGACCTGGTGTTAATTAACACGACCAATTTCGACCAAGGGCCCCACTGTGTTCGATCACATTAATCTTCAGAAACACCCACTCCTCCTAGCATCTCAGATCACCCCTCCACCCCCCCCCCCACTTCCCTTTCTCAAACCGGCATGAGTAGTCCTCTCCCACCCCGGGTTAACTTAGAGCCAGGGAGAGGGGACGAGAAGGGAGACGCTGATTATCCTTGGCAAAATAAATCACATCTGTCCAGTTGTGGGCCCAGTGTCCAGCAGCAGAGTGAGGCCAGTTCAAAGATCGCTGGCCTGGGAAACTGACCGGCCTGCAGGCTAGTTAAAGACAAAAGCAGGACGTGTTGGACAATAAACAAGACCGAGTTGAGACGACCCTGCTACAGATCAGGCTGCCCGAGAGCTTGGGGACAATTCTGAGATGTTGGTTTGAAACAACCAGTGCAGAAGGTAGATGTTTGTCTGCACGAGCCAGAAACTGTAATACAGTAATGTACATCTTGTATAGATTTTCCTTGATTTCTTCTTCTTCTTCTTCTTCTTCTTCTTCTTCTTCTTCTTCTTCTTCTTCTTCTTCTTCTTCTTCTTCTTCTTCGCGTTCACCAGCTGTAAATGGCGGCGGAAAGTTCTGACTGTTGGTCCACTAGTTAAGTTTGTTTACTTGAGACGATAGATCAACATCATGGCGCACAGGTGTAAACGCATAAGTGCTCGGTTCTACTTCTAGCTCAAGCCTGACTATGAAGATTCTCAGCACAGTGCATGAACACTGTTGCACCAGCGAGGATCGTGAATTAGTGTTTTTTTGGGTAGATTTTTAAATCCAAATTTTACCCGGGCAGCGCCGTTAGGCTTCTCCTATTCGATTTCCAACTGCCAAGTTTTTTTTACGTACCCAACGTACACACGGGCGTCCCGTCTTACTAACCAAAGACCACAGAAAATTACTAGAAGTCCACATGAAAAAATACAAGCATTAACCGGGTGGTGAACCCGGGATCTTTAGCACTCGAGGTGGATGCCATACCCCGAAACAACGCAGGTCCCTGTTGGTCCACTTCTGAACTCTAGTCCTGTTGGAAAACCTGAATGATAGGTGCACATCCGTTTTACAGATCTCACACATGTGTATGCACTGTTGGTTCATTACCTTTCAGCCAGCTACCAGCTGCACTTATGTAGTGTCATTCTGGAAAGACCGTGAAATTTGCTGCATGTCCGTGACATTGTATTTTCTGTCTTTTGACTGTTGCTTCAAGAGTTTCATAGCTGACAATGTGCTGGGGGACCTGCTAACTTCATCGCTTGTAGTGTGGGCTCTGCCCCCACCATCATCATCATCAGTGTTTCAGTTCTTACTGTTCGTCCACTTATGGACTTTGGTCCTCATCCCGAACCTGAGTTTTGAGTGAACAACTCTTGCATAGATCTGGGTTTTTTTTTATATGCAGACTGTTCGTTTCCGAATCTCAGGCAGATGTGCCCTCATTTCAAAGTTAATCACCCTCAATCAGTCGCCTTTTACGACATGCTTATAAGGGGACAGTCCGTCTACTCTTTTTTGGGGGAGGGGGGGGGGCAGAACCGACATGGTTAGTCTTTGTACTGAGGATATTTCAAGACAAGATCTCGACATAAATTTCGAGCAGTTGAACCGGTCTCCTTCAAACATGCCAGCTGAATAAAAACATATTACAAGAAATCACTTTTTCCTTCGTTTGTTCGATCTGAATTAGCCAAGTTCACAAATTACAGATAGGTAATGAGGAGACTGGTCTCTGCTAAGACAGAAAGACGATTGCAATGAAAGATGTACAGAGGTGGACACACAATGCTGTCGACCGGTTGAGAGGGTACACCACGAAGGGAATGCGAATGAAAGAAGAAATGACTGTAGAAAAGATGAGAGCTGAAAGTCTGAGAAGTAACAGACTAAATAAACATGATGGCAACAATAATCCTGAAAACTCATGCTCTAATAATAAAAGTCTTTTATTAACTCTAGCGGGTCTTGCTAGTAACACTCGCCATCGCCTGTCAGTCCCATGCCTCCCCTTAGAAAAATATAAAGCTTTTGTCTGCAAAGACGGAAAGGTGCCAACAAAACAAACAAAACAAAAAGCAAACAAAAAAATCTCAGAGCTAAAAAAAAAAAAAGGATGAAATTATTGTTTGGAAAAAGTAGAAATAAAATAAACGATCACAGAAAAAGCAAAGGTGACCAAACACACCAGGGATCAACAGACCACAGGAACGAACAAACACAGCAAGCCTCAGTAAAGAAAGAAGAACTGGAAGAACCAGAGGCAGCAGTATTGCCCAGAGGTCTAAAGCTGATTAGATGTTCTAATAATTGCAGCACTTGAAATCCCCTAGCATTCATCATAATGAAGGTTGGCTTTCCGTGTTGGCCTCGTTGAAGACAGGGCGTGTGAGCAATGCGTAGCTTGCCCTATAATTATCCCCGCTCTTACTCAACAGCCAATCTCACAGCCACATCCAAAACGTTGGCACCTCATCCATTCATAGAAACAATGGTTGTCGAAAAGGCTCATCTCTTTAAATATTCTCAAATCTCATCCCTGGGCCCTATTCACACACTCACAGACACACTCGCACACGGATTCAAAGCCCAACGCCTAATGACTTCTTCAGTGAAATATATTCATGGCACCTCGTGCCTTTTATCTCACCAAGCAGTTGGCCTCTTCTTTGGTTGACTTTTTGTACTCCCGTCCCCGATCAAAAAGGAATATTTGAATAGAAGCTCCTGGATACGTTTTGGAGAGAGAAGAATCATGAGCTTCCAGTCAGATTTCTGTGATTAATGACTCAACGCGAGTCCCACTTCCTTGCCCGGACAACTCTGTTTCCACAAATGAGCGTCGCCGCGGATTATCGGTCTTGACTATTTTTCTCACGTAGAACCCAGACAAAACAGGCTGGAGGAGTCAATCTTCAACTGCTACAATGGAGTAGAGGACGGAGACCAAGAGGGACAATCATCTAACGACGACTATATGAAAAGACAAACGTCCACGGCTAGAGACGTGGCTATTCAAACATTCACAGTCGTATCAGCACAGGCTCCACAATCAGGAGAACGGAACGAGGCATTCATTCATTGGAAGTGGAAACACGTTACTACTGCCTACTAGGGGCCGTACACAAGAGGCGTCCCGTGGGTGACAAAGAGGAAAGCTCTCTAAACGGCACGTGATGGCCTCGGCCGCTCTCTCTGTGGGCATCTCGCAGGTTTATCCCCTCCACCCGAACCTCACCCCAGCATTAAGAAAGCGCGTATAGGTTTGTTCTCTCCACCCGATCCTTACCCCAGCATTAGGCAAGCGCTTATAGGTTTGTTCCCACAACACGAACCCAACTCCATTATTAGGCAAGCGTGAATAGGTTTGCCCCTTCTATCCGAACCTCACTCCATCATTAGAAAGCGTGTATATGTTTGTCCCCTCCATCCAAACCCAACTCCATCATTAAGAAAGCGTGTATAGGTTTGTCCCCTCCATCCGAACCTGACTCCATCATTAAGCAAGCGGGAATAGGTTTGTCCCCTACATCCGAACCCAACTCCATCGTTAAGCAAGCGTGTATAGGTTTGTCCCCTCCATCGGAACCCAACTCCATCATTAGGCAACCGTGAATAGGTTTGTCCCCTCCACCCGAATCCAACTTCATCACTAAGCAAGAGTGAATAGGTTGGTCCCCTCCATCCGAACCTCACTCCATCATTAAGCAAGGGTGTATAGGTTTGTCCCCTCCATCCGAACCTCACTCCATCATTAAGCAAGCGTGTATAGGTTTGTCCCCTCCATCCGAACCTCACTCCATCATTAAGAAAGCGTGTATAGGTTTGTCTCCTCCTTCCGAACCCAACTCCATCATTAAGCAAGCGTGAATAGGTTTGTCCCTTCCATCCGAACCCAACTCCATCACTAAGCAAGCGTGAATAGGTTTGTCCCTTCCATCCGAACCTCACTCCATCACTAAGCAAGCGTGTATAGGTTTGTCCCCTCCATCCGAACCCAACTCCATCATTAGGCAAGCGTGTAAAGGTTTGTCCCCTCCATCCGAACCTCACTCCATCATTAGGCAACGTGTATAGGTTTGTCGCCTCCATCCGAACCTCACTCCATCATTAAAAAAGCGTGAATAGGTTTGTCCCCTCCACCCGAACCTCACCCCAGCAACAAGCAAGTACGTGAAGACAGTGAGATGACAGTGACTCCTTGTCATCACGTAGATTGGTTTATCTCCGGGCAGCAACGAATATTCGCAAATTTATCACTGACGGAACTCTTACTCCCAGCTACAGTGCACACCCAGCAGTGTTTGGTCGAGCGGATAACGATGAGTTCTCATGCGGGATATATGGGTTCGAATCCTCAGTAGGGTTACTGGATTTGATTTTCTTCTTCTGTCGGTGACAACCAGAGGTGGACTGAGCTCTGACAAGGCCCTAAGCATTACAAAGCTGTGAGGCCCCTTGCTGTTTTACATTACACCAGCTAATCTTAAAAAAAAAAAAAAAAAAAAAAAAAAAAAAAAAACAAACACCAGTCAAATATATATGCTTCTTAAATATACACATAATGAAAATCAAAAATCTTCTGAAATGTTCGTGTATTCTAGACAAAACAAAAAGGTCTGCTGTGTTCGTAAATTGTTGCTGTGCTTGTTATTCGACCCATGCTTCGTTAATATAAATGTCTGTAAATTATGATGCCGTCAGAAGAATTTAAGACCACCAGCGGTGTTAGACAAGGTGATATTCTCTCACCTTACCTCTTCATTCTTATGATGGATGATGTCATCAAGACCTGTAAGGAGAAGACAAAGAAGTACTCTGTAGGGTACTGGAAGATGAGACCAATCTGTATATCAGAGCTGGCTTTTGCAGACGATGTGGCCCTGATAGCTAAATCAGAGGCACACCTTCAGTCCAACTTACTTGTCTGGAAGGAAGAGCTTGAAAAGAAAGGGATGACCATCAGTGTCTCCAAAACTAAAACCATGGTGATCTCAAGAGAGGAGAAGAAACACCAGATCATGATGGGTCAGTATGCGTTGGAGCAGGTTAACCAGTTCAAATACCTTGGAGTTGTATTAGACCAAAATGGAGGCATTAAGACTGAGCTGGCTACACGAAAAGCAGCTGCTGGGAGACTCTTCCAGGCCATAAACCGAGGGTTTTCTTAGCAAAAGAGAAATTGGCAAGAGAACGAAAATGGCTGTTTACCGCTCTACCTATGTACCAGTCCTGACCTATGGGTGTGAGTCATGGGCAATGACAACAGCTCACAGAAGCCAGCTGCAGGCCTCGGAAATGAGATACCTGAGAAAGGTGGTCCAAGTGACAAGAAGGGACAAAGTCCGCAATCAGACAATACGTCAAGATCTTGATACCCAGCCCTTACTAACCCGAGTGGATCAGTCACAGTTACGATGGTTTGGACATGTGTGCAGAATGGGAGAAAATCGGCCACCATGGCAAGCATGGGAGGCTAAGAACCAGGGAACCAGACCTCCGGGACGACCCAGGGTGCGCTGGGAAGACAACATCCGACAGTCCCTGACTGACAGAGGACTGGAATGGAACAAAGCCAGAAAGAAAACTGCTGATAGAGACGTCTGGCGATCTCTCTGGCAAACCTCTACACCCCAAGGTAGAAGAGGAGCGACTAAGTAAGTAAGTAAGTAAATTATGATGCCACTTAAATGGTTTGAGATGAATTCTGTCCGTATTCCATAGTTGTGGATTTCAAACTGTCCGACAGACATAGCCAATGAAGACGGTTGTTTTGTGGGTGCCTAGTTGACCATGTTCTTAGTTCACTTGCGCACACGCCATTTGGAGGTGACAGGTTCGATTCCTGTAAGATAACTATAGCTTTAGATTTTTATGTTGTCTAGTGTGTCCTTTTATCTTTTTACGTCTCTCTATGAGTGCCGGTCGATACATTGTCTGTTAATTAATTAGCATAATGGAAACACGTTGTCGTTTAACTGCTATTAAACAAATAATAAAGAATATGTTTGCGAAATCACAGAAATTATATTACATAATCCCCTAAAAGGTTTTGAGTTGCAATTGACAATATTGTTATCGAGACTCCCCAAAAGCAAAATCGTCGACTTTATTATCAACAGATATGCCCAGCAACATGTTGATGTCTATGCACATCAAGCACAGCGCAGACTTTCACAGAATCCCTCCCAATGGGGGCCGCCATTTTGGCTGTAGTCGGGGCCCTAATATAACCTAACGGTTGAACGGGGTTTCTGGGCCTTGTGCCCGGAGGATCCTCATCCACAGGGTGGCACTTTGTGTCACCGGGTATTGATCTCTCATTGTACGGTTCTAGTAGGTTAAATCACATACACACATAGATACAAGCGCAGGCAGTCTTTCTTGGTGAGACCCTAGTGAAGTGATCTGGTATATTCTTGTTTGTAAATGTGTCACGGTCTATTCCTCTGATGTGCTGATGACGTTTCGAACCGCAACGTTCATCTGCCCTTTGTGATTGTGATAATGTGCAACTGATTATTCCTACTGCTCGTTCGGTGAGATATCTTTTCATCCATCCATCCGGTTTGCTAGACGACAGAGAAAACAAGTGGTCTAAGTCCACACACACGTTTTTCTGGGCTAAAGTGGTTTGACACCACCCCCTCCCCCTCGCCCCTCCCTAAAGTTCCGGCGCCCCCTGCCAGCCATCCCCCCAGTCAAAACTTCACTCTGCCCCAATCAAGAGTAACTGATTACCCAGTGGGACGACCCAGTCACTGATGGGGTGCGGGAGCTGACAGCAGACGGCAGCCTGGACTTCGAGGCGACCCCATGGAAGCGGCCGCCTCAAACAGCTGACAACACTTTAGGACAAGCCAGGCTTCAGATTACCCGGATATAAGCAGCGGTCACACAGGAGGTAGTAAACAGGTGGAGGAGGTGGATGAGGAGGAGGAGATAGTGGTTGCTGGTGTAGCTGATGTATTATTCTTCACTTGTACGTGTAGTCACAGATAGAAAAGGACAAGATCTTGTTTATAATCTTCCTCTCCTTCTTGTCATCCTCATACTCTTCCTCCCTATTTTCTCCTGCTCCTTATTCTTCCTTCTATTCTTCTTATTTTTCTGCATTCAGACTTTAAAAACAAAAAGCGGTTGACGAGTTGTGGTTTAAAGCAAGGCCGCTTCCAGTTGACGGGCCACACTGCTGACGTCATCAAACCGGGCTAAAGATACATTAACGCAGAGATTCTCAAACTGGGTGCCGCGGCAATAATCAATAACCTTTCCAAATCTGCTTGAGAAACGCTGCCTTAACGTATCGTTAGCCCGGTTTGATGACGTCAGCAGCATATATCCAGTCAGATGGAGCCGGTCTTGGTTTACAGCGAGGCTGCGATGTCTACTAATTAATTGCCGTTAATAGTGAACAGGTTAAAGGGCAGTGTATCTGTTCTCTAACCGACTAGACAACTCTGATCCACCCAGTCTAAACAATCACTGGGTTATGTTAGAGCAAGTTCAGTGATTAGTAGCGATTATCACCGCAGCACTCCGGACAGATGGAGCATGTTCTATTTCGCATCCGTCTGCACAGTAAGTACCGTGCATGGCTTTAATACAAATCCGCCTTGTACAGTCTCGGACCAGCCATAACAACCACAGTGTCTGCAATATAAGCGGCACGCTCGTTGCCTCGAGCACCCGCAGTACCTGCCATAAAGATAAATGTGAATGTACCAAGTGTCCCAAAGTGGATATACCAAGTGTCCTAAAGTAGATATACAAAGTGTCTCAATGTGGATATACCAAGTGTCCTAAAGTGGATATACCAAGTGTACCAAAGTGGATATACCAGGTGTCCCAAAGTTGATATACCAAGTGTCCCAAAGTGGATATACCAAGTGTCCCAAAGTGGATATACCAAGTGTCCCAAAGTGGATATACCAAATGTCCCAAAGTGGATATACCAAGTGTCCCAAAGTGGATATACCAAGTGTCCCAAAGTAGATATACCAAGTGTCCTGAAGTTGATATACAAAGTGTCCCAAAGTGGATATACCAAGTGTCCCAAAGTGGATATACCAGGTGTCCCAAAATGAATATACCAGGTGTCCCAAAGTGGATATACCAAGTGTGCCAAAGTGGATATATCAAGTGTCTCAAAGTGGATATATCAGGTGTCCCAAAGTGGATTTACCAAGTGTCCTAAAGTGGATATACCAAGTGTCCCAAAGTTGATATACCAAGTGTCCCAAAGTGGATATTCCAAGTGTCCAAAAGTTGATATACCAAATGTCCCAAAGTTGACATACCAGGTGTCCCAAAGTGAATATACCAGGTGTCCCAAAGTGGATATACCATGTGTCCCAAAGTGGATATACCAGGTGTCCCAAAATGAATATAACAGGTGTCCCAAAGTGGATATACCAGGTGTTCCAAAGTGGATATACCAGGTGTCCCAAAGTGGATATACCAAGTGTCCCAAAGTGGATATACCAAGTGTCCCAAAGTGGATATATCAGGGGTCCCAAAGTAGATTTACCAAGTGTCCTAAAGTGGATATACCAAGTGTCCTAAAGTAGATGTACCAGGTGTCCCGAAGTTGATATAGCAGTTGTCCCAAAGTGTATATACCAGGTGTCCCAAAGTTGATATACCAGGTGTCCCAAAGTGGATATACTAGGTGTCGCAACGTTTCAATACATAGGAAACAGAAATGTCTTAAAGTCTGTCTAGCCTATTCTCTAGCCCCATGTGCTTTTATAGCCAGTCTGTGTTCACTGTTTTGTATCCATCTTCGCGGAGGTCTGACACTGCCTAGTTATCCGGACACTGCATCACTTTCTAGAGTACTAGAGTTCTTGACATGGTTAAAATACCCCAGCTTTCAGCACAGGATGCTGTCCATTAGCCAATTCTCCTTGATGTTTAGGTCATGCCGGATACAGCGTTTACTTTTTTTTTAACGATGTTCAATAGTCTTAAAAATTGTCGGTAGCAATTTAGTTCAAACGTTCACAAATATTTTTCTCTCCACAGACTGAGCATAAAGTCACGCCAGCTGCAGATATAAGGCCGCACAGCCCAAACAGGAATTCCCGTTTTTGTGAGGCTGGCGTGGCCGGTCAGTGGTAACAATTATTATCTAGTAGATTTATACACACATTGACTATGTTTTTTCTTTTTTTATGAAATATAATTTTGAAGATAAATAAATGGAATATTAGAAAAAAAATTATCTTCAGAATTATAATTCATTCAATAAAATATGTTGCAAATTAATTAAACTGTAGTTCAATGTGTGTATAAATCTACTAGATAACAATTGTTACCACCGACCGGCCACACCAGCCTCACAAAAATGGAAATTCCCGTTTGAGCTGTGAGGCCTTCTATCTGACGCTTGCCGAGATAAAGATCCCTTTGCCACGCTTTTAGGTTTGGAAACAAAGGGCTAGACCTATATTTTATAGACCAATCGGCACTTAGTGAGTTTGGTGGTCACAATCACACCAGCCGCCTTTACTAACCATGAGTGCACCTATTACCCACTCATGGCTAGTTTGACCTGGGAGTCAAGGATATTTTTGAAACGAAAAAAATGCCCGGTTCGTCAGGATGTGAGCACACGACCTTCCGATCCGCCGGCGGGCGTCTAGCCGCCGCCACCACCACGGCGACTCCCATATTATATAAAATAAAAATGATAAATTTTGTTTTGTTTTGTTACGAACGTTTCTTTAAGTACGGAAAATGATAGGACATCCTGGTTGGAAGCAAAGGCTGCCGGTGTGATATTAACCAGTGACGACTTGTCTGTAAATATGAGGATAGCAGCGTAAACGGAATAAAGCTCAACCCATGATCGAGTCATTCACCTGCATTTACTAGAATGAACAGAAAACACACAAGGTGACAGACGGAAGCACTCGATGCCCCCGGGGTGCCACCTATGGCCCGGGCACAACCTACACCCCAGGCGATGAAAAGGTCGATACGCCTTGGCATGCAGCAAAGAAACAAACAGGCCACATCACTGCCCCCCAGCCATGACACGTGGCTGAACCACGCATTGACAAGGCGGAATCAAGGTATCACTTCTCCCGAGGCCCTCCAGCCAAAAGCAGAGCGTTAGTTCTAACAACCGTCTTTATACCCCAAACGTTCTTCGTTCACAAAAAAACGACAAAAATAGCCAAAAGACAATGGCGACTGGAAGATGCAGAAGTCGCGCTGTTGACTTAGAAGAAATGAGCAGGAGATTCTTCTATACACCGCCCACTGAGAACGTCTAAGGGCATCCAAAAATGGCTTCTTCAGGGATTAAAAAAACCACGGCGAATGAGACTTGAGGGGAACAAAATGACAAGAGCGGCAACTCAGGCGGAATAAAGACAGGGTAATTGTTATTAATCAAAGGTTTAAGCAGAGGCGAGGGCAACCAAACACAGATATGGCAAGAACGCAGCCTGCAGATATCTCATTGATAATATCCTAGTGAAAAAGGAAACATTCTCTACAACGCGTTTGATTGTTTGCTTTCTTCAAGTGAACGAACGCGCTGCTGGCGCCTTTTTCGTCACCATTAGCATCATTGTGTTAGCTACTTTTGGTTCTTCGATATCACAAGTACTAGTGCCTATACAAGAAGAAGAAGAAGAAGAAGAAGAAGAAGAAGAAGAAGAAGAAGAAGAAGAAGAAGAAGAAGAAGAAGAAGAAGAAGAAAAAAAAGAAGCTGAAGAAGAGGAAGCAGAAAAAGAAGAAGAAGAACTACATCGTCTGTTGTAAACGCACCAGGCACCTCATTTAACGCACACTTCCATGAAGTATAAAACATACAAGACTTATTCCCACACTTCTAAGAAGAATAAGGCAACTGGTGATGTTAGATAATCTTAGACAAGTAGGTACTTGGTAGAAAACAGCACTGGCCGTCTTTATTTCCCATAACCTGGGCATCAAGTGCCAGCCTTAAAACTTATAGGCCAATCGGCAGTCGGTGGGCGATGTGGTCATCATCACGCCAGTCGCCTTTACTTCCCAGCACTTTACCTGGTAGCCATTTAAGGCTGGGTTTACCTTGAAGCCAAGGTCATGTTTTGAAAAAAAAAGTCAGTCTCTGTTCGCATTTGAACCCACGACGTTACGACAAGGTTAGTTCGAAAAATTTTACGTGTGTCATACAATGATGCTAGATGCAGCCGGGGGCAGTGACGGGGGCTATTGGGCCCTACAACAAGAACAGCAAACAGCTAATGACAGTGACAAGTCTTGGTCAACAGGATGTGCCCTGTCACAACATCGTCTACACCCGCTCGGCGTCGCTAACTCACCTTGGTGTCAGTGTGAGAACAGGTAGGTTTTTTTCCCTGCGGGCTGTCAGCTGTCACTGGGACAACACCGGTCTCTTGGCAGACGTTGTTGTGACTATAACTGACAGCTCTCATATCAAACACATTGTATCACTGAGGACAATTTTTGTACTCTCTCTCTCTCTCTCTCTCTCTCTCCCTCTCTCTCTCTCTCCCTCTCCCTCCAGACACACACACACACACACACACCTGTCTGCGTGTCATGAAGACAGTTTTAGCAGTGACAAATAGGGATGGGATTGAAAAGTTCTGAACGCCCCTTCCTCCTCGACTGGGTTCCGGGTTTTCGCTTTAGGCACACACAAAAAGAGAATCCAACCAACCGACAAGAAAGCATGAACTTGTTTCCTTCAAGGTCGGAGAGCATCTGTCTGAGAGAATAGGAACCAATAGTTTGCATACAAATAAGATCTGGTAAACCGATGTGCATTTAAAACTGATTCTCGAATAAAACCAAAGTCCAGAAATGGACGAGCAGCCAGAACAGAAAAAGAAAAAGAAGAAGAAGAAGAAGAAGATGAAGAAGAAGAAGAAGAAGAAGAAGAAGAAGAAGAAGAAGAAGAAGAAGGTCTCAAAGCATGTGACAGCAAGGAACAACCTGCGGCAAGTCAGCATAATGGACATTCTCAGGTATGGGACAATCAGGGACCTAGGTTAACCAGGGACAAATGAGGAATGGGACAATCAGAGACCTGGGTTAACCAGTGACAACAAGGGCTTTGGACAATTAGGGGCATGTGTTAACCAGGTACAACTGGGGCATGTGTTAACCAGGGACAACAGGGACATGTGTTAACCAGGGACAACTGGGACATGTGTTAACCAGGGACAATCAGGGACATGTGTTAACCAGGGACAATCAGGGACATGTGTTAACCAGGGACAATCAGGGACATGTGTTAACCAGGGACAACTGGGGCATGTGTTAACCAGGGACAATCAGGGACATGTGTTAACCAGGGACAACTGGGACATGTGTTAACCAGGTACAACTGGGACATGTGTTAACCAGGGACAACTGGGACATGTGTTAACCAGGGACAACTGGGGCATGTGTTAACCAGGGACAACTGGGACATGTGTTAACCAGGGACAACTGGGGCATGTGTTAACCAGGGACAACTGGGGCATGTGTTAACCAGGGACAACTGGGGCATGTGTTAACCAGGGACAACTGGGGCATGTGTTAACCAGGGACAACTGGGACATGTGTTAACCAGGGACAACTGGGACATGTGTTAACCAGGGACAATCAGGGACATGTGTTAACCAGGGACAATCAGGGACATGTGTTAACCAGGTACAACTAGGGCATGTGTTAACCAGGGACAACTAGGGCATGTGTTAACCAGGGACAATCAGGGACATGTGTTAACCAGGGACAATCAGGGACATGTGTTAACCAGGTACAGCTAGGGCATGTGTTAACCAGGGACAACTGGGGCATGTGTTAACCAGGGACAACTGGGGCATGTGTTAACCAGGTACAACTGGGGCATGGGACAGCCAAGGGTAGTCAACGGTCCTGGGTTTGTCAGGGACAGATGACAATATGTGGGATATGACCATCTGACACATAGTACACTGTGTGAGATAGGCTATCTAGTGAATGGGACAATATGTAAGACAGGACCATCTGGACTTCGGGCAGTATGTGAGATAGGACTACGGAAAAGTATGTGAGACAGGACCACGGAAAAGTATGTGAGACAGGACTACGGATCAGTATGTGAGACAGGACCACGGAAAAGTATGTGAGACAGGAGCAGGGTAAAGTATGCGAGACAGGACCACGGAAAAGTATGTTAGACAGGACCACGGAAAAGTATGAGACAGGATCACGGGACAATATGTGAGACAGGACTACCGGGCAGTATGTGAGACAGGACTACCGGGCAGTATGTGAGACAGGACCACGGAACAGTATGTGAGACAGGACCACGGAAAAGTATGTGAGACATGACCACGGAAAAGTATATGAGACAGGACCACGGAAAAGAATGTGAGACAGGACCACGGAAAAGTATGTGAGACAGGACCACGGGACAGTATGTGAGACAGGACTACCGGGCAATATGTGAGATAGGACCACGGAAAAGTATGTGAGACATTACTACGGGTCAGTATGTGAGATAGGACCATGAGATAGTATATGAGATAGGACCACGGACAGCAAGTGAGACAGGACCATGAGATAGTATATGAGATAGGACCACGGACAGCAAGTGAGACAGGACCATGAGACAGTATGTGAGATAGGACCACGGACAGTATGTGAGACAGGACTATGAGATAGTATATGAGATAGGACCACGGACAGTATGTGAGACAGGACCATGAGACAGTATGTGAGATAGGACCACGAACAGTATGTGAGACAGGACCATGACATATTATATGAGATAGGACCACGGACAGTATGTGAGACAGGACCATGTGATATTATATGAGATAGGACCACGGACAGTATGTGAGACAGGACCATGAGATAGTATATGAGATAGGACCACGGACAGTATGTGAGACAGGACCATGAGACAGTATGTGAGATAGGACCACGGACAGTATGTGAGACAGGACCATGAGATAGTATGTGAGACAGGACCACGGACAGTATGTGAGACAGAACTACGGGGCAGTATGTGAGACAGGACTACGGGGCAGTATGTGAGACAGGACTACGGGGCAGTATGTGAGACAGGACCATGAGATAGTATATGAGATAGGACCACGGACAGTATGTGAGACAGGACCATGAGACAGTATGTGAGACAGGACCATGAGACAGTATGTGAGATAGGACCACGGACAGTATGTGAGACAGGACCATGACATATTATATGAGATAGGACCACGGACAGTATGTGAGACAGGACCATGTGATATTATATGAGATAGGACCACGGACAGTATGTGAGACAGGACCATGAGATAGTATATGAGATAGGACCACGGACAGTATGTGAGACAGGACCATGAGACAGTATGTGAGATAGGACCACGGACAGTATGTGAGACAGGACCATGAGATAGTATATGAGACAGGACCACGGACAGTATGTGAGACAGAACTACGGGGCAGTATGTGAGACAGGACTACAGGGCAGTATGTGAGACAGGACTACGGGGCAGTATGTGAGACAGGACCATGAGATAGTATATGAGATAGGACCACGGACAGTGTGTGAGATAGGACCACAGAACAATATGTGAAATAGCAATACGAGACAATAGGTGAGATAGGAATACGAGACAGTATGTGAGATAGGAATACGAGACAGTATGTGAGATAGGAATACGAGACAGTATGTGAGATAGGAATACGAGACAGTATGTGAGATAGGAATACGAGACAGTATGTGAGATAGGAATACGAGACAGTATGTGAGATAGGAATACGAGACAGTATGTGAGATAGGAATACGAGGCAGTCTGTGAGATAGGAATACGAGACAGTAGGTGAGATCGAATACGAGGCAGTATGTGATAGGCATACGAGACAGTATGTGAAATAGGACCACGGGACAGTATGTGAGTCAGGACTACGGGACAGTATGTGAGACAGGACTACGGGACAGTATGTGAGACAAGACTACGGGACAGTATGTGAGACAGGACTACGGGACAGTATGTGAGACAGGACCATCTGGAAGACAGGTTAATCCTGGACGTAGAAAGAGAAGTGGAGCCGAGACACTCAATACAAGGGACGTAAATTTGCGAGATTTGATGTTTGGTAGTTTGGGCCAGGAAGGGAGCGACTACTGGGCTGTAAAGGCGGGGGAAAGTCTCCAAGATTGGACCACTAGAGAACTATGAGATACAATAGCCACCCAAGATTCCCTGAAGGAAGAGAAGAAGAAAAAAAAATGAAATAAAGAAAATTAGACTGCAAAGACGGAGGCAAGTGTGTGACAAAGAAATCGATTTGAGGGTGACGTTCCGGTCAAGAATGGTGCAATTCTGACAAATGAGAAGAAAGAACAAGTTTAGGGTGGGTGGTGGAAAGAGTTCTGTAGAAGAAAGCTGGGACTGAGGCGGAGGTGTTTGCACAGTGACTGACTGCTTCGGAACCGTCTTGACTTTCTTTAGGAACGGTTGGGGGAGGAGTGGGGTAGTGGAGAGGAGTGGGGTAGTGGAGGGGGAGGAGTGGGGTAGTGGAGGGGTGGGTGAGGTATAGGGTAACATTTTGGGCGAGGGGCAGTGCTCACTGACTGCAGAAGTGGAGTCTTTGGGAGGGCACCTCTGAGGGAATTATCGATTGGGGGAAGCAAAACTCTCCAACAAGACCAACAACTCCTACTTGTAATTACAGAAGGCTATCGCCGCTCGACGTCAATAAAGGCCAGGAGTGAGAGAGTAAGTGACAGAGAGAGAGAGAGAGAGAGAGAGAGAGAGAGAGAGAGAGAGAGAGAGAGAGAAAGTGAGAGAGTAGCAGGAGAGGGGAGGAATGGGTAATAAACAGACCCTCAGGGCAGATTCATTAACGGATTTTGGGAAATGGAGTGGGAAGGAGGAGTGGGGGAAGGAGGACAAAGAGGAGCAGGTTGTTACTGGATGTTCTCGACGATGATCAGCGCTAACAATATTTATTTAAAACGGACACTTCTCTTGTCTGGCGGATTATTCTGTCGGTTAGGCGTCTTGAAAATGTACAGAAATACGACGATGAAGACGATAAGGACGATGAAGACGGTAAAAGGACGGAGACGATAAGGACGATGAAAGCGATAAGGACGATGAAGACGATAAGGACGTCTTAGACGATGAAGACGATAAGGACGACGAAGACGATAAGAGGACGGAGACAATAATGACGATGAAGACGATAAGGACGATGAAGACGATAAGGACGATGAAGACAATAAGGACGATGAAGACGATAAGGACGGTGAAGACGACGACAATTAAAAAAACACACAAATATGATATCAACAATAACAGTAACTATAAAAGTAACTATAACAGTAACTAAAACAGTAACTAAAACAGTAACTAAAACAGTAACTATAACTATAACAGTAACTATAACAGTAACTATAACAGTAACTATAACAGTAACTATAACAGTAACTATAACAGTAACTATAACAGTAACTATAACAGTAACTATAACAGTAACTATAACAGTAACTATAACAGTAACTATAACAGTAACTATAACAGTAACTATAACAGTAACTATAACAGTAACTATAACAGTAACTATAACAGTAACTATAACAGTAACTATAACAGTAACTATAACAGTAACTATAACAGTAACTATAACAGTAACTATAACAGTAACTATAACAGTAACTATAACAGTAACTATAACAGTAACTATAACAGTAACTATAACAGTAACTATAACAGTAACTATAACAGTAACTATAACAGTAACTTTAACAGTAACTATAACAGTAACAATAATAATGATGGCAGCAGCGGTGGCATGCAAGTCCCAGTCATGACTTTGAACTCTCGCTTTCAGTGCTGGTGCCGGTACCCCACTGAGAGACACGTGGTTGGCGTCGACAGATTGGCAGCTTCCTTCCAAGCTGGAGTCCATCTGCCTCACGAAACCAATCACTTGCATGAAAATAAGCCAGATCTGTAAAACGAATCCGCATGCAACACCCAGGCTCCTAACAAAACTAAGGTTCAGAGGTGGACGAACAACCATAAATTTCCGCAGGAGTTAACCGGTGAACAAGAAGAAGAAGAGGGGTCATGTGGTAAAGTGACGGTTTTACGAGTACAGTGGTCACGTAGTAAAGTGACGGTGTCACGGGTATAGGGGTCACGTGGTAAAGTGATAGTGTTATGAGTACAGGGGTCACGTGGTAAATGGACGGTGTCGCTAGTACAGAGGTCACGTGGTAAAGTGACAGTGTCACGGGCACAGACGTCACATGGTAAAGTGACGGTGAGACGAGTACAGGGTTCACGTGGTAAAATGATACTGTCACGGGTTCAGGGGCCACGTGGTAAAGTGATAGAGTCACGGGTACAGGGGCCACGTGGTAAAGTGACGGTGTCGCGAGTACAGGGTTCACGTGGTAAAGTGATAGTGTCACGGGTACAGGGGTCACGTGGTAAAGTGATAGTGTCACGGGTACAGGGGTCACGTAGTAAAGTTATAGTGTCGCGGGTACAGAGGTCACGTGGTAAAGTGATAGTGTCACGGGTACAGGGGTCACGTGGTAAAGTGATAGTGTCACTGGTACAGGGGTCACGTGGTAAAGTGATAGTGTCATGAGTTCAGGGGTAATTGGTAACGTGTCGGTGTCACGAGTACAGGGATAATGGGCATCACGACTGAGTCTGGAGTACAGAGGCAATCAAAACTGTAACTCACTCATGATACAAGTACAACAGACACAGAAACATGACTGAAAACAGGCAGGACCAGTGTGCACAAAGTAGATGATACACGAGTAATCGGGCGTAGACAGGGAACTGTGAGCACGAAGGCCCGCGTACCTGCGAGACATACCGCTCTCTTCTGGCTGTTCACACGGGTATAAAGTAACCATTTTCCAGGTCGACAGCCAAAAACCAAACAAAACAAGAAATGAAAAACAGGAATGTGTGCAATCCTGAGTCTCGTGGGCGGCAAAATCAAGCAAATGTGGAATCGGCGGTGACAGAGCAGAAAACATCAGTTCCAGATTTCCTCGCTACATTTTCCTCAACGGACTCCTGTAATTTCACAAAGTCATGAAGGGGGAAAAGGGGAGAGGGGGCGAGAGTGAAGAACAAAATGGAGTGACTGAGAACATTGTTTTCCTAGCTTCCAACAAACAATATATGTTTCTCACCAAAAAGAAATAGCATTTGTTTTTCTTATTTTTTCCTATTTTTTTCTCTTCTTGCTCTTGAGGCTAATGGTGATGAGGAAGGAGAAGAAGAAGAAGAAGAAGAAGAAGAAGAAGAAGAAGAAGAAGAAGAAGAAGAAGAAGAAGAAGAACAAGAACAAGAACAAGAAGAAGAACAAGAAGAACAAGAACAAGAAGAACAAGAAGAAACAACCAAAACAACCACAACCAAAACAACAACCACAACAACATCAACAACCACAACAATAATAACAACTACAACAACCACAGCAACAGCCACAACAACAACCACAACAACAACAGTCATGAGGTGGGGGGATATGAACACAGGAACCGGTCGAACAGATAAACAAAGGATCGATATCAACCAGACTTCAAACGTTTAAACACCCACTGACTGATCGGCTGGCGACAGCAAACACCAAGCCTGGCTATCGACAACCCCGGGCATCCACGCCATGTAAGTACACCAAAGTCTCACTCGGCTACCCCCGCCCCCTCTCTGGGTAACCCTAGCAACCAACCAATGCTCCGACTGGACGTCAAAGCCTCAGAAATGCCTGGGCTGACCCAGGGATCACCGCGCTTGACCCACTTACCTCCCGAGGTGAACTGCTCGCCTGCTGCAGGCTCGCCTGGGAGTGGATGAGCGCTGGAACTGCTCCAGTCCGAGAAGAAGTCCACGTGAAGGCAGATCGATGGGCAGCGCATGGGCCGTTTCATTGGCCGCCTAGGTGAGGTGTTTCTTGCTGGTCGATGGTCGTCAGCACCGGTGTCTGGCCCCACACACTGCGCATGCGCTGCCTTCGGTTCAATTACTCGTGTATTGAATATTATTTATTACAGAACACTCAGACACTGATTAAAGTGCGGTAACCACAAATATATCCCATATTATCCACTTCCTAAAATAGTATGTTAACCAGTTTACGAAACTATCTTGCCAAATAGTGAACTCACTAAGACTTCCTCCTCACTATCATTCAAAGATTAAACAGGTTGCAAAAAAATATTGGACTATATTCCAAGGTTAGACTTTCCAGCAGACGTGACAGAAAAATACTGGACTATATTCCAAGGTTAGACTTTCCAGCAGACGTGACAGAAAACTATTACACTATATTCCAAGGTCAGACTTTCCAGCAGACGTGACAGAAAACTATTGCACTATATTCTAAGGTTAGACTTTCCAGCAGACGTGACAGAAAACTATTGGACTATATTCCAAGGTTAGACTTTCCAGCAGACGTGACAGAAAACTATTGGACTATATTCCAAGGTTAGACTTTCCAGCAGACGTGACAGAAAACTATTGGACTATATTCCAAGGTTAGACTTTCGACAGACGTGACAGAAAACTATTACACTATATTCCAAGGTCAGACTTTCCAGCAGACGTGACAGAAAACTATTGCACTATATTCTAAGGTTAGACTTTCCAGCAGACGTGACAGAAAACTATTGGACTATATTCCAAGGTTAGACTTTCCAGCAGACGTGACAGAAAACTATTGGACTATATTCCAAGGTTAGACTTTCCAGCAGACGTGACAGAAAACTATTGCACTATATTCCAAGGTTAGACTTTCCAACAGACGTGACAGAAAACTATTGCACTATATTCCAAGGTTAGACTTTCCAACAGACGTGACAGAAAACTATTGCACTATATTCTAAGGTTAGACTTTCCAGCAGAAGTGACAGAAAACTACTGGACTATATTCCAAGGTTAGACTTTCCAGCAGACGTGACAGAAAACTATTGCACTATATTCTAAGGTTAGACTTTCCAGCAGAAGTGACAGAAAACTATTGCACTATATTCCAAGGTTAGACTTTCCAACAGACGTGACAGAAAACTACTGGACTATATTCCAAGGTTACACTTTCCAGCAGACGTGACAGAAAACTATTGGACTATATTCCAAGGTCAGACTTTCCAGCAGAAGTGACAGAAAACTATTGGACTATATTCTAAGGTTAGACTTTCCAGCAGAAGTGACAGAAAACTATTGCACTATATTCCAAGGTTAGACTTTCCAGCAGACGCTACAGAAAACTATTGCACTATATTCCAAGGTTAGACATTCCAGCAGACGTGACAGGGGTCAGGTAATTATTAGGGACGGAAGCACCCTCTGCTTCTAATTTTAGAGGGCCACTGGTCTTAAGCCTTGTTGAAGTACGCAATAATCTGTAATTATTATTTTGTGAGGCAATAAACTGTGCCTCTCTGTGCGACACTTGGCGGCATAACCAGTGTGAGAAACACAGAAGTCAGTTCAATTGTGCAATCTATTGTTTGGAGCTGTGTTAGCGCAGTCGATAAGAGGCTCGCTTTTAAATCCAGCTGCGACTCGCTGCAGCCTACGTTGGGTGTTCGAAACCGCCAATTCCTGGGGTTCCACCTAGCCCCTATGAAATGGGTACCAGTGTTGACACTGTGGGGTAAATGGAGGAACGTCGCTGTAGCTACAGAGTTACGTGCGAACGGCGACACAGGCGGACAACTGTTATCAGCTGTCCGTACTGGTGGCAGAGCGCTTATGGTTTACAACCGTGTGCAATGATGCTGGTTCACATCTCCAGACTTTACCTTTACCTTTAATCCATTGTTTCTGCTTATCGCTTCGATTTTCCAAAATGAAATGTGTACAAACATACACACAAACACACACACACACACACAAATATACTGATAGGACTGCAGGTAGCAGTTGGCTAGTCTCGGTGTTACGACTGCTATAATTATAACTTCTTGGAGGTTGAACGGGCTCTTTGGGATCTGCCGTCGAGATTGTGATTTTTGCAATCACAAAATGGTCTGATCGCATCCAGCTAGCAGCCCAGAGGTGACAAGCCGATCGATCGGCAGATCCCGCGGTTCCAGTGCGTGTGTAGTCTTGTTGCTCAAGAGAATTAGGTCAGAAAATACATTACTAACTGCCAAAGATTCCTTCACCTGATCTCATCGCCAGCCTACCTCCTCACTTTACTCCAGCCGCTCTCTGCCCAGATTCCCCGTCCTCACCTCATCGATAAATATCTCCCTCGACGGCCCGTGCCGTGCAACAGGTTTCTCACACTCGGCTGCCATGGTAACGGGAAGTATAAAGGTACCCGGTAAAACTCCTGAACAGGCCGGCAGTATTCTCACGCAGGGTGGAGCCAGGGGGCTGCTTCAGCTCGCAGCAGTGTTTGTTCTGGTTGCATTTTTTTACTAGTTCTTGTGCACTCACGTACGCACACATGCACGCACACACTCACACGCACACTAGTTTAAGTTTTCGTGTGTGTGTGTATATAATGCAAAGGGTGGTTTTTCTTTGGCAAGATGGCATCATTCTAAGATAACTGGCTGGCTGATGTGGCTGGTGACGTATATGAACAGCGATGACATCTGTTTGGGACGTCTAGTCGTCGGGGATGACATTTATGCCAGTAATGTGTGGGCTCGCCGGCGGGGATGACATATATGCCAGTGATGTGTGGGCTAACCGGCGGGGATGACATATATGCCAGTAATGTGTGGGCTAACCGGCGGGGATGACATATATGCCGGTGATGTGTGGGCTAACCGGCAGGGATGACATATATGCCGGTGATGTGTGGGCTAACCGGCAGGGATGACATATATGCCAGTGATGTGTGGGCTAACCGGCGGAGATGACATATATGCCAGTGATGTGTGGGCTAACCGGCGGGGATGACATATATGCCAGTGATGTGTGGGCCGTCTAATGTCTAGAAGAAGAAGAAGAAGAAGAAGAAGAAGAAGAAGAAGAAGAAGAAGAAGAAGAAGAAGAAGAAGAAGAAGAAGAAGAAGAAGAAGAAGAAGAAGAAGAAGAAGAAGAAGAAGAAGAAGAAGAAGAAGAAGAAGAAGAAGAAGAAGAAGAAGAAGAAGAAGAAGAAGAAGAAGAAGAAGAAGAAGAAGAAGAAGAAGAAGAAGAAGAAGAAGAAGAAGAAGAAGAAGAAGAAGAAGAAGAAGAAGAAGAAGAAGAAGAAGAAGAAGAAGAAGAAGAAGAAGAAGAAGAAGAAGAAGAAGAAGAAGAAGAAGAAGAAGAAGAAGAAGAAGAAGAAGAAGAAGAAGAAGAAGAAGAAGAAGAAGAAGAAGAAGAAGAAGAAGAAGAAGAAGAAGAAGAAGAAGAAGAAGAAGAAGAAGAAGAAGAAGAAGAAGAAGAAGAAGAAGAAGAAGAAGAAGAAGAAGAAGAAGAAGAAGAAGAAGAAGAAGAAGAAGAAGAAGAAGAAGAAGAAGAAGAAGAGAAGAAGAAGAAGAAGAAGAAGAAGAAGAGAAGAAGAAGAAGAAGAAGAAGAAGAAGAAGAAGAAGAGAAGAAGAAGAAGAAGAAGAAGAAGAAGAAGAAGAAGAAGAAGAAGAAGAAGAAGAAGAAGAAGAAGAAGAAGAAGAAGAAGAAGAAGAAGAAGAAGAAGAAGAAGAAGAAGAAGAAGAAGAAGAAGAAGAAGAAGAAGAAGAAGAAGAAGAAGAAGAAGAAGAAGAAGAAGAAGAAGAAGAAGAAGAAGAAGAAGAAGAAGAAGAAGAAGAAGAAGAAGAAGAAGAAGAAGAAGAAGAAGAAGAAGAAGAAGAAAGAAGAAGAAGAAGAAGAAGAAGAAGAAGAAGAAGAAGAAGAAGAAGAAGAAAGAAGAAGAAGAAGAAGAAGAAGAAGAAGAAGAAGAAGAAGAAGAAGAAGAAGAAGAAGAAGAAGAAGAAGAAGAAGAAGAAGAAGAAGAAGAAGAAGAAGAAGAAGAAGAAGAAGAAGAAGAAGAAGAAGAAGAGAAGAAGAAGAAGAAGAAGAAGAAGAAGAAGAAGAAGAAGAAGAAGAAGAAGAAGAAGAAGAAGAAGAAGAAGAAGAAGAAGAAGAAAGAAGAAGAAGAAGAAGAAGAAGAAGAAGAAGAAGAAGAAGAAGAAGAAGAAGAAGAAGAAGAAGAAGAAGAAGAAGAAGAAGAAGAAGAAGAAGAAGAAGAAGAAGAAGAAGAAGAAGAAGAAGAAGAAGAAGAAGAAGAAGAAGAAGAAGAAGAAGAATAAGGAGGAAGAGGAACCAACGAAGACCATGACAAGGAGAAAGAGGAGAAAAGACAACGACTTGTTTGCTCCTTATTTATTATCCATCTAGGCCAGCATTTACCTGTCCAGGTCCACACGATACCCCGCCTGGTGCCGGCTCAGATAAGCACACCCTAGAAGTGCCCAGCCCCGGTACGGAACTCTGCAGAAGTATTTGTTTACCCACGCTACGGCAATGATCCTATCTGCGACATCATCCCCTCACATTGTAAAACTTTCGAGTTCTCGCCTCAACAATAGACCCCTCCATCACCAGTGTTCTGGGTGCTGAAGCACCCCCCCCCCCCCTCTCCGTACCCCCAATCTCTGCAGTCTCGCGGGTGCCGGAGATCAGATAAGGGCGACCTTACTCCGAAGCAACTTGCACAAACACGGTACTTCGAATCAGGCGAAGGTTCCCACACAGACAAGCACAATAAGAAAACTCCGTGATGCTTATCAGCACAGCTTAGATTAACTAACAAAACATCCTACAACGATATTAAGGACGTGTAGAGATAAGTACCGCGCGTTTCTACTTTCCCACAACACATCTCACTCACCTATGTTACAGTTATCTTTCACACTTGATAAAACATTCCTCTTACGTGTCGTCTATTACGCTCCTCTGGCTGTTTTCGGAACTTTCAGTTGGCCACATCAAACTAGGTACGGGTGGTCTAACCGTTACACTGGCACACAACAAGTCGCTGGAGGTGGCTGGCAATCGGTCCAAACTGGTTAATCTCCACTTAAATAGTTAGTCACAGTTTTAACAATGCGAAGCATGAATAGATCATTAGGGTCTGCAGAGAATGGTACAGCTGGAAGTGACGAGGTGATCTTTTCGACACTCTACATACAGAGGAGAGAATGGTACAGTTGGGAGTGACGAGGTGATCTGTTCGACACTCTACACACAGAGGAGAGAATGGTACAGCTGGGAGTGACAAGGTGATCTGGTCGACACTCTACACACAGAGGAGAGAATGGTACAGCTGGGAGTGACGAGGTGATCTTTTCGGCACTCTACATACAGAGGAAAGAATGGTACAGTTGGGAGTGACAAGGTGATCTGTTCGACACTCTACACACACAGGAGAGAATGGTACAGCTGGGAGTGACCAGGTGATCTGGTCGACACTCTACATACACAGGACAGAATAGTACAGTTGGGAGTGTCGAGGGGATCTGGTCGACACTCTACATACAGAGGAGAGAATGGTACAGCTGGGAGTGACGAGGTGATCTGTTCGACACTCTACATACAGAGGAGAGAATGGTACAGCTGGGAGTGACAAGGTGATCTGTTCGACACTCTACACACAGAGGAAAGAATGGTACAGCTGGGAGTGACGAGGTGATCTGGTCGACACTCTACACACAGAGGATAGAATGGTACAGCTGGGAGTGACGAGGTGATCTTTTCGGCACTCTACATACAGAGGAGAGAATGGTACAGTTGGGAGTGACAAGGTGATCTGTTCGACACTCTACACACACAGGAGAGAATGGTACCGCTGGGAGTGACCAGGTGATCTGGTCGACACTCTACATACACATGAGAGAATAGTACAGTTGGGAGTGTCGAGGGGATCTGGTCGACACTCTACATACAGAGGAGAGAATGGTACAGCTGGGAGTGACGAGGTGATCTGTTCGACACTCTACATACAGAGGAGAGAATGGTACAGCTGGGAGTGACAAGGTGATCTGTTCGACACTCTACACACAGAGGAAAGAATGGTACAGCTGGGAGTGACGAGGTGATCTGGTCGACACTCTACACACAGAGGAGAGAATGGTACAGCTGGGAGTGACGATGTGATCTGGTCGGCACTCTACACACAGAGAAAAGAATGGTACAGCTGGGAGTGACGATGTGATCTGGTCGACACTCTACACACAGAGGAAAAAATGGTACAGCTGGGAGTGACGATGTGATCTGGTCGACACTCTACACACAGAGGGAAAAAATGGTACAGCTGGGAGTGACGATGTGATCTGGTCGACACTCTACACACAGAGGAGAGAATGGTACAGCTGGGAGTGACGAGGTGATCTGGTCGACACTCTACACACAGAGAAAAGAATGGTACAGCTGGGAGTGACAAGGTGATCTGTTCGACACTCTACACACAGAGGAAAGAATGGTACAGCTGGGAGTGACGAGGTGATCTGGTCGACACTCTACACACAGAGGAGAGAATGGTACAGCTGGGAGTGATGATGTGATCTGTTCGACACTCTACACACAGAGGAGGGAATGGTACAGCTGGGAGTGACGAGGTGATCTGTTCGGCACTCTACACACAGAGGAGAGAATGGTACAGCTGGGAGTGACGATGTGATCTGGTCGACACTCTACACACAGAGGAGAGAATGGTACAGCTGGGAGTGACAAGGTGATCTGGTCGGCACTCTACACACAGAGGAGAGAATGGTACAGCTGGGAGTGACGATGTGATCTGGTCGGCACTCTACACACAGAGGAGAGAATGGTACAGCTGGGAGTGACGAGGGGATCTGGTCGGCACTCTACACACAGAGGGGAGAATGGTACAGCTGGGAGTGACGAGGGAATCTGTTGGACACTCTACACACACACAGGAGAGAATGGTACAGCTGGGAGTGACAAGGTGATATGTTCGACACTCTACACACACACAGGAGAGAATGATACAGCTGGGAGTGACGAGGTGATCTGGTCGGCACTCTACACACAGAGGAGAGAATGGTATAGCTGGGAGTGTCGAGGTGATCTGGTCGGCACTCTACATACACAGGAGAGAATAGTACAGCTGGGAGTGACGAGGGGATCTGGTAGCTGGGAGTGACGAGGGGATCTGGTAGCTGGGAGTGACGAGGGGATCTGGTAGCTGGGAGTAACGAGGGGATCTGGTAGCTGGGAGTAACGAGGTGATCTGTTCGACACTCTACACACAGAGGGAAGGCAAGGCAGTCATATAATCTAATTGCTACTTGCACCAGTGGAATTTGCACTCCTCACTGGCAGCTGAAGACGGGGACGGATCGCTTATGGTCATGCCCCGATGCTGAGATGTCCAGTTCTCAGCTCAACACACAATACAACGATATTGCAACTTTGTGACACACGGCTGGCGCCAAAACTGTCTAGCAGATGTGCCAAACAAAACCACACACACATACATACACTGCCTGTCAGTGTTCCGTGAATGATTTGAAACCACAACAGTCCTAGCAATGCCAATAGCACACATGGGCAATCAACTAAAAGGCAGATGCCAGAAATGCCAGAAGTAGAACAAACCAGCAGCTGCACACGCAAAAGTGAATAAGGCATCACATGAAACTCATGTCTAGTTAGATGGCTCCATAGTTCTAATGAAGTGCAAAACACAGCTAGTATACCAGTACTGGTTCTCCTCGTTTACGTGTGGTGGAATGTTCATGGTGGAATGTTCGTGATGGAATGTTCATGGTGGAATGTTCGTGTTGGAATGTTCATGGTGGAATGTTCGTGGTGGAATGTTTATGGGGGAATGTTCTTGGACAAGAATGGGGCTTCATCGCCCCCTCTTCCAAGAGAAAGCAGCGGGTAGCTAACCTTCATTGTGGAGACGGCACACAGATTTAATATATGGGAGCTGGTGAAGGAAACATTCATTCATACATTTAAAAACAAGAACACATAAATGTTGGAGTTTGTCTGTGGCAGTATGAACAGAACACGAACACATAAATGTTGGAGTTTGTCTGTGGCAGTATGAACAGAACACGAATGTGTAAATGTTGTAGTTTGTCTGTGGCAGTCTGAGAACAACATGCAACAAAATGTACTTGGAGGAAAAAAAAAACTGTTCCAAAAATGGACTGCTATGTATGATCTTGTTTGGTGACGGCATGTGATGATAGGAGCAGAGTGTCCCTTGACCTGTTTAATGTCAGCTAATGAAGTCACAATCTAGACATCATACAAAGAAGAGAGAAAGGGGGGGGGGGAGGAGAGAGAAGAAGAGAGAAGGAGAGAGAGAGGGAGAGAGAGGGGGGGAGCGGGAGAAAGAGAAAGACATAGAGGAAGGGAGACAGACAGATACAAAGAGACTGGAGGGGGTACCAGAGTAGTTCGGCAGGGGAGACAATCAGCGGCAAAACTTACACGTCCGCGGAAAACCGAAGGTTGTGGAGAAGCCTAATCGTTGTGATGGTGGTCGGAACTGAAACAACCTATCTAGCAATCTTGTGATAGCTGCACCACCGTGTGAAAACAGCACTCAGACGAAGAAGTCTGATACCAACACAACCGGCAACAAATAACAAAACATCACAGCCTGGGTTGGTTCTCTGGGACGGCACGTCAGACAAACACACACCTACCGCAATAACATCAGCAAGGTGTGGGAACTCTGTGACAGGGTGTGGGAACTCTGTGACAGGGTGTGGGAACTCTGTGACAGGGTGTGGGTATTATGTGGCAGAGCATTTGAGAGTATAGCGTGCACATCCGTTTGACAGATTTGGCTTATTTGTATGCGGACTTGGTTTAGCGCCACTCCGGCAGCTGAACGCTGACTTTGGAACAAAGGGAAAGTCCAGAAATGGACGAACAACCAAGTCAGTTCTAGTAACGAAGTCGCGCCCAGTTACACACTAGCTGACATTCCATTCATGCTTATTCAGGCTGGTCTACGTGACAGGGGTGTGGTGTCCGGTCCTATCACTGGTGATTGACGCAATATCTAGAACTGGCCCTAACACAAACACCCTACCCTACGAGACAGTGCAGCGTACGACCAGTCGAAGCAATGATTTTCTGCTTACGAGTGAAAACGTAATGTCAGCGACCGCTGCTGACGCAACGCAGAAAGCTTTCCGAAAACAACAGGACACCGTGACACGCCTCTAACGTAGACCAGCCTGGGCAAGCAGGAATGAAATGTGAGCAAGTGTGTAGCTGTGCCCGACTTCGTTATACAACCACCAAGTCTTTCCGCCGGGGATTACAGCCAGTGAACACAGCGTTTACAGCGTGAAGGCGCCATTTTCCTTCGCGGAGTCCTGAGACCAGAAATGAGGTTAAGACACCAGTGAGACTTAAACCCGGGATCACTGTTTGCCCAGACAGCTCTGCGCTTTCGTGTGGGTTCCGGGGCCCTATTAAAGGGAACACAAGAATAGACTCACTGTCTACCTAATAGCAAGGCCGTAAGAGTCGACTCATTGGGAGCTTCCTTCAAAGTCGGAGTGCATCTGCGTGAGAAGCAAGGAACCAACCGTCTGTATACAGATGTGTCAGATCTGTCAAAAGGATGCTAAAGCAACACTCAGGTTCCGGAACAGGACTGCAGTCCGAAAGTGGATGAACAACCAGAACTTCCCGCCAGAGTTTACAGCTGGTGAACACGACCAAGGAGAAGAATGTTGTCAACGACCGCATCAAATCACAGTTACACGCGGTACAAGATCAGCGATATACATGAGTCTGAGAGTGGCGTACGTAAAGTCCACTATCTCCACCTGAGGCCTGACACTGGCGACAACGACCAGTGGTTTTGTCATAACTGACACGGTTATCTGGCCGCCAGTGTCTCTCCTCGTTAGCTGGCCAGTATCTCTGCGTAAATCGAGACTATCTCGGTACTGGAGTGCGCAAAGTGCGGAAACCCAGTACTCGGGCAATAGATAGAGTGGCGGAAAGGTAAGATCGGCTCGGGGAAACTGAATGCACGGAGAACGATAAAGAAAACATGAATCTGTTTTACAATGAGGTGACAGGCTGTCAAACAATAACGCAACCAGATTTGGTTTTGTAGCTGAACGGATTCTAAACACAAAGATACACGATGAAGGAAACATTGTGAAAGATGGCTGATTTGTGTTTCACCATGGACAACCAGCGAAACCTAGCGTCATGCATGAATATGAACTTTTCCCAACAGAGGAAGTCAGACAGGCAGGCTTGGGAAGAGGCCGATTTAAAACAGAAGTGGGAGGGGGTGGGGGAGTGCTCTGGTCTAAGTGACAGGGTTGTCGTGTCCTGTCCTGTCACTGGTGACCGACGCGATATCTAGAACTGGCCCTAACACAAACCCCCTAAGCTAGACGCTCAGCCAATATTCCGCGAGAAAGTGCAGAGTACGACCCGTAGAAGCAGCGGGGAAAAAAAAAAGGGGGGGGGGGGACTCTGCGGCTGTGTTTGAATGGTTTACTTCGCACTCTGAAGGTCGAGGGTTCGTTTCGCTAACGCGTCGGTTAGTTTATAATCTCTGAGCATCGTCCCTGGATGTACGGAGTTCGTGCTGTTTGCAACTTTCTGAGACCGAGCAATATATGGTTTGAAACTTAGTACAAAGAAGTCGACCCTCTAGACTCGACTTCCGGTTGGATGGTGGTTCTTCTTTCGCATTTGCGCTTTAAAGGGTGGAAAGCACGTTGTTGTAGTTTACAGTAAGGCAGCGATATCCGTGCCTATCATACTAAGAGTCTATTTGAGGAGGCCCCTAATGAGTCGCCTGTCACAACAGACCCCTAATGAGTCGCCTGTCACAACAGACCCCTAATGAGTCGCCTGTCACAACAGACCCCTAATGACTCGCCTGTCACAACAGACCCCTAATGAGTCGCCTGTCACAACAGACCCCTAACGACTCGCCTGTCACAACAGGCCCCTAATGAGTCGCCTGTTACAACAGACCCCTAATGAGTCGCCTGTCACAACAGACCCCTAACGACTCGCCTGTCGCAACAGACCCATAATGAGTCGCCTGTTACAACAGACCCCTAATGAGTCGCCTGTCACAACAGACCCCTAATGAGTCGCCTGTCACAACAGACCCCTAATGACTCGCCTGTCTGTCACAACATACCTGTTAGGATGCAGTTGTTCTATTCTTTTCTCAGACTAAAATTTGGTCCCGGAACCTACAGACAGACAATTTTTAAAAAGACATACCGAGAGTCCATGAAGCGGATAGACAGATAAAAAAGTAGACACATAGACCCACAAAAAAAAAAAAAAAAACAGCCAGATAAAAATAAATCATAGATACATACAGTCCATGTGTATAGAAAGAACTAACGAACAAACTTTATTTTCAAAGAGATGCAGTTTGGGCACACAGTCCCGTCTTACATTCAGCCCTTCCAAGCATTCAACGTTCAGACCACAACTGTATGTTATCTATAATGCATGTTATATTAGGTACCGTATATCTGCGAGAAATATGGCTTTTCTGCCACCCCCGGGCGTGAACCCGGACCACAAGGAGTTGGTCACCCGGTCGCCGAGAAGTCAGGTTTAGCCATGGGTACACATACATGTACTTAGACTCATACACACTCATGTCCAATCACCTTAATCATAGACAGAGAATCAGACAGACAGACAGACAAACAGACAGACAAACAGACAGACAGATAAGAAAACAGACATACTGAGAGTCAACGACGCGTAAAGACAGATAAGAAAGCAGACAGGCTGAGCAGACACACACTTATAGACACACAAACACACATAAAGGACAGTACGATAATACCAAGATGCACACCTGCACATTAAACCACGGCTGGAATCAGAACACACCTGATCCTTCCATGACTCACCTGGACATACACACCAACATAGAGTGCACTTCCACAACCAGCCCTCCTGCAAGAGCTACAACCAGCCCTCCTGCAAGAGCTACAACCACCCCTCCTGCAAGAGCTACAACCACCCCTCCTGCAAGAGCTACAACCACCCCTCCTGCAAGAGCTACAACCACCCCTCCTGCAAGAGCTACAACCACCCCTCCTGCAGGAGCTACAACCACCCCTCCTGCAAGAGCTACAACCACCTGAGAGATGGAGCGGCCAGGTATGAATCACCTGCCTCTGTCAGGACCCGCAATCAGGGATGCCGTTAGACGTTGGTTTTTCTCAACCTTATCTCTCCTGTCTAGGGTGTCCTATCTCCTAGTATGTTTACCTGACTTATCTGGCCCCCTTTACCTGGTGGTTACCTTGATAAGTCAGGTGTGCCCGTCGGAAGAAAGGTCGTTATAGAAGAGGGATGTGGCCCTGTGGCCTCCTGGAAGTAAATCAGCCGAAGAAATGTCATTCCCAGATGGGGAGGTGTGAGGGAAGTCACCAGGATGGATGGGCTGATTTAGGGAGGCAGCCGGATACCATAGGAGCCTGCACATATGTCTGTCTGTCTGTGTGTCTGTGTCTGTGTGTGTGTGTGGGGGGGGGGGGCATTTTAAAAATTAAAAATACAAAAATATTACTGGTGTATTTAGGTGTAGAAAGTGCTGAATTTTGTCAAGTTGATAAACTTCTAGTGCTACTTTTTTTTTGTCATGGCATGAACATGGATACTCCAAGCTAGATGGCTGTCAATTAAAACACCCAATGTCTTGTGTTCAACTACATTATTAATAGGTAGCTTGTCAATGAAGGGCTCAATTGTATAAAGCTAATGTTTGTAGCTTTTGCCTAGTTGCTATCACCATGGATTTAGTTTTATTTATAGTGAGCAGGTGGGTAGTTGGGTAGGATCACGACCGGCTCCAGCTGACGGTTCATGCTGCTGACGTCACCAGGTCGGGCTATCGATGCGTTAACGCAGGGGTTCTCAAACAAGAAATAAACTATTATCGACAGTGGCCAGGAAAGACATCTTAAATTTTAATTTGTAAGTATCTACATGCCTTTTTTTAAGAATTTCACAATTTTTAGTCTTCATTATTGCCGCAGCACCCCTGGCATACGCTCGCGGCACCCCTAGCATAAGCTTACGGCACCCCTGGCATACGCTCGCGGCACCCCTAGCATAAGTTTACGGCACCCCTGGCATACGCTCGCGGCACCCCTAGCATAAGCTTACGGCACCCCTGGCATACGCTTACGGCACCACTAGCATAAGCTTACGGCACCCCTGGCATAAGCTTACGGCACCCCTGGCATACGCTCGCGGCACCCCTAGCATAAGCTTACGGCACCCCTGGCATACGCTTACGGCACCCCAGGGTGCCTCGGTAACCAGTCTGAGAGCTGCTGCATTAACGCATCGTTATCCCGATTCAGTGACGTCAGCAGCACGTCCCATCAGCTGAAGCCGGTCGTGGTAGGATGCTGGGTAGGTACACAAGTCATCATCATATAGCAGCTCCTTTGCAGAACATCGGTTTCATCATGGTAACGTCGCTACCTCTCCCGCCTGGTGCACTTTCACATCCAGAGAGTCACTTACATTCTGTGCCCATTGTTGTGTTAGTCGGCCCCTGTCCCTTCTTCCGGGTACCACATTCTGCTGTTGTTTTTTACAATTTGCCTGCCACTTGATATAGTCAATATATTTCAGCTTCCAAGACAAGATGCTGTTTTTTAGCCAAACTTCCTTGATTTACATAGGTAAGCATGCAAGAGCGGAGCGTCTAACCACTGCACCACGTCTATCCATCTAGCCACTGCACCACGTCTATCCATCTAGCCACTGCACCACGTCTATCCATCTAGCCACTGCACCACGTCTATCCATCTAGCCACTGCACCACGTCTATCCGTCTAGCCACTGCACCACGTCTATCCATCTAGCCACTGCACCACGTCTATCCGTCTAGCCACTGCACCACGTCTATCCATATAGCCACTGCACCACGTCTATCCATCTAGCCACTGCACCACGTCTATCCATCTAACTTTACTTAGGGGCCAGACATTTTTGTTAATGTGGTTTGCCAGAAGCGTAAGCACCAGCAGTGAAAGATCAATAATTCAATACAACAGGCAGTGATCCGGGGGCCACTAGCTGGGTCTCCACGGGCCGGATATGGTCCGCAGGCCGCCAGCTCGATAATCCTGCGCCCTGTACACAAGTGGACATGGACATGAATGACAATAGTGACGAGCTACATCGCTACAGTGCCCGGATGATAGTGACGAGCTACATCTCTACAGTGCCCGGATGATAGTGACGAGCTACATCGCTACAGTGCCCGGATGATAGTGACGAGCTACATTTGTTCAGTGCCCGGATGATAGTGACGAGCTACATCTCTACAGTGCCCGGATGATAGTGAAGAGCTACATCTCTACAGTGCCCGGATGATAGTGACGAGCTACATCTCTACAGTGCCCGGATGATAGTGACGAGCTACATCTCTACAGTGCCCGGATGATAGTGGCGAGCTACACCTCTACAGTGCCCGGATGATAGTGACGAGCTACACCTCTACAGTGCCCGGATGATAGTGACGAGCTACATCGCTACAGTGCCCGGATGATAGTGACGAGCTACGTCGCTACAGTGCCCGGATGATAGTGACGAGCTACATTTGTTCAGTGCCCGGATGATAGTGACGAGCTACATCTCTACAGTGCCCGGATGATAGTGACGAGCTACATCTCTACAGTGCCCGGATGATAGTGACGAGCTACATCTCTACAGTGCCCGGATGATAGTGACGAGCTACATCTCTACAGTGCCTGGATGATAGTGACGAGCTACATCTCTACAGTGCCCGGATGATAGTGACGAGCTACATCTCTACAGTGCCCGGATGATAGTGACGAGCTACATCTCTACAGTGCCCGGATGATAGTGACGAGCTACATCTCTACAGTGCCCGGATGATAGTGACGAGCTACATCTCTACAGTGCCAGGATGATAGTGACGAGCTACATCTCTACAGTGCCCGGATGATAGTGACGAGCTACATCTCTACAGTGCCCGGATGATAGTGACGAGCTACATCTCTACAGTGCCCGGATGATAGTGACGAGCTACAACTTTACAGTGACAGGTTGTGAAGTTGGCGCGAGTTAGTAACTATTATATATATATATATATATATATATATATATATATATATATATATATATATATATATATATATATATATGGTACATTGGCATGCCTTTTTCTCTGTCTTTAGGTTCACCGCCTGTAAACTCTGATGGAAAGTTCTGGTTATTCGTCCACTTCTGGTCTGCATTTCTGTTCCAGAATCTGAGTGTTGCGCGTGCATTCGTTTGACATATCTTACACATTTATGTGCAGACTGTTGGTTTCTTGCCTCTCAGACAGATGCACTCCAACTCTGAAGGAAGCTTCCAATTAGTCGACTCTTACGACATGCTTTTGGGTAGACAGTGGGTCTTTTCTTGTTTTCCCTACAACAGGCCAATAGAAACCACACGGGGGACACTGGCATGTGACAACAGATCAAACTGACGTTCATGCAGAGTAGGAACAGCAAGCAAGATATATCTACCTTTATATTTGCTTATCTAGATATCCATCGATTCGTGTGTCAACAACCCCATGCTACTGCTAGTCCCCCTCCACCACACTCCACGAGTTCACGCCCGGTGATCAAATGAAACCGTTTTCGGGAGGAAAGTAACCTTTGAGCTGCCGTGCCGGCTTTGACCAAGGCACCAGGGGAGATAATCACAGAGCAGAAGTGCAGGCTTGCGTGTCTGCGAGATCGCCTTTACGGCACAGGGAATCATTCATGCACGTGCCAGCCTGCCAGGACACGGGGTGGGAGGGGGAGGGGGTGTCCAAATATATGGATTAAGGGTAGGGGACAGTGACCGTCAACTCTCACAATGTCCTCTAACAATGGACACTGCAGTTTGTTGTTGATGTCACGTTCTATTTGTTTCCCTTACGCGTTCGCCCTTTAAAAAGGCGGTTGAAACACTGTGTTGTGGTTTACAGCTGGGCACTGAGATTGCGTTTATCGACCAAACACATCCTATTTCAGCTTTAGAACTTGCTTGCTGGAGGAGGGGAGGGGAGGGGGAGCAGGGTATCTTTCCTTGTTCCCCTCAAGATGGGGCCTCTTGAAGAGACATGAATCATCTTCTAGACTCTAAACCACAGCTCGCAGAAAAGTTGGTGCTGTCCTCAACTCGGTATGTCACAGAGACCAGAGACAAGTTGGTGCTGTTCTCAACTCGGTATGTCACAGAGACCAGAGACAAGTTGGTGCTGTTCTCAACTCGGTATGTCACAGAGACTAGAGACAAGTTGGTGCTGTCCTCAACTCGGTATGTCACAGAGACCAGAGACAAGTTGGTGCTGTCCTCAACTCGGAATGCCACAGAGACCAGAGACCAGTTGGTGCTGTCCTCAACTCGGTATGTCACAGAGACCAGAGACCAGTTGGTGCTGTCCTCAACTCGGTATGTCACAGAGACCAGAGACCAGTTGGTACTGTCCTCAACTCGGTATGCCAGCCACAGAGACGAGAGACGTTTGCTCTAGATTATTTTTTTTTTTTAGACATGGGGAGACAGATTGAACAGTTATAACGATGGTCAAAGGGAGAGAACACACCCACATGCACACACACCCACACAGAGAGAGAGAGAGAGAGAGAGAGAGAGAGAGAGAGAAGAGGAGAGAGAGAGAGAGAGAGAGAGAGAGAGAGAGAGAGAGAGAGAGAGAGAGAGAGAGAGAGAGTTATACATCGAACAATCTGTAGTTGTTGTGTGAAGGTTTAAAATAAACAAAAGACAGCCGGTTTCTGGTCATCATCATGTAGCAGGTCCTTTGCAGAACGTCGCTCTCATCACTGTCTGCCTGAAAGAAACTCGGTCTCTCGCCAGTTCCCCCGCCTCGTGTACTTTCATACTCAAGGAGTCACTTATATCCTGTGCCCATCTTCGTGTCGGTCGGCCCCTGCCCCTCCTTCCTGGTACCATGCCTTCTGCTGTAATTTTTTCCAATCCGTCGTTGCGATTGATATGACCAAAATATTTCAGATTTGTGTAAAGGTTATCAATGATTTGTATGGAGAATATCAATGATTTGTGTGAAGGTTATCAATGACTTGTATGGAGTATATCAATGATTTCTGTAAAGGTTATCTATGTCTTCTATGAAGTATATCAATGATTTATGTAAAGGTTATCAATGATTTTGTGAAGGTTATCAATGACTTGTATGGAGTATATCAATGATTTCTGTAAAGGTTATCAATGACTTGTATGGAGTATAACAATGATTTATGTAAAGTTTATCAATGATTTCTGTGAAGGTTATCAATGATTTGTGTCATTGATAACCTTCTCACAAATTATTGATATACTTCATACAAAGCATTGATAACATCCACACAAATCATTGATAACCTTTACACAAATCATTGATAACCTTTACACAAAAAATTGATAACATTTTCACAAATCATTGATAACATTTACACAAATCATTGATAACCTTTACACAAATCATTGATAACCGTTGCACAAATCATTGATAACCTTTACAGAAATCATTGATAACCTTTACACAAATCATTGATAATCTTTACACAAATCATTGATAGCATCCACACAAATCATTGATAACCTTTGCACAAATCATTGATAACCTTTACACAAATCATTGATAGCATCCACACAAATCATTGATAACCTTTACACAAATCATTGATAAAATTTACACAAATCATTGTTAACCTTTACAAAAATCATTGATAACCTTTACACAAATCATTGATAACCTTTACACAAATCAGTGATAACCTTTACACAAATCAGTGATAACCTTTACACAAATCAGTGATAACCTTTTGTGACGAGCTGGTCTGGACAGCTGTTTCTGTCCTTTTAAAGATTGCTTTGTTTAGATAATATTATTACCAAAGTTCTAAACATTTTCCTATTGCTTTTAATTAGCATAATAACACTGGATTAATTAAGAAATTTCCTTAACTTTTTCTTAATGCTTCATTGTAGCAAAATTATAATTAAAGAGTTGAAAGGTAATAAAGGCGAAGAGTAGTGCAAGGGGTAACAAAGAGTAACTTCCCCCTTGGTAGGACTTCCCATCGGCCATTTTTCATTCCAGGCTAGATTGGGGGAGTCAAGATTTTGTTCTCCCCAATCGACACAGTTCAGTTAGTTCTGTTGTCTTGTTGCCTGAGTTTGAATTCCCTGCCAGGGGTGAGTTAAAAGAATAAGTTTAATTTGATGTATTGCTGCTTATTCCTCTGAATTAATTCCACAGGTTAAATTCTGAAATTTAATGCCCACATGGCTCAAAAACTATGATAAATTTCTTTATCCTCACTAACCACGTGTATGATCTAGTATGTACATGTATGCAAACATATTATCTATTTGATGATTGAATTAATGTTTATTTGCTACTAGAAACGTGCATTGGTATTTTTAATTATTATACTTATATTAATTAAGTGATAATTATGTCCTCATGTGAAATCTCGGCCAGTTCCGGTTTCCAGCATGGTGGGACAATTAAAAAGGAATGAAGTGTATATTCATTATACCTAATCCCTTCTAAGTTGATTTTACCTCATGGTGATATTAGCTTAATAAATCACTGTCTTGCTTTAAATTAGATTTAGTCCAGATAATTCTGAGACTAGTTTAAGAGCTTGGAAAGTGAATAACACAGTGAGGCTGAATTTAATATTCACACTGTCAGAGAAGAAGAAGCAGAAAAGAGATGTATGGCCCCTGTTTGTAATTATTATTGTTGTAGATATATTTCCCTATCACTAGGAATACATTTCAGTTTTACAGCAGATGGCCTTACAAATGTAATAATTATATTTCACCCCTCACCACTTCTAAACTCTGCTGAATAAGATTAGCACATGTGTGGATTTAGATTTAAACTGGAGTGAGTGTTGTATATTTTATGTTAATACTGTGACAGATGGAAAGCCCATTGTCATCTATGATTGTATTTTGACATCTATCCCAGCACCCAGTATATTGATGGAGATATGTCAATCCCATTTATTTTCAAACAGTGCAAAGCACCTGTTATGAGTTTCTGGCCTTAGTAAACTCACTCCCTGTTTCTCATTCTTTGAGATGTGAACCCATGTGGTTAAAATGAGAATATTGTGAAATATGACTGTGTATGTCTGTGAGTGTAAGCATGTTAACCCTTCAAAGGAGTACTAGTGTGCAGACATCAGAACTATTTACACTGAGGAATGTCCTTTCTTTTTGTGTGATGTAAACTCTTGTTCTTGAGAGCATTCATGAAACTGGTTTCCTAAATATTTTCCCATCAGGATTATGAACCATGTTCTGTATACATTCCCATTCTATACCAGTAGAATGTGAACACCTGTTACTATCCTACTCCATATATATGTGTGTAGTGTAACAGTTTAAAGACTGGAGGTATTGTTGTCTCCAGTTAGAACCTTCCTGACTGTTTGTTTAAGGACTCTTCTATTGTTCTAGTTCCAGATTGTATTCCAGATGGTAGTCCAGAAGTAGATCCTAAGCTTAGCTGCAGATACCCGATTGTCTGGACTGGACTGGAAGATTCGGCCTGCCTGATGTGTCACCGAGGCTTAGCCAGAAGCTGACATAAGCTACAGCTAAGTGGACAGTTGACCACTATCTTTTTATAACCGGATTTTATATCCACAGCCATTTAGTTATCATTTGAATTTATATTGAAAATCCTAATAAATGTAGTTTTAATGTTCTTAAAGTTTTCTGAAGTTTCATTTTAACTGTAAGTGTGTCAGTGAACAAAAGCTAGTATAACTTTAATACATTTAAATATACAATTAATTACAGTAGGGAATAAGATGTGGGCAAACCCCGAATCCTCTCATTTAACCAGCAAGGCTGGGGTTACTATAAGACTTTATGATGACTCACTGTTTGGAATTCCCTCTGTAAAGTGCACATAGTGCATTCGCTAGTTAAAGCGAAGTTACCCGCCACACCTTTACACAAATCAGTGATAACCTTCACACAAATCATTGATAACCTTCACACAAATCATTGATAGCCTTTACAGAAATCATTGATACACTCCATACAAATCATTGATAACCTTTACAGAAATCATTGATAACCTTTACAGAAATCATTGACATACTCCATACAAGTCATTGATAACCTTTACAGAAATAATTGATAACCTTTACACAAATCATTGATAACCTTTACAGAAATCATTGATATACTCCATTTCTGTAATGGTTATCAATGATTTGTGTGAAGGTTATCAATGATTTGTGTGAAGGTTATCAATGATTTATGTGAAGGTTATCAATGATTTATGTGCAGGGTATGAATGATTTCCGTGAAGGTTATCAATGACTTGCCTGCTTCGGGAAACAAAGGGTACAGATCTCTACAACTTATCCCCAGAACAAACAGAGTCAAGATATCCATGTCTTAGCAGCAGAAGACAAGGAAAGCTGCCAAGTCAGAGTGCCCTATGCACGCAGTGGAAGCGGCATCTGGGTCAGTGTCACGCAGCCAAGTCCCATCTACTGAACCGAATCCGGCTTTGATAAATAGACAGGGATTACGTGGTCTGACAAATGGCCCTATTTTGACAACTGGGAGGTGTGTCCGCTGATTATCCCTCCATCACCTTGTCTTTCAGATTCTGATCTATTGAGGATTAGCACAACAAGGCAGTTTTCTCTGAGGACTTTGGCAAGGCTTACAGGAAGTTATCCCCGTAGTTGGAGCTCCAGGAGAGGAGGTTCCGACGCGAAAGGTAATACTCGTGAATGTTGTCTGGCGACACGTCCAAACGTGGTGGCAAGTGATTGTTTGGCGGCCTGCGTGTTTGTGTGTCCTCAGGTTACGGAGCTAACCATCGCGTGGACTTCGCTAGACCTGTCAGCTTTAGAACGAACCTGATTCTGAATAGCAAATTCGAGTAAGGAATTTAGGAGCAGTCGCGTGTACGAAATCTGGCATCAGAATTTTTGGAGCTGGAGGAAACTGCTGGCGTTCTAACATGGGTTTAGATTCAGGTTGATAGTTGACTCCAATCACGAGACTAAGGTCAATCACTGTTCTCTTTGTGTAGTTATCTGCGTGACAAACTGGTGTTAGAGATCCTCAATAGCTTGAGGGAGACAAGTATAAACTCACATGTAGACAGCCGCCGCCTTCTTCTTATTTTTCTACTGCTGATGCTACTGCTAAAACTGCTGCTGCTGCTGCTGCTGCTGCTGCTGCTGCTGCTACTACTACTACTACTACTACTACTGCTGCTGCTGCTGCTTCTACTGCTACTCCTTCTGCTCCTGCTTCTCTTCTCCTTCTTCTTCTCCTTCTTTTTCTTTTTTTTTTTTTTTTTTTTTTTCTTTTTCTTCTTCTTCTTCTTCTTCTTCTTCTTCTTCTTCTTCTTGTGTTGCTGCTGCTGTTTATGTATGACGGTTTCATACAATATTCATATAAAAAAGACGTGAATCGTGCAATGTCGGCTGTTGTCCACATATTGTTCCTCTTACCACATGGCTGGCTTCAACTGGCGTCGACATGACGTCAGTTCCACACACAGCAATCCCCTTAGTAGAGAGCGGGCGGGCTCACTAGATAGGTGGGTGGGTGGACTCAAACAGAGTGATCCAGGACCCCGCTCTCAACCACTTGACACTAATTGAACAAACAGGAGGCGGACAACAAGGAGAACGCCCCGGACAATCGGGCACAGGTAAACAGGCTATCTACAGGGGAAACTGGAAACACTTGACGATTTTGAGGGCTATAACTAACTAATTATGGACACGTGGTATAAGTTTATGTTGTCTTGTTCTCTCTGCCTCCCTCTCTCTCTCGCTCTCTCTTCTCTCTCTCCCCCCCCCCCCCCCCCCCCCAGCACCTATTAGTTAGTCTTACGGCAAAGACGAGTAATCTATTTTATAGCCTAGATGACCAACATCAGGAATCCGTCCAATGTGAATCAAACTTTTCACAGCCGTGACCCACAAAACAGGGGCAAATTTTCTCCCAGTCCATCAGAAAGTTAACCAACCAAACAGGAAACAAATACAAATGTCGACAGCATTTTATTCGTGAAATCTGATGTCACCAGATCCACCACTGTCAGCAGATCCACCACTGTCAGCAGATTCACCACTGTCAGCAGATTCACCACTGTCACCAGATTCACCACTGTCAGCAGATTCACCACTGTCACCAGATCCACCACTGTCAGCAGATTCACCACTGTCACCAGATCCACCACTGTAAGCAGATTCACCACTGTCACCAGATCCACCACTGTCACCAGATTCACCACTGTCAGCAGATTCACCACTGTCACCAGATCCACCACTGTCAGCAGATTCACCACTGTCACCAGATCCACCACTGTCACCATTTCACCACTGTCAGCAGATTCACCACTGTCACCAGATTCACCACTGTCAGCAGATTCACCACTGTCACCAGATCCACCACTGTCAGCAGATTCACCACTGTCACCAGATCCACCACTGTCACCAGATCCACCACTGTCAGCAGATTCACCACTGTCACCAGATTCACCACTGTCAGCAGATTCACCACTGTCACCAGATCCACCACTGTCACCAGATCCACCACTGTCACCAGATCCACCACTGTCAGCAGATTCACCACTGTCAGCAGATCCACCACTGTCAGCAGATTCACCACTGTCACCAGATTCACCACTGACACCAGATCCACCACTGTCACCAGATCCACCACTGTCAGCAGATCCACCACTGTCAGCAGATTCACCACTGTCATCAGATCCACCACTGTCACCAGATCCACCACTGTCACCAGATTCACCACTGTCAGCAGATTCACCACTGTCACCAGATCCATCACTGTCACCAGATTCACCACTGTCACCAGATTCACCACTGTCACCAGATTCACCACTGTCAGCAGATTCACCACTGTCACCAGATTCACCACTGTCACCAGATCCACCACTGTCACCAGATTCACCACTGTCACCAGATTCACCACTGTCACCAGATTCACTACTGTCAGCAGATTCACCACTGTCACCAGATCCACCACTGTCACCAGATCCACCACTGTCAGCAGATTCACCACTGTCAGCAGATTCACCACTGTCACCAGATCCACCACTGTCAGCAGATTCACCACTGTCAGCAGATTCACCACTGTCAGCAGATTCACCACTGTCATCAGATTCACCACTGTCAGCAGATTCACCACTGTCATCAGATTCACCACTGTCAGCTAATGCGATATCTACTGCTGCTTAGACGTAAACATAAAAAAAATAATAATTTGCATATTTATGGCAGGAGCGTAGTTTCTAATATACTAAGAGCTGAAAAAACATCAATTCGATTTCTCCATTTGATGTTTACTACAGACATGGCTGAGTAAACATAATCACACACACAGGAAGTCTGCAGGGTTTAATCCTACAGTCTGGGACAGAAAAAACAACATATTCTACATCGTTACATGATTAAGCAGACTTTGTTGGCGGCCCGCGGGGACTTTTCAGCGCCCTGCAGTTGGGCTGCGGCCCGCGGGGACTTTTCAGCGCCCTGCAGTTGGGCTGCGGCCCGCGGGGACTTTTCAGCGCCCTGCAGTTGGGCTGCGGCCCGCGGGGACTTTTCAGCGCCCTGCAGTTGGGCTGCGGCCCGCGGGGACTTTTCGGCGCCCTGCAGTTGGGCTGCGGCCCGTGGGGACTTTTCGGCGCCCTGCAGTTGGGCTGCGGCCCGTGGGTTGAAAAACACTGATCCGAGATACACGGGAAGTCGATCCTCTGACTCAAGACTGTGACGCAAACACACTAGAGTCACTCGGTGTGTCAGCGTCGCACAAATATCTATGTCCCTGTCTGAGGCACATGGCTGTCTAGTCATTTATCTGTTTATCTACCTGTCTATCTCAATTCTTTGTGTCATTTATCTGTTTATCTACCTGTCCATCTCAATCCATTGTGTCATTTATCTGTTTATCTACCTGTCCATCTATCTCAATCCAAAACAGCAGATACACAGATGACAGGCATCACCATGCAATCAGACAGACATGCAGGCAGACACAAAGACACGCAGACAGACACACAGACAGGCAGACAGACACACAGACAGACAGAACGTCCCTTCAGTCCTTCTTATGTCGCTACCTCTATGATTCGCTCTCTCTCTCTATTTATATATATATATATATATATATATATATATATGTGTGTGTGTGTGTGTGTGTGTGTGTGTGTGTTTGTATATATATATATATATATATATATATATATATATATATATATATATATATATATATATATATATGTGTGTGTGTGTGTGTGTGTGGTGTGTGTGTTACCCCGACCAAATCTCTGCGACAGAAAGCACACGACTTTGATCTCCTCACAATTACAACAGATACCTCTACACACAAACATACAGTCTCCACACAACTACAGCTGCTATTAGCACACAATTACAACAGATACCTCTACACACAAACATACAGTCTCTACACAACTACAGCTGCTATTAGCACACAATTACAACAGATAACCCTACACACAAACATACAGTCTCTACACAACTACAGCTGCTATTAGCACACAATTACAACAGATAACCCTACACACAAACATACAATCTCCACACAACTACAGCTGCTATTAGCACACAATTACAACAGATAACCCTACACACAAACATACAGTCTCTACACAACTACAGCTGTTTTTAGCACACAATTACAACAGATAACCCTACACACAAACATACAATCTCCACACAACTACAGCTGCTATTAGCACACAATTACAACAGATAACCCTACACACAAACATACAGTCTCTACACAACTACAGCTGCTATTAGCACACAATTACAACAGATAACCCTACACACAAACATACAGTCTCTACACAACTACAGCTGTTATTAGCACACAATTACAACAGATAACCCTACACACAAACATACAGTCTCTACACAACTACAGCTGTTATTAGCACACAATTACAACAGATAACCCTACACACAAACATACAATCTCCACACAACTACAGCTGTTATTAGCACACAATTACAACAGATAACCCTACACACAAACATACAATCTCCACACAACTACAGCTGTTATTAGCACACAATTACAACAGATAACCCTACACACAAACATACAATCTCCACACAACTACAGCTGCTATTAGCACACAATTACAACAGATAACCCTACACACAAACATACAATCTCCACACAACTACAGCTGTTATTAGCACACAATTACAACAGATAACCCTACACACAAACATACAATCTCCACACAACTACAGCTGTTTTTAGCACACAATTACAACAGATAACCCTACACACAAACATACAATCTCCACACAACTACAGCTGCTATTAGCACACAATTACAACAGATAACCCTACACACAAACATACAATCTCCACACAACTACAGCTGCTATTAGCACACAATTACAACAGATAACAGACCACAAACCCACACAACAAAAGGTCTCCCAATTACGATAACTGGTACTTAGCCTAGCAATCGTCCAATCTAACACCACTGGCCACCGTCAGCGACAACACCTGTGGCAGACAGCACAATCGATGAGACATTGTTCGCTAACCAGACTTACATCAGCTAGCCACCAACAGACAGCCCTCAGACAATGATCCTTCTCCAACTGCAACAAGCTTTGCTTACAACTGCAGATGTCGTTTACGCTAACAACAGCCGTGTCATTTATCCAACCTGAGTTTTACAGGAGGCTAACAAATGTTTTTCATTAAATGAGAGTACGGTCCAGATTAATATTATTCATCCAGTGTAGAGTTACTGTGGTGACTTGCATGATTAGCACTGAGTTGAATACATACAGGAAGTCAATGACGAAGGCAAGAGATCAAGAACTATACAAGTGGGCGGATATCAAGACATGGCCGAACAGCAGTCAGACAGAGGGCAATAGCAAGATAAGAGGCAGTGTGTTGGAGCTTTATAGCGGCCAAACTTCATCGTGGAGACGTCACCTCACACTTATCTGCCCATGCATCCCAATTGCTGAGTTTATAAGCGATATCATAGCACTGGAGACATTCCCATAACGCCCCCTTACCAAACTTCAGCAGCCAGCACAGAGCTGAAAACTGTGATGGTACTTGTAGTACTGTGTGCCTGTGAGTCCGTCTGGCCTTTTCCCATAGGGTAGAGCAAGGTATTTCAACGACCACAATCAAGAACATGGGGATCGTTACGGATCAGAAGCCCGAAGCCAAGAAAAGAGAGATCACAATGATCCGCGCGAAACTTGCAGACCAGATTTGAGCCGCGGGCCGCTAGCTGAATAGCCATGGTATACAGTGTCGATCAGATCCCCTGGTCACTCTCAGATGTATCATTCTCCCCGGACAACAGGACCACGATGATCTAACTACCTCTGCTTCTATACTGGTCACTCGCCTTCAAAGGTCACTGACGACACCTAGTTGTCGGACACCAGTTTGCAACCAGGTGGCGCAGAACCAGCTAGTCTGTCTGGCTGTTCGTTGTTCCATTAGCTCTAGAACCAGCTAGTCTGTCTGGCTGTTTGTTGTTCCATTAGCTCTAGAACCAGCTAGTCTGTCTGGCTGTTCGTTGTTCCATTAGCTCTAGAACCAGCTAGTCTGTCTGGCTGTTCGTTGTTCCATTAGCTCTAGAACCAGTTAGTCTGTCTGGCTGTTTGTTGTTCCTTTAGCTCTAGAACCAGCTAGTCTGTCTGGCTGTTTGTTGTTCCATTAGCTCTAGAACCAGCTAGTCTGTCTGGCTGTTCGTTGTTCCATTAGCTCTAGAACCAGCTAGTCTGTCTGGCTGTTCGTTGTTCCATTAGCTCTAGAACCAGCTAGTCTGTCTGGCTGTTCGTTGTTCCATTAGCTCTAGAACCAGCTAGTCTGTCTGGCTGTTCGTTGTTCCATTAGGTCTAGAACCAGTTAGTCTGTCTGGCTGTTTGTTGTTCCTTTAGCTCTAGAACCAGCTAGTCTGTCTGGCTGTTTGTTGTTCCATTAGCTCTAGAACCAGCTAGTCTGTCTGGCTGTTCGTTGTTCCATTAGCTCTAGAACCAGCTAGTCTGTCTGGCTGTTCGTTGTTCCATTAGCTCTAGAACCAGCTAGTCTGTCTGGCTGTTTGTTGTTCCATTAGCTCTAGAACCAGCTAGTCTGTCTGGCTGTTCGTTGTTCCATTAGCTCTAGAACCAGCTAGTCTGTCTGGCTGTTTGTTGTTCCATTAGCTCTAGAACCAGCTAGTCTGTCTGGCTGTTCGTTGTTCCATTAGCTCTAGAACCAGCTAGTCTGTCTGGCTGTTCGTTGTTCCATTAGCTCTAGAACCAGCTAGTCTGTCTGGCTGTTCGTTGTTCCATTAGCTCTAGAACCAGCTAGTCTGTCTGGCTGTTCGTTATTCCATTAGCTCTAGAACCAGCTAGTCTGTCTGGCTGTTCGTTGTTCCATTAGCTCTAGAACCAGCTAGTCTGTCTGGCTGTTTGTTGTTCCATTACCTCTAGAACCAGCTAGTCTGTCTGGCTGTTCGTTGTTCCATTAGCTCTAGAACCAGCTAGTCTGTCTGGCTGTTTGTTGTTCCATTAGCTCTAGAACCAGCTAGTCTGGCTGTTCGTTGTTCCATTAGCTCTAGAACCAGCTAGTCTGTCTGGCTGTTTGTTGTTCCATTAGCTTTAGAACCAGCTAGTCTGTCTGGCTGTTCGTTGTTCCATTAGCTCTAGAACCAGCTAGTCTGTCTGGCTGTTCGTTGTTCCATTAGCTCTAGAACCAGCTAGTCTGTCTGGCTGTTCGTTATTCCATTAGCTCTAGAACCAGCTAGTCTGTCTGGCTGTTCGTTGTTCCATTAGCTCTAGAACCAGCTAGTCTGTCTGGCTGTTTGTTGTTCCATTACCTCTAGAACCAGCTAGTCTGTCTGGCTGTTCGTTGTTCCATTAGCTCTAGAACCAGCTAGTCTGTCTGGCTGTTTGTTGTTCCATTAGCTCTAGAACCAGCTAGTCTGGCTGTTCGTTGTTCCATTAGCTCTAGAACCAGCTAGTCTGTCTGGCTGTTTGTTGTTCCATTAGCTTTAGAACCAGCTAGTCTGTCTGGCTGTTCGTTGTTCCATTAGCTCTAGAACCAGCTAGTCTGTCTGGCTGTTCGTTGTTCCATTAGCTCTAGAACCAGCTAGTCTGTCTGGCTGTTTGTTGTTCTATTAGCTCTAGAACCAGCTAGTCTGTCTGGCTGTTCGTTGTTCCATTAGCTCTAGAACCAGCTAGTCTGTCTGGCTGTTTGTTGTTCCATTAGCTCTAGAACCAGCTAGTCTGTCTGGCTGTTTGTTGTTCCATTAGATCTAGAACCAGCTAGTCTGTCTCGCTGTTCGTTGTTCCATTAGCTCTAGAACCAGCTAGTCTGTCTGGCTGTTCGTTGTTCCATTAGCTCTAGAACCAGCTAGTCTGTCTGGCTGTTCGTTGTTCCATTAGCTCTAGAACCAGCTAGTCTGTCTGGCTGTTTGTTGTTCCATTAGCTCCAGAACCAGCTAGTCTGTCTGGCTGTTCGTTGTTCCATTAGCTCTAGAACCAGCTACAGTGACAGTCGCATGGAACAGCAGCTAGCCCGGGGTTGGGGGGGGGGGGAGGGGTCATCAGTTGCAATGTTTCAACGAGGCAGATCTTTTAGTTTCCAAATGCTCTGGGTGGAGCCAAACTGTATTCGTTACCAGAAGATGATCTCTGATGTGACGACCTGTTGAGGTCACATATGTCTGAGAACTTGGATTCATATCATAGCTTCCCTCTACACGGGCAGCTCTTTTAAACACCACACTGCAGGGAGATACTGAAGGCAAGACAACAACAGGTAGACATCGATACAAGTGGGAAGACTACATCATGAGATGGACGAACAGTCGTGAAACATTGTACAACCAAGAAAAGGGGCGGTAACTGTTGGAGATGCACTGCAGACAACCTTCACTGTGAGACAACATCCGATTGACTGCAAGCCAGAGATCTCCACCAACGTCTCCATCACGGCAAATTACCTTAGATTTAAAACAAAAACAAACATCATAATCTGGATGGCCGACCAACAGCGTCGACCCAGACACCCGGTTCAACCTCCAAAGAACTGGTCATCCGTAACGGCTACAATAAGCCGGTGTAACCAGAAGTCTTGTCCGGACAAGGACCACCACGGAGGTAGAACAAACCCAGAGAGGTATACCGTACAGAACAGCCTCTAGAGATCTAAGTGCTCTCACCAGGTGCGTACAGATAACAAGAGCAACAGATAACTGGGATCAAAACAAACCAAATCACCGGGAGGTTCCAAAAGCATTAGGGTCGACTTCACAAATAAATCCTGACGGCCAAACGATCTGGAAGATGTTCTTCGTCTGGGCTTCGTTTACACAACTTATCTCCCCTGCTTGATTCATTTCAGGTAAGAAACGAGGATAGTTCAGGTAAATGCGAGATAAAGCTGCAGACAGATGAGTCACAGGGGAGCACCATCTCTGTGCAGATAAGCTCCGGGAAGACTTCCTGTCGGTCAAACATGTCCCAAGTTGTGGCATGAAGACTGGGCACTAGTACCCACGAGATTTCTCATAAGTCGGCACAGTGGCCAAGCTTTCTATTTCCCTTTGGAGAGGACATTTTTCTCCCTGCCCGTCCTAGGCCCATGGGTCGATCCCTTTTGGGAAGCGTCTAGGGAATCAAAGGCAGAGGGACAATTTGTTTGCGTACCCTGTGACGGCTATTTCATCACACGAGTGAGCTGGCCTGTGTTTGCCTAATGCCACATTCCAAATAAATTTCTGTAACATTTAAATTAATGAAAGCTGCGGATTGAAATATTTCACCTGCATTTCTTCTTCTTCTTTTTTTTTCTTCTTCCTCCTCGTCCTCCACCTTACCCTCCTCCTCCTCGTTTTCTTCTATGCTCGCCCTTAAATGGGAGCTCTTTCTAGGTTTACAGCTAGGCTGTGATATTCGCACTTTTAGACTCCAAAACACAGCGAATTCAGAGGGCGAAATGTCTGTCAATGGGGTAGCAGATGTATCGGCCCTCCCCAAATGAAGTGCCGGGTCCCACACACGGACTTAGCTTACCACAAGTACAAGCTGATAACCACATAAACGACCACATTTCTTCTTCGCGTACACCGGCTAGAAACTCTGACGGAAAGTGCTGGTTGTTCGTCCACGTTTGAACTTAAGTCTTGATACAGACCTTGCGGTTTTGGGGACATCCGTTTTACAGATGTGTATGCAGACTGCTGGTTTTTTGCCTTTCATGCAGATGCACTACGACTTTGAAAGAAACACCTCAATCAGCGGATACTTACGACATGCTTGTTAGGTAGGCAGTGGGTTTAATCTCCTCCCGCCTCCAACAATTCAGGCCCAGCGATCACACAACAGTTTCATGAGCTCGGCTACCCAGAAATCACTAACCGGTGGCAGTAGATACACGGTAGCGGAGAGTGGCAGACATCTACGGTCGAGTCTAAGATGTCCAGGTGTCTACACATGTTGCCGGTCAGATTACAGAACCTGGTAAACTGGATATTCTCATTAAGATCCGGCCCGTGTTGACGTCTGATCGTTATCAATGATTTCAAATACAACACAAGGTCTGTGAGTAACTGCTGTATAATGATTGGTTTCCGTGCAACAGAGCCAGAAGTAATTTACATAAGGACTAGTCAGTCGTTTAACAAGTCACTTTTGCTTCCCATATTGTTTCTTGGGGAGTCGCCGTGGCTTTGGCAGCTAGACGCCCGCGTGGAAGGTCGTGGGTTCGCGTCCCGAGGGAGCCTGATCTCAACTCCCCCGTTGACCCAGCCTTGAGTGGGCGCCAGGTGCAGTCGTGGGAAGTAAATGTGGCCGGCGTGATGATGACTACATCAACCACCAAGTGCCGATTGGTCTATACAAATTTAGGTCTAGCCCTATATGCCCAATACGCCTAAAGACGTGGAAAGGGGTCCTTTTACTTTATATATTTTTTCTCGGGATTCAATTCACACTGGTTCGATTTGGGAGCCCGACCAATATTTCATCAGCCGCCTTTGTGTGGGTTCGAACGTATATCCATGAATCTGGCAGCTAATATACGTGTAATAGACATGGCAATTATAGGTGTGTCACGTTTAGACATGGGCAATTAAACGTGTGTAACGTTATGACATGGGCAATTAAACGTGTGTAACGTTATGACATGGGCAATTAAACGTGTGTAACGTTATGACATGGGCAATTAAACGTGTGTGACGTTATGTCATGGGCAATTATACGTGTGTGACGTTATGTCATAGGCAATTATACGTGTGTGACGTTATGTCATGGGCAATTACACGTGTGTGACGTTATGTCATGGGCAATTATACGTGTGTGACGTTATGTCATGGGCAATTATACGTGTATGACGTTATGTCATGGGCAATTATACGGGTGTGACGTTATGTCACGGGCAATTACACGTGTGTGACGTTATGTCATGGGCAATTATATGTGTGTGACGTTATGTCATGGGCAATTACACGTGTGTGACGTTATGTCATGGGCAATTACACATGTGTGACGTTATGTCATGGGCAATTATATGTGTGTGACGTTATGACATGGGCAATTATACGTGTGTGACGTTATGTCATAGGCAATTATACGTGTATGACGTTATGTCATGGGCAATTATATGTGTGTGACGTTATGTCATGGGCAATTATATGTGTGTGACGTTATGACATGGGCAATTATATGTGTGTGACGTTCCGACATAGGCAATTATACGTGTGTGACGTTATAACATGGGCAATTATACATGTGTAAAGTTATGATGTGGGAAATTATACGTGTGTAACGTTATGACATGGGCAATTATACGTGTGTAACGTTATGACATGGGCAATTATACGTGTGTAACGTTCCGACATGGGCAATTATACGTGTGTAACGTTATGACATAGGCTATTGTACGTGTGTAACGTTCCGACAAAGCAATTATATGTGTGTAACATTCCGACATGGGCAATTATATGTGTGTACCGTATTTTCGGGATAAGTGGGGGGAGGGGGGAGAGGTGATTTGGTGTAGTGAAAGAAGCAAAAGGAAGAGACGGAGGAGGTGGTGGAGGTGGTGGAGAAGAAGGGGGAGGAGGAGGGGAGGAGAAGAAGAAGAAGAAGAAGAAGAAGAAGAAGAAGAAGAAGAAGAAGAAGAAGAAGAAGAAGAAGAAGAAGCATAATCACACTAACACACACACACACACACACACACACACACACACACAAGGAATAAGAAGTCAATAAACAATGCCAGTGTTAAATATGAAGACAAACGTGGAGTCATCTCTGAAACAGGCTAAGCCTTCCTCTTCTTCTTTGGTTGGCTTGAAATAGATGATCTATATCTGCAGTTGTGTCTCTAGTATGAACTTCACTGTCTGTTGTCATTCAACCAGCGGCCCGTAAAGTTTGAGCCAGGGAACCAGCATGAGCTGACAGAGACAACAGGCCCAATGATGAGCTACATTGTACCCAAGTGCATTCTGGTCATGAACGACACGACAACCACGTTCACTAGAGGCCTGCTGCAGCGTGGGCCAGGGACAATGCCCATGTTGTAACTCTACCCGGGGTAGTCTGGTTGGGACACCTGCCGGCCTGGTTACGTGGGTAAGGCAACCAGTGACAGGTCCCCGCGGCGACAAACTGAGATCTCTTCAGATGGTTGACAAGCTTCACGGAAGGAGGTGTCATAGAGTATATGAGGGTAGGAGACTGGGTCAGAGTTCTTCTGTCCAGAGAGTCAGTTCCTTGATCAGGGACTCAAAATACAGTTGTCTTCTGCAGTTTCTGGACTGCTTCCCGACAACAGAAAACGCATTCACGTGAGTGCACGATGTTGCACAATCGATCACAGAGGGGGAGGAAAAAAAAAAAGGGGGGGGGGATAAAAACCAAGAAAGGCCACATCGAGCAAAAGTGGATGTAAATCTGTTTGCCCCAGTGAAAAACGAACAGGCATTTTAATCAAATCAAGACGACACAGTCGACTCACAATCAGGGCTGCCGAAATTGTTTTGAGATTAGTAATTGTTATGTGTATGTGCGTGTATGTGTGGAAAAGTACCAAAGCTCAGCACAGGGTTAAAATCTGTAAAACCACACAATCACTCACACAAACACACACACACACACACATATATATATATATATATATATATATATATATATATATATATATATATATATATATATATATATATATATATATATATATATATATATATAAGAAGAAGAAGAAGAAGAAGAAGAAGAAGAAGAAGAAGAAGAAGAAGAAGAAGAAGAAGAAGAAGAAGAAGAAGAAGAAGAATATATATATATATATATATATATATATATATATATATATATATATATATATATACTCACACACACACACAAATAAAGCTTTTTTAATTCTTACACTCTTTAGCAAACTCTTTCTGCAGCTGCAGAGGAGTGAGGTAATGCAAAAAGACTTATCATAAATTTTGATAATAATGGAAAGCGATTTTCATCTCCACATTTTTTCTTGAAATTGTAAACCAATATTTTTCCACAGAGTCTTCTCACCAGTAGGTGGCTGATCTTGAACTATAAGCTCTCCACTCTTTACTTCCCCCCCCCCCCCCCCATTTTTTTTTTTTAAAGATTCCTAATGTTCTTCTTTAACAAGGCAGGGACATTTCATGACCAGTGGCATCATTAACATTGGTTTTCCGCCAGTAACAACGACCGGATCCAGCACACAATGCCTACATTTAAAATATTGACGTCAAATTTCTAAACTGTGCCGAAACATCGGACCGGTACCACAAGAAAAGACTCTCGGCAAGTGTCAAACAGTAGCAAATGTGTACGAAAGTACCAACTTCGGCAGCCCCGCCTACAACTCTTTCATCAGCAAACACTGTACTCATTATCTCACCAACTCTTTTAATCTCGATATATGTGTTCGTATATGCATATATAAATATATACACATATACTCATCAACAACTTGGTTGAGGATGTGCTTGTCTAATACCTCCTATTTCCTAAATGTAGTATATCTTAACCACTGACGGTGTAGGCTTCCTTGTGTGGGTGCTGAGCACTATTGTGAAGGGGGGGGGGCAGGGGGGGGGGGGGGGGGGGGGGTTACAAGAATGGGCTCATTGTTCTTTAACACACATGTCGTAGAAAACGACTAATTGGGGTGTATCCTTCGAAGTTGAAGTGCTTCTGTCTGGGATGTTAGGAACTAACAGTCTACACACAAATAAGGCAGATCTGTAAAATGGATGTGCACGCCAAAAGTCAGGTTCTGCAACAAGACCAAAGTCCAGAAAAGGACGAACATCCAGGATTGTTCGCGAGAGTCTACCACCGGTAAACACTGAGAAGAAGAAGAAGAAGAAGAAGAAGAAGAAGAAGAAGAAGAAGAAGAAGAAGAAGAAGAAGAAGAAGAAGAAGAAGAAGAAGAAGAAGAAGAAGAAGAAGAATAAGAATAAGAAGAAGAAGAAGAAGAAGAAGAAGAAGAAGAAGAAGAAGAAGAAGAAGAAGAAGAAGAAGAAGAAGAAGAAGAAGAACAACAACAACAACAACAACAAGGAAATAACGAGATGCAACTGAAGTAAACAGTGAGGACACCACACATCCTGTTAGTTGTTTGTTTGTGTGGTCCCTCCTGCTGTCTGACCTGGAGAGAAACAGTTAAAGAGAGACACAGAGAGAAAGACAGCGAGAGAGAGAGAGTCAGAGAGACGGACAAACAGAGAGCAGAGACCGAACAAGGCCGAGCGTGTATGAGAGAGAGAGAGAAAGAGAGAGAGATATAGAGAGAGAGAGTGTGTGTGTGTGTGTCGTTACACGATATAAAGAAAGAGAGTGAATGAAGAGGCATGTCATCGGACACCTCAGCTACAACTGAAAACACTGGTAGGGATCATCAGACGCCCAGCGCGAGGCAGAAACTGAAAGGAGGAAAGACAGACTAGTTGTGCCGCCCCTCGCTGGAGGGTGTTGGGGCACCGGGGCGAGAAAACGACCTGATTAGCGTAGGGGTGCCCCCGGGATACGGCGCACGACAAAAGGGCCGACTAGAGAAGCTGGATGGAGGGGGTCGGAAAAGAACAGCCTGACACCTCTTGAGGCTTAACAAATTTTTTTTTTTTAAACTTCACACAAAAAAGCTGACAAATGAGATGGCAAGAAACAAGAGACGGCGGCAGGAAAAAAGTGCCCCTTATAGCTTCGTTTGAAACTCTAGGGATGATACCAAGGCATTCATTAAAAGCTAAACAGGAGGCAGAGAAAATGAATGTGAAAACAAAAGTGTGCGACAGGCAGATAACGAGGAAAAAAACCAGGTGGGAGCGACAATGGAGACAGATTTGTCAAAGCCGCAGCAGGAGGGAGCACCATGGTTCTTCGTGTGTTGGGTGATTGGTAAGAAAGTGGCTAGAAGTGAAAACAATCCACGGCTGGAGGTGATGGTGTGATGTGGGTGACGTCGCCAGGGGCAGAGAGACTGTTTCTGTGCCGCTGCGCAAACAAGAACATCAAAGAAATGATTACAAGGAGTAACAAATAGGCACCAGTAGTTCACTGCCAGCAGAAATGTTTTGACTGAAAATGCATCTGCTGCACTTACTGCTGCTGCTACTGATGTCATTAGTTCTTCTTCTTCTTCTTCTTCTTCTTCTTCTCTTCTTCTTCTTCTTCTTCTTCTTCTTCTTCTTCTTCCTCTTCTTCTTCTTCTTCCTCTTCTTCTTCCTCTTCTTCTTCTTCTTCTTCTTCTCCTTCTTCCTCTTTTTCTTCTTCTTCCTCTTCTTCTTCTTCCTCTTCTTCTTCTTCTTTTTCTTCTTCTTCTTCTTCTTCTTCTTCTTCTTCTTCTTCTTCTTCTTCTTCTTCTTCTTCTTCTTCTTCCTCTTCTTCTTCCTCTTCTTCTTCTTCTTCCTCTTCTTCTTCTTCTTCTTCTTCTTCTTCTTCTTCTTCTTCTTCTTCTTCCTCCTCTTCTTCCTCTTCTTCTTTTTCTTCTTCTTCTTCTTCTTCTTCTTCTTCTTCTTCTTCTTTTTCTTCTTCTTCGAACTTACTGTCAGTAAACTCACGAGGAGCAGTTTCTTTATTCGTACACTTGTGGACTTTAGTCTTATTCTAGAACTTTAGTTTTACGTGCCGATACGTTTTACAGGTCTGTCTTATTTGCAGGCAGACTGCTGGTTTCTCACCTCCAAGGTAGATATGCTCTGAATGAAATAAATGAAAAAGACACACCGAATGAGCCGCTGTTTACGGCACTCTTGGTAAGGGACAGCGAGTCCACCCCTCCCCGCCCACCACACACACACACCACACACACACATCCCCATAAGGCGCCACTGAAACCCACACGGGCACAATCAGTAGCACTACTAGTTTCTCTTCCTCCTCCGCATCCATTTCCAACTTATTGTTGTTGTCTTCATTCTTCTTGCTGTTCACCATCTTCTTCTATTACTGTCTTCGCCTCTCCATTCTACAATTAAGCTGTGCAAATATACATTCAGCAGTAGGTGCGAAACAAACACACGTCAACAGCAGCGGCAGTAGTGACGTCAGCTGCAGCGGCAGTAGTGACGTCAGCAGCGGCAATATAGGTAGCTGAAGTGGTGTCAACGACGGCGCCTAACAGACAACCATGATGGTGATGATGATGATGTGGACGATCATGACGACGATGTGTATAATAATGAGAACAAGAGCCATAATGCTAGTGATGTCTAAAAGGATGACAATAATGACAACGATGTGTACAATGATGACAAGAACCATAATGATAGTGATGTCTAAAAGGATGACAATAATGACAACTATGCGTATAATGATGACAATAACCAAAATAATAATGATGTCTAAAAGGATGACAATAATGACAACGATGTGTACAATGATGACAAGAACCATAATGATAGTGATGTCTAAATGACAATAATGACAGTGATGTGTATAATGATGACAAGAGCGATAATGATAGCGATGTATACAATGATGACAAGAACGATAATGATACTGATGTGTATAATGATGGAAAGAGCCATAATGATGGGTATAATAATGACAAGAAGATGATGATTGTGATGTATACAATGACGACAAAAACGATAAAGATGGTGATGTGTATAATGATGGCAAGAACGATAATGATAGTGATGTGTATAATAATGACAAAAAGATAATGATTGCGATGTATACAATGCTGACAAGGAGATAATGACAGTGATGTGTATAATGATGGCAAGAACGATAATGATAGTGACCTGTATGATGAAGAACGAAGAGGATAATGGTAAAGAAGACGATTCTTCTAATGACGATGGCGTCGAGGATACTGATGACTGCTTTAATGACGGCGCTTACAGGAAAGATGAAGACGACGATGGCGTCGAGGATACTGATGACTGCTTTAATGACGGCGCTTACAGGAAAGATGAAGACGATGACGACGACGATGAGAAGAGAAATAACCACAAAGCAGACAAACAAGCAAACACAATCAAAATCAAACAGACCCATCAGCCAGAACAGGCAGGCACGCGTACAGGCAAACAAACAGTTCATATCGGCAGCCCCACTGGGTCGACCCCTTCGGTTGCCCCCGGCGACATGGGTCGCGTGCCTACGGATCTGGGATCGTATTTTCATCTGTTTGCTGTGACTGACACCTTTCGCTGATCCCAAAGACTACAATGTATATGGGACAATCTAACGCCCAATTTCACCAGCTATTGTCAGCCGTGTCGCCCCCTTTCTCTGTGCCCAAACGATAAAAGAGAAGCTCGAGTCAGTGGCAATTTAGCCATTTCTAATTCTACCCTGGTCGCGGGACACAACACCCGAGAGGAGCGTGCTGCCGATCCGCCCCGGAGGCTCCAGTCGAATTCTTTATGTCCTAATGAAAGGTGAGGTGTTGGATGTCCCGACACCCGCCCGGCCAAACGTGCACACAACCCCGACATAGGCAAACTTCTACTGTCTATAGTTAGTTCATTTCAACGGCATCTCGCGGAGCATACAGGTTCACGAATGACACCAGCGAGATGCCTGTTTATTAACCAGTAAATTAATTTTCTCTTTTTGAGCCGCCAAAAAAGAGATACAGATAGTAAAGGAAGAGCGTTTGTGAGTCACATCAGAAAGGATCGTCAACGACTGCATAGACAACCACCGCGTGACGAAGTGATGAAAGAAAAACACCGGCGGCAGCTCCGTGGCGTCGGCCTAACAAAACATGATTCATAGACCAACAATTTACCCTAGATCACTGCTCAAATCTTATTATCCACCGATAATTACATGAAAGTAGATCCACCGTGACGCGGAAGGATAAAACCGGGTGGCTTATTGTTATGACTTGGGTTGATCATTTATGCGGGTGATTACTTCCGCTTTGGCGTGCTGAGTCGGAAGTAGGCGAGCTCCGGCCAAAAGTGGCAAAGAATATCAATTTAAAAGTGGCTTGTTTGCCAAACGAAATGAAAAAAAAAATTGTTGAAATGAAGCAAGAAGCTAGGTAAAAGAACCAAAGACTTGGCCACGATTCTTGTACCTGGCCATCTGTCCTGGTATGTGTTTATTTGTGTGTCTGCTTCTTGCCTATAGCAGACCCAACAAACAGGGCTGCTAGCCCGGACAAAATACCCCCAGGAATTCGGGTGTACGACAGATGGGCGCAAGAACAACAGCAAAGTTGTAAACAAGCACAGTGTAATTGAGTTGAAGAGAAAAATTGGGCGAAATAAGAAGATGATATAGAAGAAGAAAAGAAGAAACTGCAGCAGCAGTGTGAGAAGAAGAAGAAGAAGAAAAAGAAGAAGAAGAAGAAGAAGAAGGAGAAGAACAATAGGACAAAGAAAGAAAGAAAGAAAGAAAGAAAGAAAGAAAGAAAGAAAGAAAGAAAGAAAGAAAGAAAGAAAGAAAGAAAGAAAGAAAGAAAGAAAGAAAGAAAGAAAGAAAGAAAGAAAGAAAGAAAGAAAGAAAAGAAAGAAAGAAAGAAAAAGAAGAAAGAAAGAAAGAAAGAAAGAAAGAAAGAAAAAGAAAGAAAGAAAGAAAGAAAGAAAGAAAGAAAGAAAGAAAGAAAGAAAGAAAGAAAGAAAGAAAGAAAGAAAGAAAGAAAGAAAGAAAGAAAGAAAGAAAGAAAGAAAGAAAGAAAGAAAGAAAGAAAAAAGCAAGAAAGAAAGGAAAGAAAAGACAAGAAAAAGAAAAAAACTATGATAACGTCTTCACCAGTAATAACACACGGGTGCCCGGCACGACAAAGAAAACAGAAGAGAAAAGTACAATCTGACACAACCTATTGTCTGGCCCAGCGCGAAGACGGCAAAAGACCAATTTCGCGCCATAGTTACTTCTTGGAGCAATTTGTTATTCCTTGGTAACTTTCTCTGACGCGTTCTGTTTGTCCAAGTCTGAAACCCTTTGAAAGGGATATTTCTGCAAGGCCACAAAAGTCTGCTCCATCTGCCGCTTTCTCCCGTGCCTCTTACACCAAAGTGTTCGGTCTCCACTTTCAGTAGCAAATAGTACATTGTCGGGCGCGCGTCGGTTCTCTCAACTACCTTCGACTGGCCTGTCATCTGAAGACGAGATGACATGACTATGAATATCAATCCAGAAACTTATTGTGTCTTAAGCACTACCCGACTATGTGGCCGGGTAAGGAGAAGTTGAGTATCAGTGAGACCATAGAATGAAGGACTTAAAAGATCTACCGCCCTTTCCCGCACCTGGAGTGGGATACCTAGCGGAGACATAAATCTACTTGAGCCGGTCCTGTTTACAAGCTAGGCCGGGTGCAGGGATGCGGTGGCGGCACGTGGCTCTAGTTTCCAAGTTGGAGACGCGGTTTATTACCACACGCCTATTCTCCCCAGGGCGCCAAGAATTGACATTCAGGTGCATAACAATCACGGCAGAATAATTTAACCCCTCTCTGCCACGCGTCAAAGTGAATGTTCTAATCTTTGTAGGCAACCAACGACGCTCTTAGATGTATCATTAAATACTTTTTGACTTTTTACACTAACGCAAATAATTGGTAGATCAATGGGGTTATTCAAGAATTAAAAGTCGTTACTAAAATAACTATCGTTCCGAATGTGTTTTCATTTCATCAGTAGCGGTTGAGTTGTTTCATCTTCCGATATTTGCGTGTGCAAACTTCGCATGTCGTCGGGACTGACAAGTTTTTCACTAGTTTTCAAATGCGACATTGAATGACGTTTTCTATGATTTCTATAAGCACAGAAACGGAACAGTTGCAGGGCGACCTGCCTGCAGTTATGTGAGCTCCTCGACTATAAGGTTCAAACTAGCAGAACTGGGGCAGCCATGGCAAAACAGCTACACGTGTAGTTGTCGACCCAAAGTCGTGAGTTCGAATCTGCGTCGAATTTGATTTTTTTTTGTTTTTGTGTGACCACGGCTTCCGCGTCTGGTCGACCTAGTCTAAACTAGGTGCCATGCGATGTCCGAGGAAGTAAAGGCGACCGGCATAATTCTGACCATATGTTACTGCACAAACTTTATAACGACTACCTTAGTCAAGCCTACGTATAGTGTTAAACGCCACGTATCTATCTGATACCCACGTCAGGTACAGACCCATGACGGGATTGTCACAGACTCACAACCCACATGAGACAGAATGAGAAAAACATGCTCTGTTGAGTGCAAGCATTCCTTGACAGTTCTCCGGTAGTTAGCGTCCTGTGAGAGTGCAATCATCCTTTGTCACGTCTCCGGTAGTTAGCGTCCTGTGAGAGTGCAATCATCCATTGACAGGTCTCCGGTAGTTAGCGTACTGTGAGAGTGCAATCATCCATTGACAGTTCTCCGGTAGTTAGCGTACTGTGAGAGTGTAATCATCCATTGACAGGTGTCCGGTAGTTAGCGTACTGTGAGAGTGCAATCATCCATTGACAGTTCTCCAGTAGTTAGCGTACTGTGAGAGTGCAATCATCCATTGACAGGTCTCCGGTAGTTAGCGTACTGTGAGAGTACAATCATCCTTTGTCACGTCTCCGGTAGTTAGCGAACTGTGAGAGTGCAATCATCCTTTGTCACGTCTCCGGGAGTTAGCGTCCTGTGAGAGTGCAATCATCCCTTGACAGGTCTCCGGTAGTTAGCGTCCTGTGAGAGTGCAATCATCCCCTGACAGGTCTCCGGTAGTTAGCCTACTGTGAGACTGCAATCATCCTTTGTCACGTCTCCGGTAGTTAGCCTCCAATGAGAGTGCAATCATCCTTTGACAGGTCTCCGGTAGTTAGCATCCTGTGAGAGTGCAAGCATCCCTTGACAGGTCTCCGGTAGTTAGCGTCCTGTGAGAGTGCAAGCATCCCTTGACAGGTCTCTGGTAGTTAGCGTCCTGTGAGAGTGCAAGCATCCCTTGACAGGTCTCCGGTAGTTAGCGTCCTGTGAGAGTGCAAGCATCCCTTGACAGGTCTCCGGTAGTTAGCGTCCTGTGAGAGTGCAAGCATCCCTTGACAGGTCTCCGGTAGTTAGCGTCCTGTGAGAGTGCAAGCATCCCTTGACAGGTCTCCGGTAGTTAGCGTCCTGTGAGAGTGGCAAGCATCCCTTGACAGGTCTCCGGTAGTTAGCGTCCTCCGGGTCATACAGGTTTGCTGGGGCATCAACAGTTCATTCCTAGACAATTATAAAGGTGGGGTGGGGGGCTGAGCCCCTTCACCGAAACGTTTCCACTCCGGCTCTGAAGGTCTCTGCTGGTTCCACTGTGTGTGCACTGTTGTCCAGACCGTGTAAGACATTGCTGACAAGATCCTGACTCCACTGGCAATCATGGACTAACTCCACCTGATTCCTAGCAGACGGGTGAAGCTTCTCAGAGACATCTGCCAACAAATGGCGGTTAATCCACCACCGGCTCTAGCTGACAGGCCGTGCTACTGACATCACCGAGTAGGGCTAACAATGCGTTAACTCAACGGTTCTCAAACTGGATGCCTAGGCATCCTGGGGTGCCATGAGCGGATGCCAAGGGTGCCATGAGCGTATGCCAGGGGTGCCATGAGCGTATGCCAGGGGTGCCATGAGCGTATGCCAGGGGTGCCATGAGCGCATGTCAGGGGTGCCATGAGCGTATGCCAGGGGTGCCATGAGCGTATTCCAGGGGTGCCGGGGCAATAATCAAGAAAAGTCAGCTAGAAATTGTGAAATGATTAAAGAAGCCACGTAGATGATGAAAATGTAACATTTAAGTTGTCTTTCCTGGCCACTGTCGAAGATAGTGTATTTATTGTTTGAGAACCGCTGCGTTAACACATCGCTAACCCGACCGGGTGACGTCAGCAACATGGCCCGTCAGCTGGAGCCGGTCGTGGTTAATCTCACACGTGACATGAAAACTTATCATGAAACTCTAAAAGTCATCAGTTCCTTTTGGTTCCCAACCACAACAAACACAGAAATCGTACTTGACACACTTTGTCTGGACTCCTCTGAAACGGTTGCTGTGTGTACAATACAAGCTCTGTGGCGATGTTATCATCACCATCAGTTCTCTTAATGCCTAGTGGCACATGAGGCAATCTTCGGGGACTATAGTCACCGACAATTGTTCCGTGTCAATGAAACATACCAAGAAAGTCTTGTAAACCATCCCAAAACTTTTGCGGTGTGAGTAAACACTACCTGCTCAGGGTCTGAATCCACGACCTACGTATTCAGTCTAGCAGCTGCACTAAGGCGGCTTCCTGTTAGGAGACAAGATGACAAGCAAATCCCCTCAAACCATTAGCTCAATGTTTGACACTCATTCTGCAGTATTTTCCTACATTCACTGTCCACATTAAGGCCTTTTTGTTTTCTACCACCTCCTCCTAATATCCCTAAAGAGAACATTCCCTGTCGACAGGGGACCCAAGATCCACCTTGTAGCCAACACAGCCCGCTGCAAGCAAATGGACAGCAAGAACACAGGGTCCAGTCTAAACTAAGGAATCTTCTTCGATCCTTCTGTCAGAAAACTTACACCAGGAGGCCGGTAGCTTTTTTGAAAGCTATCGCGAAGTCTAGATCCTCTCGTGTACCATACAGCTTTGTCTTCAGTGTGGTTGGAGCAGGCCAGATTGCGTCTCTGTTGTCAGCATACAGACAGTGTTGGAGCACATGCTCAGCATTTTCGGGCGCCACGCTGCAGGGACACGTCTCCGTATTTCCTACACCGAAAAGTTTGAAAATATGTTGACGAAATCTGTTGTGCCCCGTTCTTAGTCTGAATATAATACACTGTCTCTCTCTAGACAGGCGACGAAGCGAATTTTGAGAAGAGAATCTGGTGTGTAAATTCCGCCACCTTTCTTGGATACTAGATTGTAATAATGTTTTCGTCTCTTGGTGGGTTAAGTCGCTTTTTGGTTTACCATGTCACTGCCGCTTCTGGCCAATCTGTGCGCTATTTCATTGCCTTCCAAACCACAGTGACCTGGAATCTACTCTCCGCCCGGGGGGGGGGGGGGGGGGGGGGGCTGCATGGTCTCGAGGAGTGGTGTCCGCCTTGAGTGCTGGAGGTCCAGGGTTTAGGCCCCGGTGAAAGCTGGGATTTTTTTTCCGCATGGACTAGTAATTTACCCGTGTCTCTGAGTAGAAAGATCGGACGCCCATATATATTGTTGGGTATGTAAAATTCTTTTGGCAGTTAAAAATCGAAAAGAATAGTCTTACGGCGCTGTCCGGGCAAAACTTGTAGTTAAAAGTCTACCGAAAGTATTTTCAGGATCCTCGCCGGTGCTGCGGAGTTCGTGCACTTAGCTGAGAATCTTGGGACTCAGACTTGAGTTAGAAGTAGAATGGAGCACCTGTGGGTTTTTCTATTACCCTTGTGCCATAATGTTGATCCGCTGTTTCAACAAAAAACCTAAGTTCTTCCTGGCAGCAGACGGTTTCAGAAACCGAGAGAAACATTGTCAGCTGAGGTCGATTCACTGAACGAAATCAACTGTGCTATTTGTGTAGACCCCGCCAAACACTGCCATCACCCTCACCCCACACATGCATAAATATACACCCCCACCCATACATAAATATACACCCTCACACATACTTAAATATACACCCCCACACATACATAAATATACACCCCCACACATACATAAATATACACCCCACACATACATGAATATACACCCCACACATACATAAACATACACCCCCCACGCATACATAAATATAAACCCTCACACATACATAAATATACACCCCCACGCATACATAAATATACATCCTCACGCATAAATAAATATACACCCCCACACATACATAAATATACACCCTCACACATACTTAAATGTACACCCCACGCCAGCGGTGTCTTTTAGCCAGCCGTGTCTTTTAGCCAGCCGTGTCGTTGAGCCAGCGGTGTCTTTTAGCCAGCGGTGTCTTTGAGCCAGTCGTGTCTTTGAGCCAGCCGTGTCTTTTAGCAAGCCGTGTCTTTGAGCCAGCGGTGTCTTTTAGCCAGCAGTGTCTTTGAGCCAGCGGTGTCTTTTAGCCAGCGGTGTCTTTTAGCCAGCGGTGTCTTTGAGCCAGCGGTGTCTTGAGCCGGAGGTGTCTTTTAGCCAGCGGTGTCCTCGAGCCAGCGATGTCTTTGAGCAGCGGTGTCTTTAAGCCAGCCTTGTCTTTGAGCCAGCCGTGTCTTTGAGCCAGCCGTGTCTTTGAGCCAGCGGTGTCTTTGAGCCAGCGGTGTCTTTGAGCCAGCCGTGTCTTTAAGCCAGCCGTGTCTTTGAGCCAGCCGTGTCTTTGAGCCAGCGGTGTCTTTGAGGGAGCTGTGTCTTTGAGCCAGCCGTGTCTTTGAGCCAGTCGTGTCTTTAAGCCAGCCGTGTCTTTGAGCCAGCCGTGTCTTTGAGCCAGCCGTGTCTTTGAGCCAGCTGTGTCTTTTAGCCAGCGGTGTCTTTGAGCCAGCGGTGTCGTTGAGCCAGCGGTGTCTTTTAGCCAGCGGTGTCTTTGAGCCAGCCGTGTCCTTGAGCCAGCGGTGTCTTTTAGCCAGCGGTGTCTTTGAGCCAGCTGTGTCTTTGAGCCAGCCGTGTCCTTGGGCCAGCGGTGTCTTTTAGCCAGCCGTGTCTTTGAGCCAGCTGTGTCTTTGAGCCAGCCGTGTCCTTGAGCCAGCGGTGTCTTTTAGCCAGCGGTGTCTTTGAGCCAGCTGTGTCTTTGAGCAGCGGTGTCTTTGAGCCAGCTGTGTCTTTGAGCCAGCCGTGTCTTTGAGCCAGCGGTGTCTTTGAGCCAGCGGTGTCTTTGAGCCAGCGGTGTCTTTGAGCAGCGGTGTCTTTGAGCAGCGGTGTCTTTGAGCCAGCTGTGTCTTTGAGCCAGCGGTGTCTTTGAGCCAGCTGTGTCTTTGAGCCAACAATTTCTTGGAGCCAGCCGTGTCTTTGAGCAGCGGTGTCTTCGAGCCAGCGGATTTAGTGCTCTCTTCCTGGACTGTCCACGTTAGGATTTTAGTTTTGCCCCTCATACACACACACACACAAGTTCACAACTTTGCCGAAGATTTGAACCTGGGCCTTACGTATAAGAGCCTAGAATTCTTAACCGTTCAGACAGTGACAGCTCAAGGAATCTCAAACTGTGAGTAAACTGTAAGATACATTACAAGAGCTACCACGCTTAACAGAGCGGACGATTATGTTGATCAAGATGACGGAGTACCATAAGCGTCCATCTGTAATAAACTGCTATTATCTGACACTTCTGGGGTGTCAACAAAAATCCAGGATTGTAACCTGGGTCGTATAAGAGCCCGAAGTTCTTAACCGTTCGGCCAGCCGCTGCTCCAGGATTCTTAAACTGTGAACAAACTGTAAGATAAATTTAAAATTACTGCCACTCTGAACGGAACGGATGATGATGCTGATGATAAAACGGCGGACAACGATAAGAGCCGATCGTTTTCGGAACAGCCATCTTCCTAAACTACCGCCATCTTTTGCATTTCACAGTGAATCGATAAGACCCGTAGCCCGAGTTTGGTAGAAATCCGGCGATTTTCGGTCAACTGTGTTCATGCAGGAGGCTGTTAGGAGCCATTTGTATTCGGGCAGGGTACCGACAGCAGGGTGTCAGGGCATCAGACGGGACGTGCCGCCGATGCTGAAGTCTTCATTGCCCTGGTGGAGTTTTACAGCACAATGGAATCATCTAGAATGGATAATGGAATCGTCTTGAATGAAAAATGGAATCATGACTTGAATACGAATCCAGATTTTACAGTCACTATTTAATCTCCTGATCTCCCCCCCCCCCCCTCTCTCTCTCTCTCTCTCGCTCTCTTCCTCTCTCTCCCCCTCTCTCTCTCCCTCTCTCTCTCTCCACTCTCTCCCCCTCTCTCTCTCCCTCTCTCTCTCCACTCTCTCCCCTCTCTCTCCCTCTCCCCCTCTCTCTCTCCCTCTCCCTCTCTCTCTCCCTTTCTCTCTCTTTCTCCCCCTCCACCTCTCTCTCTCCCTCTCTCTCCCATCTCTCTCCCCCTCTCTCTCCCCCTCTCTCTCCCTCTCTCTCCCCCTCTGTCTCTCCCTCTCTCTCTCCCCCTCCCCTCTCTCTCTTCCCCTTTATTCTATCCCTCTTACATATGTAATGTACCGTATTTTTTCGGTGTCGAAAAAGAAGCACTTTCTTCTCAAATTAGACCTTAAAATTATACTGCGTCTTATACAACGAAGATGATGAATTATGCTGCTGAACACAGCAACAGATTATCAGAAAGTCATTTAGGACCTCCACTGGAAGGGACGTGGGTGGGGTGGGGGGGGGGGATGGACACCCTGTGATACTGTGGCATCCTCAGTCGGCTGCTTTGTGCAAAAGGAAAAAATGGAAGCGTGCAGATCGTGGACATAGTGTAAAATGGCAGGAATTAAATAGAGACTTATGTATTCTTCTTCTTTCTTCTTCGCGTTCACCAGCTGTAAACTCTTGCGGAAGGTTCTGGTTGCTCGTCCACTACTGAACTGCAGTCCTGCTCCAGAACCTGAGTGTTGCGTGTGCATCAGTTTTACAGATCTCATTCTCTTGAATACAGACTGTTGGTTCCTTGCCTCTCCGGCAGATGCACTCCGACTTCAAAGGAAGCTCCCCAATTAGTCGACTCTTACGACATGCTTTTGGGGAGGCAGTGGGTCTATTCTTGTTTTCCCCACAATGCGGCCCCGGAACCCACACGGGGGTACTTATGTATTTTCACTTTTCTGGGTGCGTCTTATACAAGAGAGCGTGGTATTCATTGACACAGACGGCAAGTGTATCTGTGACAGCACTCTACCGATGTATCCATTGTAAATTAACCACAGAAAGAAATAGTGTACGTATGTCTTTGATTACAGTTCACATTTAGCTAAGACATACGGACTCCACAACGTCCACCCCCCGCTCTTCCACTGTCCGTCCTTATGATAAAAAGTTAGCATGAACTGCAAACTTATCTCAAACGATAAAAATAACACGAATGTTGATTTGTATTAGATTCCCGAAATAAACTGCATTCTAAAGTTGTGTGTGTATAAAGACAGGGAAGAAAGGGAGAGGGGGGGGAGGGGGATTTTTTTGAAATATTTCGGACAGTTTCGATTGTCTAAATCAAACAGCAGAACTTTGAGCGTCTGCAACTTCATCACCATCATCAGCCATGTGTCGTGCCGGGCTACGTACAGGGATTTAACGACTGCTTGAACACAACTAAGGCAGCCTTTTATGAACTATTCTTCCGGTACAGTAAAATGGCAGATTTCTTCCACGGCCTGCCCGATTGTTCCACCCAGCTTCCCTATCGCGAGCCAGCTATCAGCAATTGTGCAGTGCCAAATGCCCAACTGGGCAGGTCGGACGCTTTGCTACACTCCAACAACTGTTTCATTTGGCATTATGAAACGACAACCAGTTGCCTGGTGTGATCCATTGAAGACTAAAATAATTGAATTAATACCATATAACCCGGAGGTGTGAGCCACCCAGTGCCATTGTCTCGGCGTGTGACAGAGAACTGGTAGATTCATTCCGCCTGATTTTATTGTCAATCTATGGAGCCACTTCCCGATGGCAGCTCACAAGTTGCAAACTTGTCCGGCGGCCCGGGGCAGGCCAGTTTAAAACCTCAGGCTACACAAAAGGTACTCAAAGGATTACCGCCGACCCCCGGCAGTGGACAGCCAGGGAGGCGCGTGTCCAGCGGGAGTCGCCAGCACCCAGAGGTGGCCAGGCTGCCTGGAACTGCCGCGTGTCCTGCATGCGGGTGACTTTGGCTCGTCAGTCATGCTTGTAACGAGCCATCTTTCCTGATTAGTGATCAATCCAAGCAGCAGAAGGAGCATTCATCCAACGAACATCCCAAACACGCTCACGACAACAATCGACCGGTTCCTTACATTCGGCAGTCTATTCGCTTGACGTATTCAAAGGCCTCAATTAACTAAACACAATCTACGACTAGCAAGTCAAACGAGGACAACCGGACAAAAAGTGTGCACAAATACCGTATTACCCGCAAAAAAAAGGCCGGGTCTTGTGAGTAAGGCCGGGTCTTGTACACATATTTGCTCGAAAACAGCTTTAATGCCTATTCTAATGGCATTTGTCTAAACTGTTATTTTGCATGTCCTTATTTTACAAAAACTTAACTACAGTTTGTATTATCTTTCATGTAAAGCATAAACGTAAATTTTTTTTTAATTTATGTATGTGTACCCCCACTGCTAAATAATTCATTACGTCCGCAGTCTGTTTGTTTCAACGGATCAACGGACACGTCTGGTGGAAACTACCAGTTATGGCCTGTGTCTGGGGTTAGTCAAGAGAGTCCAGTGAAGGACCTCTTTGTCCACGTCCGAGGGCGTCCAGCTATAGCCTGTGTCTGGGGTTAGTCAAGAGAGTCCAGTGAAGGACCTCTTTGTCCACGTCCGAGGGCGTCCAGCTATGGCCTCTGTCTGGGGTTAGTCAAGAGAGTCCAGTAAAGGACCTGTGTCCACGTCCGAGGGCGTCCAGCTATAGCCTGTGTCTGGGGTTAGTCAAGAGAGTCCAGTAAAGGACCTGTGTCCACGTCCGAGGGCGTATCGGGCATATCATGCCAGACTTACATTTTATAGAAGATCAATTGACAGTCGGGGTGGTAGGGTGGAGGGGTGGTAGGGTGGAGGGGTGGTAGGGTGGAGGGGTGGTAGGGTGGAGGGGTGGTAGGGTGGAAGGGGGATTAGATAATTAACATCATGCCGGCCGCCTTTACTTCCCAGCACTGTATCTGGTACACTTTTAAGGCAAGATCGACTTAAATTTGTGGTATGGCTTATAGTATCCTGACCAAATATAATATCGCATACTTTCAAGGAAACACTGTTCATCCAAACGTTTCTATAAAATACTTCATCCACATAAAGAAAGCACTTAAAAACAAAAACACCGGAATCAAGTAGAGAAATCAATATTCACAAGAAGTCTGCCAACGATCAAATATATCATAACGGTTAGTGACTGTCATCCATTGTTATCTTTACCCCCTAGATCGAGGAGCCGGCTACCCGTGACTTCTTTCGTCATAGCTGCAAATCTGTCAGGATGGCAAAGGTCTGGGAAAGGCATCAGAGACTGGGACGTTGTCTCTCCTTCAGAGATCGCGACCATCGGCAGGGGAGGAGGGGGAGGAGGAAATACACGGTACATGGATGCCTCGATTGTCTTGTCGACAGGAAGGCAGAAGGCGAGAGTCGTAAACATCGGTCACGGCTGAGTGAGTGAGTGAGTGAGAGAGTGAGTGAGTGAGTGAGTGAGTGAGTGAGTGAGTGAGTGAGTGAGTGAGTGAGTGAGTGAGTGAGTGAGTGAGTGAGTGAGTGAGTGAGTGAGTGAGTGAGTGAGTGAGTGAGTGAGTGAGTGAGTGAGTGAGTGTGAGTGAGTGAGTGAGTGAGTGAGTGAGTGAGTGAGTGAGTGAGTGAGAGAGTGAGTGAGTGAGTGAGTGAGTGAGTGAGTGAGTGAGTGAGTGAGTGAGTGAGTGAGTGAGTGAGTGAGTGAGAGTGAGTGAGTGGATTAGTAAGTAAGTTGTTGAGTGAGTGAGCGACTGGGTGAGTGAGTGGGGGAGTGAATGCCGATCAACACCAATGCGGCTTCAATAACACAAAGACAAAATAAAAATCGAAAGCTACTATGTCCATGTTGGGATTTGAACCTGTCAACTCCTTTCGATTTGTATGTTGTCTAATGTGTCGCTCTAGCTTTCAACTACTTTTTATGAGTCTGATGAATACATGTTCGTTTGTTTATTATATCTAATATCCTTACGAACACAAGCCCCCCCCCCCCCACCCCCTTCCCCCACCCCTGCCATGTTCATCTGTTCATTCCTTTTACAAACACTTCAGACACGTAGTGTTTACCCGTAGTGTTACGGCCTGTAGGAAGCTGGAGTAGATGGTCAGGGGATATCAACAGTTGTCTAAACTACTATACAATGTACATGCAATGAAATTATATTAACAAATACTTTGAAGTTTACCATAATTGTCAAGCTATTTTCAGCTATTACCAGCGCAAATAAAACTGTCAAAACTTACAACAAAGAAGTCCAGAATTTCAACAACAAAAACATTTGGGTTACAACGAATCATATAGCGAGGCATACATATTGCATTTTTAAAATCGTGTTTATTAAGTTCGGTTTGTATGTTTGTCTGGTACAATTTTTACGTTCGATTGTTATACAATTTCCTGTTGTTGCTTTTGTTGTGCATTATTTCAGGTTCAATTGATGTTCATTGCAGATGAACGTCTGGTAATGCATTTGAACATCGTCGGCAGCCCCCCAAACTACAGCAATCGTCAAGATAAGACGAGCAGACCAGGTTTAAACTGTGAACAAATAACAGGACCACTAGGATGAAGTCGGCCCTAGTGTCTTCCAGCAACAACTGACAGCTTTTACCAACAACACACAACCCGGGGCTACACAGAAACATGATCGCCAACACCAAAAGGAAACAATTATCCAACAAAGATAATTTCACTGGTGAAAGATAACTGCCCGCTTGCAAGTGTGTACCAGGGAACACGAGTAACAACATGGCTGTGGAAAGGATAATATTTGGGCAGCGGCAGGCCATCAACCACCGAAAGTGACTCGGCAACACGATCGGAAGGAGCCATGTTTATTGATCTTCACAGGAACTGCCGTTGTTGATGGTTGATGGAGGGAGGCCGGTGTTTCTGTAGTCTTTGCCCAGTGTTTGATATTGCCTCTGTTTTATTGACTGGCTCATCCTGACTCAATTCACAAACGCTCTGGTATTCCAGATGTTAGAAGATTGTGAGAAATATAATATGATGTGAGAATTATAATATGCAGATTATCATTGATAAGACAGGGGCAATGCTAATAGGTAGGCAACAATAAACCATATCAATTAAAGTAAATGACACAGGGGGGGGGGGGAAGGAGAGAATTTAAAAACATGGGTTCATTTTTCACCTCTCATGGAAGAATGGATAGAGAAATCAACATTCGATAGACCGTTGAAGACAACCAGTGGGCCTTTGAAGACAACCAGTGGGCCGTTGAAGGCAACCAGTGGACCGTTGAAGACAACCAGTGGGCCGTTGAAGACAACCAGTGGGCCGTTGAAGATAACCAGTGGGCCGTTGAAGACAACCAGTGGGCCGTTGAAGACAACCAGTGGGCCGTTGAAGGCAACCAGTGGGCCGTTGAAGACAACCAGTGGGCCGTTGAAGGCAACCAGTGAGCCGTTGAAGGCAACCAGTGGGCCGTTGAAGACAACCAGTGGGCCGTTGAAGGCAACAAATGGGCCGTTGAAGAACAGAACAGAACCAACCCTATGACTTCTGACTAATTTGACTTCACAAAACAGTAAACTGATAAAAATTAACTGACTATAGCGTTGTTTGAGGAGCGGTTGGCCGAACGGTTAGAATGCCTGGCTCTCATGCAGGTGACCCGGGTTCAATCCTTGTTAAGGCTGCGGATTGTTTTCTGTCGGGGGAAAATAAAATCCTCACCTGCACAGTTGTGGCGACAGCACTGGTCATGCGGCTTTAAATCCTAAGGCTCAAAAGACCACCCTGTCACACCGCAAAAGTGATATAAAAAGGCAGTAATTTGCACTTTTTATTTGGTGGTGGTGGTGGGGGGGGGGGGGCAGTGTTGTTTTCTATTCGACAAGACAATATGCAGAATCCAGGGCACTGACCAACCGACCGTGGGTGCAGAAGTAGAAGGCTGGTCAGCGAGTAGCTCATCTTGCCAAACATAACACACCGACTACGCTCACGTACAATCAAACATAGCACACCGACTACGCTCACGTACAATCAAACATAACACACCGACTACGCTCACGTACAATCAAACATAGCACACCGACTACGCTCACGTACAATCACACATAACACACCGACTACGCTCACGTACAATCAAACATAGCACACCGACTACGCTCACGTACAAGCAAACATAACACACCGACTACGCTCACGTACAAGCAAACATAACACACCGACTACGCTCACGTACAAGCAAACATAACACACCGACTACGCTCACGTACAAGCAAACATAACACACCGACTACGCTCACGTACAAGCAAACATAACACACCGACTACGCTCACGTACAAGCAAACATAGCACACCGACTACGCTCACGTACAAGCAAACATAGCACACCGACTACGCTCACGTACAAGCAAACATAGCACACCGACTACGCTCACGTACAAGCAGTGTCCTAGTTATCTAGCTGTTCTCTCAACTGCACAGTCGGGCACTGCTCCAGCCCACCCCCTGCCCCAATGTCCCTTTTTCTAATCCTGGCACTGATCTACCCGTTCTAAGAATAGGGGCCGTTGCTATAAATTGGTTAGTGGCTCTAAGCGGCAGACGGTGCTGTATTGTAGGGGGTGGCGTAGGGCGCGGGGGGGGGGGGGGGCACAAGAAGGCGTGGATAATCGTACATTTTGCAGGAAAACGTTTTCAAAGGAGAATCACAATTACTGGGCATAACCGTTTTAGATAACTACTAATATTATAGTGAATTCAGGCACACTGTTGACGCTATCTAGGCACGCTGTCACTTATGGACTGAATGGTTCGATGTGCATGAGGATATTCTGTCGACTAACTAACTAGCAAGCTAACTAACTAACCAGCAAGCTAACTAACTAACCAGCAAGCTAACTAACTAACCAGCAAGCTAACTAACTAACCAGCAAGCTAACTAACTAACCAGCAAGCTAACTAACTAACCAGCAAGCTAACTAACTAACCAGCAAGCTAACCAACTAACCAAACAGATTGTGGAAACACTGTACTGGTCAAAATAAACATGGCAATCTACGATTAAAGGAGGACTGAAGAATATCGTGACGACTGGTAGAAGAGGCAGAGGCAGACCAAGAGAAATTATAGTAGATGGCTTCAGACAGTGGCATGGAGAAATATCATCAGTGGAAGTGATCCAGAACACCAAAGACCGAGATATGGGAAGACGCATGAACACCTACGCCAGCAGACAAGGCACCTGATGACGATCAAGATAAAATTGATTACGATACCTAGAATCGAACTTGTCACCTCCAAATGACGACAACGCCTTGCCGCAGGACAAGTCTACAAAGGTTCAGAGCAACTAGACCCCCCCCCCCCCCGTCCTCTTCAAGACTTTCTGAATCACACGTCTTTAATTGGTGTCTTTTATACTGAATACTGCTTTAAGAATCGACACCATAGTACACCGGGCATGCCCATAAGTGCTTCATCTCCCGAAGCAATGGTCTTAATGTGTAGAAGCTAACTGTTCCCGCAGCACACTGATTATACACACGTCGTTCTCTTCCTTTTTATATCATTTATTATAAATAAGTTTTTTTAAACTTTACGTGTGCCAATCAATACCTGCATATTTATTTCACATTTCTTTCACTGGCCTAAAGTGGTCTCCGAAGTTAGCTATTTCTGGAAGTGTGAGTGTGCACATGAAATGACCCCTATCGCCGCCGCTGACCATCCAACAAGGCTATTGTAACTTCACCAGTCCGTCCAACTGTCACCAACATGCGACCTGGCCCCCACGACCCCAGGCCCAGCCAATCATCTAGACACCTGTAATTAAAACAACGGGTGCCATTTAGACCCCGCTGGAGCCCTGACTAGTCCGACCCCCATGAAAGGAGGTGCCCGGGTGACTAGGCCGATTATCCTCCTATTACCAGCTGGCTACAAGTGATAATTACCGCCACAATTTACGGCCAAACTTGGCCGGTAGACCTGGCCGGCCCCAGGTATCCCATGCCAGATAATCCCTGCACAATTAGACCGCTTGGTGGTTGACAACTCTACACGGGACACTTTCCTGGCCTCTTCCAGCATCGGCTCCACTTGGTTCTGTCCTTTACAATAAGGCCACATTTAAGTGAGCAGTGAACACAGAGAGACAGCTCTGGGCACAGACGAGACAAATCAAGTCCCCATGTGGGGTCCGGGGCCCCAGTGATGGAGAGGGGGGGGGGGCACTGATTTTTGACAAACATCTAAAAAGTGACTATTTATAGGATCTAGTTCGCATGCGTTGGTATGAAAGGTATAGACAGATATCATAGCCTAGCTGTAAACCACCACAAAAACCGCAGAAGAGGGAGGAGGAGGTGGAAGAGTAGAAGCAGAAGAAGAAGAAGAAGAAGAAGAAGAAGAAGAAGAAGAAGAAGAAGAAGAAGAAGAAGAAGAAGAAGAACAATAACAACAACAACAACAACCTCAGCAGGAGGAGGACAGAAAGATACAAGGTATGGTGGCTATATTAAGATTTCGTCAAATACACCATGCAGGTTTTCTGGAAAATAAAAGTGTAACTCTTGCGGAAACTCTCCCCAACAAGTTCACATATAAAAGTGTAACTCTTGCGGACACTCTCCCCAACAAGTTCACATATAAAAGTGTAACTCTTGCGGACACTCTCCCCAACAAGTTCACATATAAAAGTGTAACTCTTGCGGGACACTCTCCCCAACAAGTTCACATATAAAAGTGTAACTCTTGCGGACACTCTCCCCAACAAGTTCACATATAAAAGTGTAACTCTTGCGGACACTCTCCCCAACAAGTTCACTTATAAAAGTGTAACTCTTGCGGACACTCTCCCCAACAAGTTCACATATAAAAGTGTAACTCTTGCGGACACTCTCCCCAACAAGTTCACATATAAAAGTGTAACTCTTGCGGACACTCTCCCCAACAAGTTCACATATAAAAGTGTAACTCTTGCGGACACTCTCCCCAACAAGTTTCACATATAAAAGTGTAACTCTTGCGGACACTCTCCCCAACAAGTTCACATATAAAAGTGTAACTCTTGCGGACACTCTCCCCAACAAGTTCACATATAAAAGTGTAACTCTTGCGGACACTCTCCCCAACAAGTTCACATATAAAAGTGTAACTCTTGCGGACACTCTCCCCAACAAGTTCACATATAAAAGTGTAACTCTTGCGGACACTCTCCCCAACAAGTTCACATAAAAGTGTAACTCTTGCGGACACTCTCTCCCAACAAGTTCACATATAAAAGTGTAACTCTTGCGGACACTCTCCCCAACAAGTTCACATATAAAAGTGTAACTCTTGCGGACACTCTCCTCAACAAGTTCACATATAAAAGTGTAACTCTTGCGGACACTCTCCCCAACAAGTTCACATATAAAAGTGTAACTCTTGCGGACACTCTCCCCAACAAGTTCACATATAAAAGTGTAACTCTTGCGGACACTCTCCCAACAAGTTCACATATAAAAGTGTAACTCTTGCGGACACTCTCCCCAACAAGTTCACATATAAAAGTGTAACTCTTGCGGACACTCTCCCCAACAAGTTCACATATAAAAGTGTAACTCTAGCGGACACTCTCCCCAACAAGTTCACATATAAAAGTGTAACTCTAGCGGACACTCTCCCCAACAAGTTCACATATAAAAGTGCAACTCTTGCAGACACTCTCCCCAACAAGTTCACATATAAAAGTGTAACTCTTGCGGACACTCTCCCCAACAAGTTCACATATAAAAGTGTAACTCTTGCGGACACTCTCCCCAACAAGTTCACATATAAAAGTGTAACTCTTGCGGACACTCTCCCCAACAAGTTCACATATAAAAGTGTAACTCTTGCAGACACTCTCCCCAACAAGTTCACATATAAAAGTGTAACTCTTGCAGACACTCTCCCCAACAAGTTCACATATAAAAGTGTAACTCTTGCGGACACTCTCCCCAACAAGTTCACATATAAAAGTGTAACTCTTGCGGACACTCTCCCCAACAAGTTCACATATAAAAGTGTAACTCTTGCGGACACTCCCCCCAACAAGTTCACATATAAAAGTGTAACTCTTGCGGACACTCTCCCCAACAAGTTCACATATAAAAGTGTAACTCTTGCAGACACTCTCCCCAACAAGTTCACATATAAAAGTGTAACTCTTGCAGACACTCTCCCCAACAAGTTCACATATAAAAGTGTAACTCTTGCAGACACTCTCCCCAACAAGTTCACATATAAAAGTGTAACACTTGCGGACACTGCCCCCAACAAGTTCACATATAAAAGTGTAACTCTTGCGGACACTCTCCCCAACAAGTTCACATATAAAAGTGTAACTCTTGCGGACACTGCCCCCAACAAGTTCACATATAAAAGTGTAACTCTTGCGGACACTCTCCCCAACAAGTTCACATATAAAAGTGTAACTCTTGCGGACACTGCCCCCAACAAGTTCACATATAAAAGTGTAACTCTTGCGGACACTCTCCCCAACAAGTTCACATATAAAAGTGTAACTCTTGCGGACACTGCCCCCAACAAGTTCACATATAAAAGCCGCCCACCAGCCACAACTGCGTGACATCTATGAGTGAGAACATCCAAGAACAGCCACCAGGGACAGCCGCCCACCAGCCAGAGCTGCGTGACATCTATGAGTGAGAACATCCAAGAACATCCAAGAACAGCCACCAGGGACAGCCGCCCACCAGCCAGAGCTACGTGACATCTATGAGTGAGAACATCCAAGAACATCCAAGAACAGCCACCAGGGACAGCCGCCCACCAGCCAGAACTGCGTGACATCCATGAGTGAGAACATCCAAGAACAGCCACCAGGGACAGCCGCCCACCAGCCAGAACTGCGTGACATCTATGAGTGAGAACATCCAAGAACATCCAAGAACAGCCACCAGGGACAGCCGCCCACCAGCCAGAGCTGCGTGACATCTATGAGTGAGAACATCCAAGAACAGCCACCAGGGACAGCCGCCCACCAGCCAGAGCTACGTGACATCTATGAGTGAGAACATCCAAGAACAGCCACCAGGGACAGCCGCCCACCAGCCAGAACTGCGTGACATCTAGGAGTTAGAACATCCAAGAACAGCCACCAGGGACAGCTTCTGAACCACATCAAGGCCTGGTTTTACATAACACCCGACGCCTTCTGGGAAGTAGTATGTCGGATACGGGTAGACATTTTACAGAGCCCAAGTGCATATACACAATTCTGTATTTTGCAAAATTCCACAGTGTAGCTTAACTAAATTCTTTTACATCGATATAGAGCTAATTCTGGTGTATGGATGTCAATCATCGGCAATGACTAATAGTCATACAATCTATGCAAGCTGCATAGTATTCGGCATTTGGGCCAGACCCATATTTTATAGAGGATTCGACACTCCGTGTGTGATGCGATAGCAGCACGCCGGTCGCCTTTACCTCGACATTACCTGGCAGAATTTTAAGGCTGGGTCGACCTGGGAACCAAGGTCATTTAGAAAAAAAAAAAAGTCTTGGTTCTGTCAGTAACTGAACCCACGACCTTCGAACCACAGGCGAGCGGCTAGCCGCTTCACTAAGGCACAAAGATAAGATGCAGAAGTGTGTCTCCGTCTTCCTTTCTGTCGTCTTGTTCAAATCTGGACAGGTTGTGAGTCTATGTAACTCATGGACCGGTCGATACCAACGTTGAGACAGGATACAGAAACAAAGCTTAAAGGACACTAAAGACATTGTAAAAACCCAAAGTCACCAGCACACAGAGGTTCGAACCTACGACATCTAGCGGGCGGTGTCTCCCTAAAAGATAAGCGCATATTGCCACGCCATCTCTATTTCTTTTCTTTTCTTCCTTGGTAATCTTAGTTTACAAACGGCTCACCCCATAGTTGCCCCGCTCCTGCGCCAACAAGTCACCCCATAGTTGCCCCGCTCCTGTGCCAACGAAAAACAAACAGAATGTTCATCACAGTCCCTTGTGGAAAGATTGACAGACTGTTGTCTCAGGGTGTGACACTCAAAACTCGTCAGATCATTTATGGCGTTAGTTCCACGGCCTGAAGGACTGTCCACTGCCCAGTTAGCAACATCTCTGAGTTTTAAAACAAAATCAATCTTCATTCAAGTGGTGATTGTGTGGTCTACATTGCACCGCTCGCGGCTGCCCGCACTGAATTCCGACCCACAGCTAACTGCACATTCCGCACCTGAGCTGACGTCACACACACGCCTGATGAAAACCTTTGATCCCACCGCAAACATGCCACAGGTAACAACCGCAACAGAAGAGAGCCGGCGTCGTTACCTCGCAGAGTCGCAACACCTTGTCAAATGGAGCGGGACTCCGCCTACCTGACAGGTGATTGGCTGGTGTCTGGTGGAGACCGGGCCGAGACCTGCAGTCTCACCTGATAATGGCAATCAATACACCTGAGTCAGCCAATCAGCTGGTTGCGTGGCTTCTCCTGGCTCAGCAAAGATATTTTACCTGTATCAGAATTATTGGACAGTTGACATGGAAGGTGGTACATGCCGACACACACCTGGATTATTCTTGTCGTGGACATTCGATGGACTGGCCATCAGAAAACGAATCAATCAGGTGCGGGCTTTACAACGAAGGCTGGCTCTGATGAATCTCCGACAAACGAGCCGTCGCTCGTTCTGGTTGTCCAGTCTGCGAGACAGGTGTTGCTTTATCTCCTTATTCAACAATGCTGTGTACCAGACTACCTACATTCTACTACAGTGCCTTCACACTTTTTTTAGGGTAACACAAGAGTGACATCTTTTATTCTGGAGAAAATATTTAAAACGACCACCCAGCTCGGGGCTGTAGCTTAGGATTCTTACTTTTGTAGTCTCAATTGTTGATAAAGACTCCGGTCGCAACATACACTGTCCCCCTATCGGCCTCGTCGACCTTTTAGTGATAGACTGTCTCCAGTAAATCCAAAAGGCTCGGGGTTGCCGGAATGAAATAACACCTACGGTCTGTTGACCACTGGCTGGTGTCCCTAGGCACACAGGATGTCCTGTCAGTAAAATCCACCAAGTCATGTGTGACATCTTTCAGTGCACTTACACAATTCAGATGTACCACAGCCATAACAGATATAACACAATCATTTGGGCCCCATGCTAATCTGTGTGTGACGTCAGCACAGGTACTGAATGTGGTGTCTATGCTCAAGGTTGTCAACCATCAACATTTCCCTCCAGTGGGTGGTTTACTTGGGAGCCCATCACAATGGTTTACTTGGGGGCCCATCACAATGGTTTACTTGGGGGCCCATCACAATGGTTTTTGCGGGCCCATCACAATGGTTTTTGCGGGCCCATCACAATGGTTTTTGCGGGCCCATCACAATGGTTTTTGCGGGCCCATCACAATGGTTTTTGCGGGCCCATCACAATGGTTTTTGCGGGCCCATCACAATGGTTTTTGCGGGCCCATCACAATGGTTTTTGCGGGCCCATCACAATGGTTTTTGCGGGCCCATCACAATGGTTTTTGCGGGCCCATCACAATGGTTTTTGCGGGCCCATCACAATGGTTTTTGCGGGCCCATCACAATGGTTTTTGCGGGCCCATCACAATGGTTTACTTGGGGGCCCATCACAATGGTTTACGTGGAGCCCATTACAATGGTTTACGTGGGTGCCCATCGCAATGGTTTACGTGGGTGCCCATCACAATGGTTTACGTGGGTGCCCATCACAATGGTTTACGTGGGTGCCCATCGCAATGGTTTACGTGGAGCCCATCACGATGGTTTACTTGGGAGCCCATCACAATGGTTTACTTAGGAGCCCATCACAATGGTTTACTTGGGGCCTAAAAACAATGGTTTACGTGGGGGCCCATCACAATGGTTTACGTGGGCCCATCACAATGGTTTATGTGGGAGCCCATCACAATGGTTTATGTGGGGGCCCATCACAATGGTTTATGTGGGGCCCATCACAATGGTTTACGTGGGGGCCCATCACAATGGTTTATGTGGGGGCCCATCACAATGGTTTATGTGGGTGCCCATCACAATGGTTTACGCGGGGGCCCATCACAATGGTTTACGTGGGGGCCCATCACAATGGTTCACGTGGGCCCCCATCACATTGGTTTGCCCACGGGTACAGCCATTACAGTCACAACCTGGCGCATGCTGGGAGCCAACACAGAGGCTGGCGTCAAACAGATGAGACAGATCGTGCAGATGCCTCAGCCAGGCTGCATCTGGGATCTTCTTCTTCTTCGTGTTAACCGGTTGTAAGCTCACTCAGAAAGTTCTGGTTGTTCGTCCACTTCTGGATTTAGTCCAGACCCTGGGTGTTGCGTGCACATCTATTTTACATATTTATCTTATTTGTATGCACATTCCTGGTTGCTTGCCTCCCAGACAGATGCAGTCCGACCTCGAAGGAAGCTTCCAGTTAGCCGACTCCTACGACATGCTTGGTGGGTAGGCAGTGGGTCTATTCTTGTTTTCCCTACCCTGGAGCTCCGGAACCCGCCCGGAGAATCAAGGATCTGAACACCCACCCCTGCACAGACATGCCAGGTACCGCTAGAAAACAAGTCAACAGTGCCACCAGAAACAATACACAAACAACAGCAGACACGGAAGTCTCATGACTTGACACGCACAAGTATGTCAGTGTGCCGGCGTCAGGCTACTTTAGGGCAGACCATTGACACGGATTCCATCTCATACACACAATATACCACTTCGAAATAAATACTTCTGCAGTGTGTACGGGCATGATCGTGTCTGTATGTCAGGCCAACCCTCTCAAGTTGCCTTCTGTGCTAGGATCTGACCCTGAACGGCATAACTGTATTTAATGTCTATCTTCGGGTGGCGTCGAACCAGGGAACTGTATTTTCAAACGCTTGAAAATTGGGCTGGCTGGCCTGTACATTCTACCCTTTTGGCCTTACTAGTTACAGACGATATTTCACTGATACATCAGTTAGCACAGAGTAACAATTCACACAATGAACATACAATTCCTTGTCACAGCTGCTAGAATATGCTCTCATTATACCTACATTTCTAAACAGTAATAATACTATGTACAGTAAGTGTAATAAATCGGAGGGAGGGGGGGGGGGGGGGGCAAACACAACATCTTTAAAAGCAGTATCATTTATGTGTAGATGAAGATCAGAGACAGGGAGGATGGTCGCACAGCCACAAGGCTGCTGCAGTAACCACACACAGTGCAGATTGCATTGTGTTTTTAGCCCCTGACAGACAAAACAGTTTTTTAATATTTCCATTATTACCGAGAGAAATCGAACCTGGCTCTCTTGCCTGAGATTCCGGCGCTGTTACTAACTTGGCCAACCGTTGTTTAACGTTTCACCCAGAACGCTCTCTCCTCGACATGTCACACTGTTATAACTGTAGGATGGAACCCTACCCAGCTGCGCGGTAGAGGGTGTAGTCACTACTATACTTCAGTTGCTGAGACAGGCAAGTACACACATCACCTGAGGCTTTTACTTTTAGTGACATTTCTGTTGCCAAAACGTGACCTAAATATGTGAAGTCACTCTAACGTCCATTCCTACACAGACCTGACATTTTTGCCACGCCCCTCGTTCCTTAACACACATTTAGAGAAGGTGAGTAACTCTCTCTCTCTTTCTCTCTCTCTCTCTCTCTTTCTCTCTCTCTCTCTCTCTCTCTCTCTCTCTCTCTCTCTCTCTCTCTCTCTCTCTCTGTCTTTTCTGTCTATCTCTAGCACACACTCACATATAGACACAGACACAAACACACAGGCGGTCTGCGTGAGTACACACAGTTATGTTCCGGCTGTGAGTCAAGTGGGTCAGCAGCTCACGTGAGACATGACAACACCTCGGTTCAGGAAGTTGCCATACTTAAACAGGATCTGGATGACAAATATGAGAGGCAGTGATAGAGAGAGGGGAGAGAGAGGGGAGAGAGAGACATGGAGAGGGAGAGAGGGGAGAGAGACATGGAGAGGGAGAGAGGGAGAGAGGGAGAGAAAGAGAGAAAGAGGGAGAGATGGGGGGAGGGAAGAGAGAGGGAGAGAGGAGAGAGAGACATGGAGAGGGAGAGAGGGAGAGAGGGGAGAGAGAGGGAGAGAGGGGAGAGAGGGGGAGAGGGAAGAGAGAGGGAGAGAGGAGAGAGGGGGGAGAGAGACATGGAGAGGGAGATAGGGGAGAGAGACATGGAGAGGGAGAGAGGGGAGAGAGAGAGGGAGAGAGGGGAGAGAGGGGGAGAGGGAAGAGAGAGGGAGAGAGGAGAGAGAGACATGGAGAGAGAGAGACTGCAATCAGCGTTGGTTACCTTCTGAATGTCAATGTCACCCGGCTCAGAAGAGAAGTCAGCCTATAGTTAATATATATGATCAACAACAGAAGAGAAGTCAGCCTATAGTTAATATATATGATCAACAACAGAAGAGAAATCAGCCTATAGTTAATATATATGATCAACAACAGAAGAGAAGTCAGCCTATAGTTAATATATATGATCAACAACAGAAGAGAAGTCAGCCTAAAGTTAATATATATGATCAACAACAGAAGAGAAGTCAGCCTATAGTTAATATATATGATCAACAACAGAAGAGAAGTCAGCCTAAAGTTAATATATATGATCAACAACAGAAGAGAAGTCAGCCTATAGTTAATATATATGATCAACTACAGAAGAGAAGTCAGCCTATAGTTAATATATATGATCAACAACAGAAGAGAAGTCAGCCTATAGTTAATATATATGATCAACAACAGAAGAGAAGTCAGCCTATAGTTAATATATATGATCAACAACAGAAGAGAAGTCAGCCTAAAGTTAATATATATGATCAACAACAGAAGAGAAGTCAGCCTATAGTTAATATATATGATCAACAACAGAAGAGAAGTCAGCCTAAAGTTAATATATATGATCAACTACAGAAGAGAAGTCAGCCTAAAGTTAATATATATGATCAACAACAGAAGAGAAGTCAGCCTAAAGTTAATATATATGATCAACTACGGAAGAGAAGACAGCCTAAAGTTAATATATATGATCAACAACAGAAGAGAAGTCAGGGTATAGTTAATATATATGATCAACAACAGAAAAGAAGTCAGCCGAAAGTTAATATATATGATTAACAACAGAATAGAAGTCAGCCTAAAGTTAATATATATGATCAACAACAGAAGAGAAGTCAGTCAACAGTTAATATATATGATTAACAACAGAAGAGAAGTCAGTCTACAGTTAATATATATGATTAACAACAGAAGAGAAGTCAGTCTACAGTTAATATATATGATCAACAACAGAAGAGAAGTCAGTCAACAGTTAATATATATGATTAACAACAGAAGAGAAGTCAGTCTACAGTTAATATATATGATCAACAACAGAATAGAAGTCAGTCAACAGTTAATATATATGATCAACAACAGAATAGAAGTCAGTCAACAGTTAATATTTATGATCAACAACAGAATAGAAGTCAGTCTACAGTTAATATATATGATCAACAACAGAAGAGAAGTCAGTCAACAGTTAATATATATGATCAACAACAGAATAGAAGTCAGTCTACAGTTAATATATATGATCAACAACAGAATAGAAGTCAGTCAACAGTTAATATATATGATCAACAACAGAATAGAAGTCAGTCAACAGTTAATATATATGATCAACAACAGAATAGAAGTCAGTCTACAATTAATATATATGATCAACAACAGAATAGAAGTCAGTCAACAGTTAATATATATGATCAACAACAGAATAGAAGTCAGTCAACAGTTAATATATATGATCAACAACAGAATAGAAGTCAGTCAACAGTTAATATATATGATCAACAACAGAAGAGAAGTCAGTCAACAGTTAATATATATGATCAACAACAGAAGAGAAGTCAGTCAACAGTTAATATATATGATCAACAACAGAATAGAAGTCAGTCAACAGTTAATATATATGATCAACAACAGAATAGAAGTCAGTCAACAGTTAATATATATGATCAACAACAGAAGAGAAGTCAGTCAACAGTTAATATATATGATCAACAACAGAAGAGAAGTCAGTCAACAGTTAATATATATGATCAACAACAGAATAGAAGTCAGTCAACAGTTAATATATATGATCAACAACAGAATAGAAGTCAGTCAACAGTTAATATATATGATCAACAACAGAAGAGAAGTCAGTCTACAGTTAATATATATGATCAACAACAGAAGAGAAGTCAGTCTACAATTAATATATATGATCAACAACAGAATAGAAGTCAGTCAACAGTTAATATATATGATCAACAACAGAATAGAAGTCAGTCAACAGTTAATATATATGATCAACAACAGAATAGAAGTCAGTCAACAGTTAATATATATGATCAACAACAGAAGAGAAGTCAGTCAACAGTTAATATATATGATCAACAACAGAAGAGAAGTCAGTCAACAGTTAATATATATGATCAACAACAGAATAGAAGTCAGTCAACAGTTAATATATATGATCAACAACAGAATAGAAGTCAGTCAACAGTTAATATATATGATCAACAACAGAAGAGAAGTCAGTCTACAGGTAATATATATGATCAACAACAGAAGAGAAGTCAGTCAACAGTTAATATAGGCCAGACTAAGAAGGCCCTGTATTTGACCAACAACGGAGGACAAGAAATCCCAAGTTCGTCATACATATAACAGCACTGGTGCAACAAGAAGGCAAGAAGAAAGAAATGCAACAAAGAACTGGATAAATGAGGCAAGAGATGGGCAGACGACAATTAACATAACAGGGACAAAGAAGGCAGAAATACAAGTCTGGCCCCGCTGTCCTCGATTGAGTTTTTGTGTTTCGTTTTCTAGGATCTCAAGGATGGAAAACTCAGACAGTGGTTGCAGTGCGGAGAAAGGCAGGACAGCAGACAAAGACTAGAGGCTTCATTAGTCACCCAGAGCCATTTCTGGAACAAGTCGGGGGTGTCAGAGAGGCACCCCTGGTTCTCCTCTCGACATGTCCCTCCCACCCTCTCTGGCACTCTCACTGGCTATAATAACGGAAACGCGAGGGAGGAGGCATGAGAGATTAAAAAACAAGGCCCATGGATGTCCCCTGGGGAGAGTAGGGTGATGGTGGTGGCGGTGGGAGAGGGAAATTACTACTTCACACACAGACAGATTCACAGACGGGGGAGATATGATGGATCTAAGGGGCCAATATTATAAGATGTTTCAAGGACAACGTGACTGCTCGCACGCGCACACACACACACACACACACACACACACACACACACACACACACACACACACACATGATATAAAATTCAATACACTCAAGACATAACTATTAACTCATCAAACGTGTTATCGAGTATACAATCTATCTGTTCCAACAAATTTCACTCTGTAGTGTATTTATTCTGTAGTGTATTTATTCTGTAGTCTGCCATAGGTCTTCTGTTTCTTGTTCGTCTTCTTTCAGTTCTTGTTCTGTTTCTCTTGATCTTCATCCTCTTGCCCCTGCGTTCGCTATTAACAGGGTGGCTGGTTGCTTTTGTTCTGTTTCACAGCCAGGCACGTGGGTGACTGTTTCACAGCTCGGCACGTGGGTGACTGTTTCACAGCTAGGCACGTGGGTGACTGTTTCACAGCTCGGCACGTGGGTGACTGTTTCACAGCTCGGCACGTGGGTGATTGTTTCACAGCTCGGCACGTGGGTGACTGTTTCACAGCTAGGCACGTGGGTGATTGTTTCACAGCTCGGCACGTGGGTGACTGTTTCACAGCTAGGCATGTGGGTGACTGTTTCACAGCTCGGCACGTGGGTGACTGTTTCACAGCTAGGCACGTGGGTGATTGTTTCACAGCTCGGCACGTGGGTGACTGTTTCACAGCTAGGCATGTGGGTGACTGTTTCACAGCTAGGCACGTGGGTGACTGTTTCACAGCTAGGCACGTGGGTGACTGTTTCACAGCTAGGCAAGTGGGTGACTGTTTCACAGCTAGGCATGTGGGTGACTCTTTCACAGCTCGGCACGTGGGTGACTGTTTCACAGCTCGGCACGTGGGTGACTGTTTCACAGCTAGGAACGTGGGTGACTGTTTCACAGCTAGGCACGTGGGTGACTGTTTCACAGCTAGGCACGTGGGTGACTGTTTCACAGCTAGGCACGTGGGTGACTGTTTCACAGCTAGGAACGTGGGTGACTGTTTCACAGCTAGGCATGTGGGTGACTGTTTCACAGCTAGGCAAGTGGGTGACTGTTTCACAGCTAGGCACGTGGGTGACTGTTTCACAGCTAGGCAAGTGGGTGACTGTTTCACAGCTAGGCAAGTGGGTGACTGTTTCACAGCTAGGCATGTGGGTGACTCTTTCACAGCTAGGCATGTGGGTGACTCTTTCACAGCTAGGCATGTGGGTGACTGTTTCACAGCTAGGCATGTGGGTGACGGTTTCACAGCTCGGCTGTTGCCTGTATGACAGGAAGGTCTCTAAGATATCCCCGACGACACGTGACAACTATTGGCATCTAAGCAGATTAACAACACTTCAAAATGAGAACTGTCAAATGTTATGTGTGCTCGAGCCTGCTGTGTGATGTAGAAACTTGGACAATGAACAAGCAACTAGAAAAGTGAACTGAATTCCTGTAAATGTGGATATACAGAGAAATAGATCGGACTTCACTGAGGGAGAGGGGGAGACATATACTCAGGGAGAGACATATACTGAGGGAGATGGGGAGACATATACTGAGGGAGACATATACTGAGGGAGATGGGGAGACATATACTGAGGGAGATGGGGAGACATATACTGAGGGAGATGGGGAGACATATACTGAGGGAGACATATACTGAGGGAGAGACATATACTGAGGGAGATGGGGAGACATATACTGAGGTTGTGGAGACAGATGAATGAAAAAAGAGTAGCTGAAAGAAATTTAGTGAAGAGACAAGTTATGAAGCATAACAGTCTTATGACAACCATACTGGAGGCACAAGCTGAAAGCAAGTGAACAAGAGGGAGATAACGATACAAACGGGAGGCTAACTTCAAGAAATGGATAAATATCAGTGTGAAAGCGTGTACAAGCCGGCAAATGGCCGAGTTTGTCTTTTATATCCTTGCAGCCAACATTCACCGTGGAGACGGCACGAGGTGATCGATTAATACCTCTTATATTCAACTATGCACATGCTATTCTAATGGTCGTGGCTCGCTTGCTATTCACCCATTCCACCATTCCCCCCCCCCCCCCCCCCCCATCTCTACTCTTCTCTTCCCCTACAGCGCCCATCTCTGGGCATTCTTCTGCCATGTTTTTACTTCTGTTATTATTGGTTCATAATTGCAGTGCCAGCCTCGCCGGCCTCACATCGCCGCTACCCCCCGTCACCCCCCCCCCCCCCAAAGTGGGTCTGATGAATCAACTGCCTCTTGATACTACATGCAACCGCTGTTGACATTTCACCAAATGAGAGGCAAAAGTTACACGAACGAGTAAAATTGTTACACACGCACCATCTACAGCCACAGCCGGGCGCACGTGAAACATACACCGTTCTGTAACTGTTTCTGTCAACTGAGGAAGGGGCGGAGAAAGGGGGGGGGGGCGTGGAAGTTGTAGTAGGCGGTGGTGGTGGTGATGGTGGTTGTGGGGGAAATCAATGTGGTAAAAGCTCGACCTCTGAACTTTGACGAAAAACTAGCGAGGGTCGCCGGGTGACGTCATCGCCGAGAGCTCCAATTGTGTGCATACATTAAAAAATACTAGCGCGTGCTTGTATGAATGTAATTTGGTTAATAAGGATAATTCACCCCCCCCCCCTCCCCACTCCCACCCCGTTTTCACCCACTCAACTAACTACCCAAAACACAATACCCGACCTGACTAACCCGGGCTGCCTTTGTGTCCACAAAACGTTCTCCGGCAATGAAACAAGAGTATCAAACGCTAAGGGTCATTTTCCACACCTTCAGATGTACTGGGCATATAGGGTTAGACCTATATTTAATAGACCTACTGGCACTTGGTGGATGATAAAGTCAGCATCACGCCGGTCGCCTTTACTTCCTATGACTTTACCTGATACCTATTTAAGGCTGGGGCGACCTGGGAGATAAGGTGATTGTCTTGTCATGTCCGGCTTTGTGAGGACCCGAACCCTCGACCTGCCCATCAGCAGGCCTGCCGTATCAAACAGCTTCTAACGCAAGCGTCGTCTTCATCACCTGATGAGATATTGATGCAAATACCTCCCCCCCCCCCCCCCCCGGGGGCCACACACACACACACAGAAAAAGCGAGAGAAAGAAAAGAGAGAGAGAGAGAGAGAGAGAGAGAGAGAGAGAGAGAGAGAGAGAGAGAGAGAGAGAACATCTCGAATTGCAACCGGGTTGAAAGGTCTAAGTTGTACTAGCTGAAATTCGAATATAAACTTTTTAACACTATTTGTGTAACGAGTTATATAATTGTTACACACACACACACACACACAAACATCAATCTATGTACGTACAATTATTGTACATAATTACCTCTACTGCGTCACTTCCGGGAATTTTTTTTTAACCCTACCAATGTCGCTATCTTTCTTTATTGACGTTTTGTTTCTACTATTTGTAGTGTCTTATATAAAAATATATATATATATATATATATAGTTATTGAGGCCGAATGTGTGGATGATAGTATGTGGCATAGTTTGAAGAAAGGCGGGGTGTGTGTATCACTATCGTGTGCCTTGCCGACAGGGGTGGGCGATCACGCATCTCTATAATCTGTGATCTTCAGTATCATGAATCAGTTTGTGTGTTGACATTTCTCTATGGCATGACAAAAAGCTGTCAAGAAACTTATCCCGCTGGTACATGCTCCAACTTTCTTCTTCTCCTATCGTAATCCAAAGAAAAATCTCTCTCTCTCTCTCTCTCTCTCTCTCTCTCTCTCTCTCTCTCTCTCTCTCTCTCTCTCTCTCTCTCTTTCTCTCTCTCTCTAGGATGTTCAGGCCCCAGGAACGGCTGGCATTTTTGTTTAACGTGGACTTGTGGTAATTTCCCCTGGTCTCTGAACACTAAGTCGCCCGTGTGTATTGTTGCGCAGCTACAAAAAATACCTAGGCAGTAAGAAATCGAAAAGTGTTGCCTAATGGCGCTGCCCGGTCAGAATGTAGAGTTCAAAATATACCTAAAGTATTTCAGGATCCTCGCCCGTGCTACGGAGCGTGCACTGCACTGAGATTCTTATGGGTTACTACCCGTTTGCCATGATGTTGATCCGGTGTATAAACCATACCGATAACTTATTTTCTAACACATGTGGGTTGCTCTTGTTGGCTATCCAATGAATTCCAAGGATTCTTTTGTGAAACCAAGTCTCTGAGGCCTCCAGAAATTGTTTGGCTTGTGTTATTAATTGTCTAGGGTTCGCATCTGTTGACACTGGCTCTATATAGCTTGCGAGAATTCTTTTACGTACCTCCAGTGACATGTATTTATTGCATTAAATGCTTTTTTTTTTAAATAACATGCAGTTTTGGCCTTCTATATTCTGTTCTTTATCTCTGTGATACATCCTCCATCGGATGTTATCCATGGGCCTGGACACTTAAATTTAAATGTACTTGTCCTAAAAAACGTCTTTGACCTTTGTTATAAATTTAAGTTGTGTGTGTATGCGTGCGTACGCGCGCGCGTGTGTGGGTGTGTGTGTGTGTGTGTGTGCGTGTGTGTGTGGTCCATACATAAATTTCCGCTAACCGAACCGCACATCAAATAACATCTCTGCTAAAAGGTATGATATTGCTTCTGCCGAGCAGGAAATGACCACACAAAGGTCTCCACAAGTGCACAGCAAACTGTGAAACTGGGACGGCTGGAACCAGAAGATCAAGGCAGAAGATAGATCTCTGACAACCAGCGCCTTATAATCTACGACTGGTAATTACGCCAAAGCCCCAGCCAACAACACGGACAGCCCGTGCCTTGAGAAGGTCACAGATCAATATCTCTCTCTGTCAAAGTGCTATAAGCCGGACTCGCCACACCAAGTCTCGTTACTAGCGATGAGTAACGTGTAGATGCAAATGTAACCCTAACTGTGAATTATATATCATTATAAATCCGCTTCAGGACGAGCTATCAACAGTTAATCTAGGAACATGACATCTCCACTTGCTACAATCAAGGATGTATGTACGTTAATTTGATTTCGTACTTTCTCTCATCCGCACTTGTCACACAGAGATTATTGCTTGGATAACAGACATTGCTCGGTAATAAGAGAGAAGGAAAGAGGTAGTAAGAGAGAAGAGGGAGAACGACTGAAGGAACATTTTTTATTTTCAATAATTAGAACTTGGCTGATAGGCGCGTCTAAGGTCCTACCTACCCTTAGTCACTCACTCTCAGTCTCACTCACTCACTTCAAGAATCATTTCATTCCCACACGTTTTAATATTTATAATAAACATAATATAGAACAAATACATAAAAAACAAATAAATACACAATGATTACAATGTCTGAATCATACCTACATTTTAAACAAACTCACACATACAAAAGAGAGAGAGAGAGGGGGAGAGAGAGAGAGGGGGGGGGGGAGAGAGTGAGAGAGAGACCAACCTTTTTTTTTTTTTAAATAATTATTAATATTTGAGTTTTTCGAATCCACCATGCAAGGATGTTTCAATAATGACATTGTCTGCCACATTAGCCTAGACTAACATGTAATCTACAAAATGTCTAAACAGGAAGTCAATGCGGCCGGCATATAGCAAAAACAGGGACATGAGTGGTGCACAGAGACTCCTGGAGGCCATTATGAAACAAGCTGTCGCACACCAGGTCAAGTCCAGATGTTTATAATGACTGTTAGACTTCCCTGGCCAGGCAAGAGAGACTGAGAACTAGGAAAAGAGGAAGTGGTGATGGAAGAATAAAGAGGAAAAGACGGGCAGATGTCAGAAACATTTCACAGAGAAGAATACAAAGGCAAACTTTGTATCGGGTTGCAGGTTGCAACTGGTACTATTATCAGATCGACTCTTCGCTAGCTGCTGTGGAAGGGGACGAAGCACATGTGGGAATGTCCCGAGTGCAGCAGGGATGTCCGTTCTTCATTCATTCTTTCATTCATTCATTCCTTCATTCATTCGTTCGTTCGTTCATTCATTCATTCATTCATTCATTCATTCATTCATTCATTCATTCATTCATTCATTCATTCATTCGTTCGTTCGTTCGTTCGTTCGTTCGTTCGTTCGTTCGTTCGTTCGTTCGTTCGTTCATTCATTCATTCATTCATTCATTCATTCATTCATTCATTCATTCATTCATTCATTCATATTTTTTTTTCCCTAAAGCACAGGGGTTTTGATGAGACATGATCGCCCTCGCCAATAAACAAGGCATCTGAAAGAAGATGAAGACTGAGGAAATTCTGCGAGCAGTTAAGACCGACAGGAAAACACCCACCCCACAAGGGTGAAGGAAGTGCCAGTCCTTTATGGAGCCCACATCCTGATTCTCAACAAATCGATAGCTGAGACCGATGTATCGGGTTTCTTCGCTGGCTCCCTCGGGAGCATAGGGTTGTTGGACTGTTGTTTTACTGACGGTGTGCATGCGTCTGTGTATTTTTGTGCGCGTCTGTGCGTGTGTGTATGTGAGTACATGCGTGTGTGTGTGTGTGTGTGTGTGTGTGGTATCACGCAAGAAATATAAGCAGATATCTCTGTGTGTGAGTTCAGCGGCCCCCATGCTAATGCGACATATTAACTAGTGACTAATTAAGGACTTGCAGAAATCGGACGGATATGTAGGGCCGAACAGCGCAATTATCACAGCCTAGCTGTAAACTACAATACAACGTGCCAACCGCCCTTTCAATAGCGAACGAAGAAGAAGACGAAGCAGAAAGGTGTGTGGACACTATAAACCTTGGATCGATTCAGTCACAGAGGAATTAACTGAATGCTGGCCATTTTTCTAGATGCTTCTTCTTCATCCAGAAATGGACGCCCCCGTAGTAATGTACTGTAGCTGATCGGCTGTTCTGTTAACCTCCCCACTGGGAAATGTCCCTCACAACAAGGGTCATTCACTTTTAGCACCATCATGGGTATTCAAGACCGATAACCCACAAGAAAACAAATATTTCAACAAATAGATATAAACACATATTGTATAATAATAAATAAGCAATGATAATATAATAAAGAAAGAGTCATGTGACGAACACAACCAATTAGACACACACACACACACACCCACACATCACACACATATCACACATCATACACAGACAAAACATCCATCATATCACACACATATGATAAACATACACACATATCATACAAGCACACATATCATACATACACACATATCATACATACACACACACATATCATACATACACACACCTAGCATAAATACATACACATACACATATCATACACACACATATATATCATATACACACACATATCATACATACACACACATATCATACATACACACACATAGCATACATACACACATATATCATACACACATTTATCATACACACATACATATATCATATACACACACATATCATACACATACATACACACACACATATCATCCACACACACACACACACATATATCATACATACACACATATCATACACGTACACATTTCATACACGCACACATAGCTTACACACACACATATCATACATACACACATATCATATACGCACACATATCATACACGCACAGATATATCACACATATTATACACACACATACATATCATACACACACACATATATCATATACACACATATCATACACATACACACACACATATCATCCACACACATATATCATACATACACACACATATCATACACATACACACACATATCATACACATACACACACATATCACACATATATCATACACACACACATTTCATTCACGCACACATATGTCACACATACACACACATATCATACACACACATACATACACATCATCCATACATATCATACATACACACACACACATATCATACACATACACACACACACATATATCACACACATACACACACATATCATACACACACACATATCATTTACGCACACATATATCACACGTACACACATATATCATACACACACATACATATCATACCTACACACACATCTCATACACATACACACACATATATATCATACACACACACACACACACATAAATCACACACACACACATATTGTAAAAAGGACGAACCACCAGCATGTCGGTGAAGTGACTGTTTTCACACACAATGTAAGGAAGAAATAAAAGAAGGCGGGGGGGGGGGGCGCAGGAAAATACTACAAATAATAACAGAACATTCACATATGATGTGCCAATAAATCGTACGAGACATATGATGTGCCAACGAATCGTACGAGACATATGATGTGCCAATAAATCGTACGAGACATATAATGTGCCAACAAATCGCACGAGACATATGTAGGAACAAATGCAAATGTACACAAATATAAATAAACATATAAATGAGTACAAACGTTAAAAAAAAGCATAAATGTGTACACACCTACAAATAAGTACCCACTTACCTAGTGCACTGTGTAAATGCACATACATGTAATAAAACAGCAATGGGTGATATTAAATCAGGAAATAAGTGCACACAAATAATTCTTTAAACTGTTTTATATTAGTAAAAATACACATACACACAGTTCTGTAATATTAAATTAGTAAATATATACATACACACACACACAATGTATAAATGATATTAAATTAGCAAATACATACACACAAATAACTATAAATTATGTTATATTAGCAAATAATAGATACAAACAGTTCTGTTTAATAATGTTAAATTAGTAAATATATACATACAAATAACTACATAAATAATATTGGGCATACATACATATATATATATATATATATATATATATATATATATATATATATATATATATATATATATATATATATATATATATATATATATATATACACACACACACAGATAATTCTTTATATTTTAATACATTATATATATAAACACATAGATTAGTTTGAATCAGCAAATCTACATATATTAAAATAGACAGACATTGATACGGATTAGAACATTGACACATATTCTGCAGAAAAACACCAACAGAGGTTAGGATAACTTAGCAAACATACACATGTAGGCCTTCACAGAAAAAAACACCCATTGATTAGAGAGTGTAGCAAATCTACACATATCAATACGAGAAAAGAACCCAAATAAAAGTATAAATTATCAGAATTATAAATATGTATACAGAAAAACACATTTAAATAGTATACATTAGAAAATCAACATAAATATACGACAAAAACATTAAAAATATAATAATAAGCATGTCGGCAAATTTGCTAAATTAAAAAAAAATAATTTATTTTTCAATTTGCTTTGGTTTTCAATAAGAAAAAAAAATTAAAAACAACATATTCAAATATAAACAACATATTATCTCAAAGAAAGTATCCAGAAAAAGAACATATTCTCTCAAAGAAAGCATCCAGAATAAACAACATATTCTCTCAAAGAATGTATCCAGAATAAACAACATATTCTCTCAAAGAAAGTATCCAGAATAAACAACATCTTCTCTCAAAGAAAGTATCCAGAATAAACAACATATTCTCTCAAAGAATGTATCCAGAATAAACAACATATTCTCTCAAAGAAAGTATCCAGAATAAACAACATATTCTCTCAAAGAAAGTATCCAGAATAAACAACATATTCTCTCAAAGAATGTATCCAGAATAAACAACATATTCTCTCAAAGAAAATATCCAGAATAAACAACATATTCTCTCAAAGAAAGTATCCAGAATAAACAACATATTCTCTCAAAGAATGTATCCAGAATAAACAACATATTCTCTCAAAGAATGTATCCAGAATAAACAACATATTCTCTCAAAGAAAGTATCCAGAATAAACAACATATTCTCTCAAAGAAAGTATCCAGAATAAACAACATATTCTCTCAAAGAAAGTATCCAGAATAAACAACATATTCTCTCAAAGAAAGTATCCAGAATAAACAACATATTCTCTCAAAGAAAGTATCCAGAATAAACAACATATTCTCTCAAAGAAAGTATCCAGAAGAAAGAACAAACAAGAAGTAGGCCTATAGTCAGAAGTGCACATATCCTGAACCACATACACGATGGCTTCCTAAAGGACATACAATATATAAACCTGAAGCACATAAATTAGGAGCTACAGGACATACAATATATAAACTGAAGCACATACACTAGGAGTTACAGGACATACAATATATAAACTGAAGCACATACACTAGGAGCTACAGGATATACAATATATAAACCTGAACCACATAAATTAGGAGCTACAGGACATACAATATATAAACTTGAACCACATACACTAGGGGCTACAGGACATACAATATATAAACTGAAGCACATACACTAGGAGCTACAGTACATACAATATATAAACATGAACCACATAAATTAGGAGCTACAGGACATACAATATATAAACTTGAACCACATAAATTAGGAGCTACAGGATATACAATATATAAACATGAACCACATAAATTAGGAGCTACAGGACATACAATATATAAACTTGAACCACATACACTAGGGGCTACAGGACATACAATATATAAACTGAAGCACATACACTAGGAGCTACAGGACATATAATATATAAACATGAACCACATAAATTAGGAGCTACAGGACACACACAATAATGAAGAAATGTAAACAAGCAATAACAATAATAATAATAATATGAATAAAAAGGAAAAGACGAAGAAGAAAGAAAGAAAAAGACTGCAGCTAGTCTAGAAGGAGGAAGGCGGACAGAGAGAGCAGTGCTTTTTTGATCCAGCAACTTGTGCAGCCTGCTTTGTTTGACAGGTATTGGTATTAACGTTTTCTATGGAGTTAACAAAGCAGACCGAGAGAGGGATCACGATGCATATGCCATCACATGGTCTCTACAATCCTGCCTAATCGTTGTGCTATGGACAGGAGTAACTTTATCCTGGACCTAAACTGGTATCGCCATGGGCTGTGCTTCCAGTTCCTCGCCAAATTACTATGTGGCTCCATTGTTTGGAGAGATGTAAATGTTCCAACAACAACAATGATAGTGATGACGATGATGGTGGTGGAGATGGTGGTGGTGGTGATGATGATGCTGATGTAGAGATTGTGGTTCGACTGGGAAAAGATGGCGAGATTACCCTGGACAGTCGTACTGAGCAAACTTTCTGAACGAGGCAACATCAGATTGACAATTTATGTCAATTTACACACACCACCGACGTCAAATACGGCTGGTAAACCTTTCATGTCATATTATGAGACGAGAACTGGGACATTAAGAGACGAGAACTGGGACATAATGAGACGACAACTGGGACATAATGAGACGAGAACTATGACATTATGAGACGAGAACTGGGACATTATGAGACGAGAACTGGGACATTATGAGACGAGAACTGGGACATTATGAGACGAGAACTGGGACATTTTGAGACGAGAACTGGGACATTTTGAGACGAGAACTGGGACATTATGATCAGAGAACTGGGACATTATGAAACGAGAACTGGGACATTATGAGACGAGAACTGGGACACATTATGAGACAAGAACTGGGACACATTATGAGACAGAACTGGGACACATTATGAGACGAGAGCTGGGACATTATGAGACAAGAACTGGGACATTATGAGACGAGAACTGGGACATTATGAGACGAGAACTGGGAGAGAAGCTTGTCAACTTTACTGAAAAACAAATGAAATTATGAAATGAGTTTTGTTCCGGCCATTCTTGCCAACAATTGATTGGGGTAAGGAAAATTAGCCAGAGAACCAATATATTCTCTACCAGATGGTGAGACGAACAAGAGCATGATCGCTCGCGCCTGTTGGTCAAACGTTGGATACCGGAGATGATATTATTGAGACGCCATTAATGAAACGTACAGCAAATATGTAATGCCGTCCTAGTTAGAACTGCCGGCAGAAAGAATGTATCAATATTCAGAAAATACCAGACACACAAGGAAGGTGTAATGATTCACACAGGATATAAAAGAAATTAAAGAGAGGAGACAGTGAGAGAGAGTGTGAGAGAGAGAGAGTGAGAGAGACAGAGAGACAGAAAGAGAGAGAGAGAGAAGGAACGAACCAATGAAGGAACGTAACAATTTGAATAGTGAGATCCACCTAACATTGTGCCCCAATAGTGGGATCCACCTAACATTGTGCCCTTATAGTGGGATCCACCTAATATAGTGCCCTTATAGTGGGATCCACCTAACATTGTGCCCTTATAGTGGGATCCACCTAATATAGTGCCCTTATAGTGGGATCCACCTAACATTGTGCCCTTATAGTGGGATCCACCTTACAGTGTGCCCTTATAGTGGGATCCACCTTACATTGTGCCCTTATAGTGAGATCCACCTAACATTGGGCCCTTATAGTGGGATCCACCTAACATTGTGCCCCAATAGTGGGATCCACCTAACATTGTGCCCGTATAGTGGGATCCACCTAATATAGTGCCCTTATAGTGAGATCCACCTTATATTGTGCCCTTATAGTGGGATCCACCTTACATTGTGCCCTTATAGTGGGATCCACCTAACATTGTGCCCTTATAGTGGGATCCACCTAACATTGTGCCCTTATAGTGGGATCCACCTTACATTGTGCCCTTATAGTGGGATCCACCTAACATTGTGCCCTTATAATGGGATCCACCTAACATTGTGCCCTTATAATGGGATCCAACCTAACATTGTGCCCTTATAATGGGAACCACCTAACAATTGTGCCCTTATAATGGGATCCAACCTAACATTGTGCCCTTATAATGGGATTCACCTAACATTGTGCCCCAATAGTGGGATCCACCTAACATTGTGCCCTTATAGTGGGATCCACCTAACATAGTGCCCTTATAATGGGATCCAACCTAACATAGTGCCCTTATAATGGGATCCAACCTAACATAGTGCCCTTATAATGGAATCCACCTAACATAGTGCCCTTATAATGGGATCCAACCTAACATAGTGCCCTTATAATGGGATCCACCTAACATAGTGCCCTTATAATGGGATCCAACCTAACATAGTGCCCTTATAATGGGATCCAACCTAACATTGTGCCCTTCTGGTTTGACTCCTTTCACGCATTATTTCATTCACACAATCTTGTACCAGTTAATATTCAACCTTGACTGATAAACAACAACTGGGTGTTAATTACAAAATAATCAAATGTACACCAATGCTATCTACTTTTATAAACAGTATTAGATCTTCATCAAGTAACTGCAGTAAATCTGGTGGAAAAATTCAAAACGTATTCAATGTAATTTGATCTTGTCAGGGAGCAAGTTGTCTGTACTGAGATCATTTTTTTTAAATGTCCAACTGTATGTAGAAGGTGGTTATGTGTATGTTTGACTGCCTTGAAAGATGGAGAGACATAGACAGAGAGGGGAAGGGGTGGGACAGAGAAAAAGAGAGAGGCAGGAGTGATAAACAGGCAAATGAGCCAAACTAAATGATATTTATCCGTAGTAACTGTTGATAAACAAAAACAGGATTCATAATTTGAAGGATTATATAGTTTGAAATCCTGATATCGACGATGAAACAGAAGAAACGACTCTAGATAATGCTGACAGCTCGATGTGACACCCGTTTGTGTCGGTTCTAGTGACATTATCATAATGATATGCTGATTACATTATCACTCCATGGTCTCGGACTGAGACAAAGGCGCCCATGGGTAGGGGCGGGGGGGGGGGAGGACCACTGAGAGGATGGGGGAGGGCCACTGAGAGGATGGGGGAGGAAGAATCGAAGGATGGGTGACCAGAAGCAGACAAAGAAACCCGCACCCCATTTTGGGAGAGGTAATAATTATTATGGGCTCCACTATGTAGAGTCTCGTGTATTTGTCCAATCATTTAATACAACAATTTGCGTAATCTGCTTACAGTAAATAGTATTTTACTGTCCTGCCGTTTGTTATACTTTAAAAAAACACGAAGATAACGATATGTGCCATTTGTGAGAGAAGAGATTATTTTGGTGAATTAAACGTATCTCAAAAACAGTTTTCAATGTTTTTGTAGCAAAAGAGAAGAATATTACCACATATAACAGTGCAGCTGCGATCAAGATATAACATAAATAGTTAAAACATTCAATAAAATTGAGACGATTAGTCGAGTTTTCAAACAAAAATATTTCCTTAAACCGATCGACTTACTTATATTGGGGGTATAAAATGTGTTAGCTAAATAAAGGCCCGACTAAAACTGGTAACGCTACCAAACTTGTGGTCGACTTATGCACCAGGTCGACTTATGCACAAGGTCCACTTGTGCAGCAGATTTTATGTTACTGGAAATATATACACGTATGTGGTTTGTTGGAATCTAGTATATAAGTGTGTTGGTAGACAGGGCGGGATGAATGGCTGGAATATACCCCGGTTGAACAGAACAAGGACCGGGCTGTACCAGTATATCAAAATATTAAATAATAACTTGAGATATATTTCAGATCTATACACAGATGTGGTCTACGCGAGTCTAGTATAGGAAACGTCTGTTGGCGTTGGTTACCAGGGCAGACAAAATGGAGAATATTCGCCGGTGAAACAACACAAGGACTTGCCACTAACGATAGATCGTGGACGAATCTGTATAAGGAGAGCTTATTTAGATAAATAATTCAAGGCGGTGCTAGAGCTCACTTACAGCGTCAACGCGTAGGGTTGGCATTATTATGGGATGGCCGCTCTGCTAACAGAACCACCATATTTTCCTCTTGTTTTTTTTTTTTTAACCCTATAATAAGTCTCACCTTTCTGCATACCTACTGTACAATATGCATCTTTCATTTACAAAAAGCAACGCAAAACGCGAATTATGAAACAATTACAGCAATATCAAGATTAAAGATAAGCAATCAGTGAGGGAAAGATGAAAAGACAAGCGATAAGACCGCGACCGTTATCGGCAGACCTGTAGAGACGAACCAACGGTGGGCCGGCAGGTAGTCAGCGGGAGGTGGGACAACCCGTACAATTGGCCACCGATCCGCGGCTTATTCCGGCAAAGACACTGAAAATGTCAACATATACGGACACGTTCAAACAGGTGGGAGTGGAGAACGAAGACAACGTGAAGCCCACTTACCGTTATTTCGCTTGGGGTTGTTTTGTTTCCTGCGGCCGCACCTGCCCGATACCTCGGCCATGTTGTCCCTGCTCTAGTCCGGCTGGCTAGCCTCTGTGCGCATGTACCGTTGTCGCATCCGCTCCGTGACTTATGGAAGACCTAGCGACTAGCTTTCTAGGCTGGCACCGGCGAGTATGTACCTCCACAACCTGGGTTCCTTTTAGCTCTTATTTATACTTTAATTGATGACCTAGCGACTAGCTTTCGACCCTACACTGGTAAGTATGTCCCTACACAACCTGAGCTCCCTTTGTCTTATTTATCAGTTAATTTAAAAAAATCTAGCCACTCACTTTCGTGGCTAACATAGATGATGATGTTCCTGCACAACCCTAGTCTCTTTTGTATTATCTGTCAGTAATTTGGAAGACCCATCGACTTATTCACACAGCTATCTTGTGACTAACACAACGAGCGTGTCCATACACAGTTCATGTCTCTGTTGTCTTATCTGTGTGGTAATGTGCTGAAATTATTCTACGCAATGATGTCAGATTGTCTGCTAATACAATCATTCAATCAACCAGGTGCCGTCCCCTCAGTGAAAGTTGGCTGCAGGGGATTCCCCAAAAAGCTTTTGTCTTTCCAACCGAGTGTAATGTTTAATATCTCTTTAATCGCTGTAGTGCTCTGTTGTTGTTTTTTCTCTTTATTTAAAACAATGACTTCAAAAATCATCATAAACTATCAAACACACAAGCAAACATTTACTTTAGCTATCATATTTTACTGACTACTATACCATTAACCAGAGTTACTTATTCAGAAATCTGAAAACTAAAAGAATATTTTACAAATTTGTGTAAATTATTTCAAGCACACGAAATTATAGATAGGACACGAATCATATTTAAGCCAGCCGAAATATCTAGGTCACTCCTTCCCCGCGTCATGCGGTATTTAAAGGTAATACTCTAAGAGTTAAAACAAAATCACATAACTGAACACGTCTACATTACGTTGAGCTATTTGTTAAGACAGTTATCCCAGTAACATGATTTGTGGAAAGTTCACAGCACACACACAGACACACACACCACTCACTGCCGTGTCCAACGCCTCCAAAGATTCGTGCACGGACTAAAAACATCGAGCGATTGTGGCCACTTAGGCAGTGGGTCCAGGCAAAATGACAATTCAGGTGCCGTTGTGATCCACTTTCGCTTTCTCTTCGTCCCAGGGGAAAAAAAAGGGGGGGGGTATCCAAGTTAACACAGAACGTTGTCGGGTCAAATTTCACCTAATCGTTATGTCTACCTACATGCTGTGTTGGCGCCGACAGTGTTCCGTACATATTTCTGTTTCATTTTCTTTACCTATCTGTGGAAACAGGCGAAGAACAAATAAAAGAGGTCGGATAAATCTCCCTTGTGATGTTATTATCGCGCAGCCTACCAGAACAACTTCACAACGTGGGAAAGTGTCGAATTATTCTTTAGAAACACTTGGGTTGCATCAACTGGTCTACCTCACCACATGTCCAGGTTGTCGTGCGTGGATGGTACGTGGCGCGCGTGTACGTGTGTGTATATATGTGTGTGTGTGTGTGTGTGTATGTGTGGAGGAGGGGTTTGGGGGTGGGGTAGGGTCTGTTGAGTATTTAAAAACGAACTTTAACCTATGTCCGCACTTTTCCTCTGAAAATCTCGTTAAACAAAGCGCAATTTAAAAAAAAAAATGTGTTGCGTTTTCTGGGAATAAATATATCTGCTGCATTTGCAAGCTGGAAAACAGGATTAGGATGTACTTTCTATTTTGTAAACATATTGCTCAGTTGTATTAGCTGGCAGTGTGTTTTCGTTACTACAACAATTATGACGTCTTTTACAGAGAAACTTGTAACTTGATGTTTACATTCCTTTTGGGGGATAGGGGCAAGAGGGGCGGGGGGGGGGGGGGTTGATGTCTGCGAGACCACAGATAGGTTTATAGCCTAAATGTTTATATGAAACACATCAATATAGCCGAGATCATAACATGTGTGGTTAGTTGTAGGGCTTAATTTTGTGTTCCGTTTTCTTGTGTTGTGTTTTTATATTGCTGGAATGTTAGACAGCAGGGCTCAGCGGGCAATCTCAGTTTTGTAAAAGTGAGGTCATGATCCACACTGAGACATCGTCCAGGAGCCACACTGACAGTTGAGTAGTTGTTGTCAATGTTCTTCTATAAAATAAAGGTTAAATATCAGTCTTGCAATAAAACATCTGAAAAAAGATTGTGTTATCAATGTCTGTCCAGACATGGGCGAACAACCAGAACTTTCCGCCGGAGTTTACAACCGCTGAACAACGAAGAAAAAGAAGTCATCAGTTCCTTTACTGTTGCCATTTCTTCTTTTTTTTTTTTTTTTTTTTTTTTTTTTTGTAGTTTTCGGCCAGCTGTAAGAGAGTCGCACCGTGCAAGAGTTTGGGGCATCTTCTCCTTCGCCTCTAGTCCTGTTCTGTCTTTCAGCTTCAAGTTATGAAGAGGCGTCGGGTGAAAACCCCGATTTGTGCTACGCGGATGTTGGTATTCACGGACGCATATTCTATCTATCCATCGCTTGTGCGGTCGACCTCTGTGTCTGCTTCCATTATGTCTTAGTGACAGGGTTCTCTGGGGTGTACTGTCTTCTGGTAATCTTGACACATGTCCAAACCATTTGATCTGTTGTCTCTTGGTGCTGGTTACCTTTTAACTTCTTTCCTGGTATCCCATTTCTGATCTTATCTTTTCTAGTTACATTTAAGATTCCTGGGTGGCGCTTCATCTTGTAATATTCACACAACCAGAAGTGGTTATACAGTAGCCAAGCTTCAAAACAAGGCAGTGTGTGTCTAGTTACCGCTAGACAAAAGATAACAACGACGATTGTCCTGATGTATCTAGCCGATCAGGAAAATAAGTAAACGCTCACAGTTAGACAGCTCTGCTAACAGTTAGGTAAAAAAAACAATTGAATATTGTTGGGTGTCGGGGAACAAGAAGAAATATCCAATCTTGGAATGACAGTGAACAAATTAAGAAGAACAAACGAGATTAGATGTATAAGAAATGTG
>CAJHNH020003757.1:744376-746876 GCA_905116865.2 Candidula unifasciata
GAGAAGTGAGCCTTGGTTGAGAAGTGAGCTTTGGTTGAGAAGTGAGCCTTGGCTGAGAAGTGAGCCTTGGTTGAGAAGTGAGCCTTGGCTGAGAGGTGAGCCTTGGTTGAGAAGTGAGCCTTGGTTGAGAAGTGAGCCTTGGCTAGGAAGTGAGCCTTGGTTGAGAAGTGAGCCTTGGTTGAGAAGTGAGCCTTAGCAGAGAAGTGAGCGTTGGTTGAGAAAGTACTGCAGTACGTGGATGCTGGCTGTCTTGTCATAAGGAACATTTGCTGCTACTCTCCGCCGTCTTGTGGGGGGGGGGGCAATTGCCCCCCCCCCTCCCCCACAAGACCCATCCTGTAGGATGTGGGGACCCATCCTGTAGGATGTGGGGGTGGAAAAATATAATAACCCCCCCCCCACAACAAGCATGTCGTAAAGGCTATTAATCCTGTGATTCCACTAAAATCAGGATGCATCTGCCTGACAATTGAGGAATCAACGGTCTTCATAAGAACAGACCAGATCTGTATCACGGATGTGCACACAAAACGCAAGTTCTAGAACAAGACCAAAGTCTAGAAGTGGACGAACAACCAGAACTTTCTGCCAGAATTTGAAGCTGAGGTTTAAACGTAGACAATTGGTTTAATTTTGTTTTCCTTTCAACACCCCCCCCCCTTTTTTTTTTTCGCCCCTATTTTTGCTATGTGTGTGTGTTTGTGTATGTGTGTGTGCGTGCGCGCGTTTTTTTTTTTTTCGTGTTATGAGAAGGAAGGAAGTCGATAACAAAATGTCCAGATTGGTGGCAAGAGGGCAGTAGTAAGGCAATGGGATAAATACATGGATGGTTCTGTTACCTAGGTGCAGGTAGTTAGGAACACTGAGCTGATCCGTATATCTGGTGATCCTGTGAGATGACGAAATATGACAGCCATACATACCGACAGGGCACATGATGGTAATGATCCGGAACAACTGGTTTCCGGTTGTATCCGACGAGAGACCGGGACGTGTTTTATATAAATAAGCACTGCCCGAATAAACAACAAAACTGTCTTCTTCTTCTGCCTTTTTAGCCCCTTATGGAGCATAGGCCCTCACCCAACGCTAAGTCGTTCTATCTGTTGCTATCGCATGCAACTCTCCCCATATCCTCCCCATCTTTCTAACTGTATTCTCCAGTTCCATTCTTGATGGGGGGGGGGGGGGGGGGGGTTTGGTTGTTTGGTTGCCTTTCTTATTCCCCGTGGGCTCAAGTGCAAAGACATTCCAGCTATATTGTTCTCCGGTTTTCTCAATGTGTGTCCTATCCAACGCCTTCGTCTTTTTTTCCACCTCTTGGTCCACTGGAGCCCGTTTAGTTCTCTCCCAAAGCTCTACACTAGTGATTCTATTATACCATTTAATTCCCTCTATTTTGCACAGGCACCAGTTAATGAATGTTTGTAGTTTATTAGTAATTTCCTTAGTTGTTCTCATTGTTTCTGCTTCAAACAGGAACTTTATTGAATGTTAACCCAGCTTTCAGCGTAGACTAGGAGTTCAGGGGATACCCTCCCATTGTGGAGTGCCTGTAAATGAGAAAGCTGATCAATTGGCAGGGACAGATTCGACAAAAGAGCAGCCAGATGTACCAGTTACATGTCATCGAAGCAAAAAGATCATCAAATCGATTAGGAAACCACCAGCCCCAGCACAAGACGACTATTTTATTATGGACAGACCAGAACAAGTCATTATCCTCCGCCTCAAAACAGGGTACCACCGATTACGTAACAACATGTACACAAAATTCAAGATTGGCGTATCAGCCATGTGCACATGTGAACAGGTGCTGTGGACAGCAGAACATGTACTCCAGGAATGCACCAAATTTGACACATTAAGGCAAACCTTTTGGCCAGAAAGAACAACAGTGGAACGTAAACTCTGCAGAGTTCACTGAATGAACTAACAACGACGTTGGAACGTAAACTGTAAAGAGTTCACTGAATGAACTAACAACGACGTTGGAACGTAAACTGTAAAGAGTTCACTGAATGAACTTAAAACGACAGTGACATTTATACGAGAGACAGACTTGCTGATATAGACAACTTTTTTCAGGCGAACGAAAAAAAAAAGAAGAAGAAATTGAATCTTTTTAACCAAGAAGGGGAAGCCGCCGTGGTGTAGTGGCTAGACGCTCTTGTGCGGATCCCAGGCTTTGGGTTCTGACGAAGCCAGGTATTTGTCAGAAATGATCTTGTCTCCCAGGTCGTCCCAGGCTTTTATAGGTACCAAGTACTGTACCTGGAAAGTAAAGGCAGCCGGCATGCATAATGCTGACGACATCCCCCACTGAGTGTCGGTTTGTCTCTGTAATGTTGGTATATTCCCACAGGGATTCCTAAACAACAATATAGGAGTAAACATGAGATAAGAGAGAAAGAAATACATGAGAATGTGAATACTCGTGGACAAACAGGACTCAAACCAGCACGTGAAACCCAGAACGAGTGGTATAAGGTCTAATCAG
>CAJHNH020003757.1:754376-776876 GCA_905116865.2 Candidula unifasciata
TAGCCACTACACCACTGTGACTGTGTATAACTTGCACAATAGTCAGATAATAATGTGCTAGGACAGATACGTTCTTCACTAGCATTCAGTAGCTTGCCTACCGTGCAGTCGTGCACTGCGTTTTCGGAACACGCCCTGGTCTCTCGTGTGCAATGCACATCAATAAATAGTCAGGGAGCCTCTGAGATTGTAGATGTAACAAAGAAATATACAAGAACTGATCGACACTCATGGAAAGAAGCAGAGCGATACCAAAACACACTAAACATATGAAAGAATAGAAAACTGTAGTTACCATAGCGGGAATCGAACCTGTCACTTCCATGTGATTAATGCGCTTCGCTGCAGAAACACGTATACTATAACATGCATGGTCACTCGAAAGCCCTAGTGAAAGGTGTCATCGTAAGCTACATATATCATGCAGCTTGAATCCACTTACTTGGCCGCTTCTCTTCTACCTTGGATGTAGATGTTTGCCGGGAAATTGCAAGACTTTATTTGCAGTTTTCTTTTGTGGGCCCCCCCCCCCCACCCCACCCCACCCCCATTCCAGTCCTCTGTCAGTTAGGCACTGTCGGATGTTGTCTTCCAATGGGATCCTGTGTGTTCTGGTTCCCTGGTTCTTAGTCTCCCATGCCTGCCAAGGTGGCCGATTTTCTCTTATTCTGCAAATATGCCCACAACATCTAACTGTGACTGACTTGAAACCAGGACTAAGGAATATGGACATAAATCATTTCAAATCATTTAAACAGCACCGTAGGTTACAGAAATGTATGTTAACTAAGCATAGGTTGGGTGACAGGTGCATTTCCCCGCATGGTAATTAGAGCTTTCAATGTTTATGTTGTCAAACGTGTGCTCTATCTCTATTTGTATTTGTGTTTATTGCATGGTCTCTCATAGACACCTACAAGTACCACTGTGGGGGTGTCTTGTTGATTTGAAAGGCATTTACACTGTGTCCGAACTAGTTGTGTTTTGATTTGCAAATTCGGGAAAATTAACGGGTGGCCTGTTGCCACAGAATTTGTGATGGCTTATGCAGTGTTGCGTGTGCAAGTACTGATTTGTTGTGACTGTTGCTATGATCTACAAATCTATTGGCGAATAATGTGCATGCACGTCTGATAGCTGCCTTATGCATTGAATGCCCGTGTATGCTATTGGCTTTGCCGAGACTGCGGTCTGTTTCCATTTGTTTCCAGCTCTACCGCGGCTCCCATTAATTCTGTATTTGTGCTCAAATATTGTATTCGCCTAACCTTGATCGCGTTTAGTGATCCCATTTCACTTCTAATTTCCTTTGATCGTCTTTATTTGTCATTTTATGACAACATTGTTTTAAATATGGCTTTAAATTCGCTGGAAGTTCCTGTTTTCTAAAGAGACTGACCTAATTTCAACGCTCCGACCTTTTGAAGTAAGAGACTAACCAGTTTTGACTGTCACATAACGGAACAGATTTTTTTAACTCCCTCAAACCCCTTTCGCATTTGAAACGATGAAATCTCCAGGGTTTTCATTCGGGGAAAGACGGTACAAAGTGCACGTATTTAGTCAAGTACGGTTTAGGATGACGACCCGCAGTGCGGGGGAGAGATCAGAGGTGGAACCTGAAAGTGGGGCATCAATCACCGACTGTAGTGGCTTAGTTTCTCGGTGACAATGAAAGGGGTTTGGTGGTGTGTGAGGGTCCAAGCAGGCATGTATCAGATTTATTCCATTTATATTAATTATAATCCCACACTTATTTTGTGTCCAGTAAATCAAAATACTAATTAATCACTCCATCTGTTTGTTTTTTAAATAAATATCCTTGTTTGATTTCTTTACGTCCTTCTTAGGACGTAATTTTTTGTTATTTGAAGCCCTACTCTGGCTTTTGCCAGGGGCCGCAATATAGGCAGGCCATCATTATGGCCAATTGTCTGAACGCGGTTTCTGGGACCTCTCCACGGTGATCCTCATCCACATGGTGGCACTTTGTGTTATCAGGTGTTTATCGCTTGTGTGATGTCCTAGTGGGGTAGAAAGTCACTCACTCACTCATAAATATCCAGAGACCATGAGTTGTTAACCCTTTACTTCGGTACTATGGATGTCACAACCCTTCGGCCTTGATGCCATGATAGATACTGTTAATCTGGGAGAAATGTGCTTTTCTGAATGTGCTTTTCTGCTTACCCCCGGGTGTGAACATAGATCATAAGGAGTTCGTCACTCGGTCAGGTTTAACCAACTGCGCAAGCCAGCCATGCATCACTGCATCTGTAAAAGCATCATACTTTTAAGGAACATAGTCATCGTTTGTAAGTCGAGGTCCGAACATCATCGCAGGCGTGTCGCCCCACTGCTCTATTCCTATGCCAGCGAAAATCACACAAAATGTCCTTCACCGTCTTGTTTTAAAGCTAGTGAAAAAATAAACTGTGTCAGTCTCGGCAAAATCTTGAAGCTTGCATACGCAAAGTAAAAATGCATAAGGTAGTTATCAGATGTGCCAACACTAACGGTCGCATACCAGAACCGCATCTCACTCTTAGCGCTAACGTTTAATTACGCACGCAGCTACTGCGCCCGCAAAAGTTCACGCCATTAAAGCAATTTACAAAATGATCATGAAAGTTTCTCGTGGCAGGCCCGTCTGAAGAAGATGCAAAACATTTTCAGCAATAATAAGATGTCAGCTGCCGTGGGAAATGTGTCATCTATCTATCTATCTATCTAATCTATCTATCTATCTATCTATCTATCTATCTATCTATCTATCTATCTATCTATCTATCTATCTATCTATCTATCTATCTATCTATCTATCTATCTATCTATCTATCTATCTATCTATCTATCTATCTATCTATCTATCTATCTATCTATCTATCTATCTATCTATCTATCTATCTATCTATCTAATCTATCTATCTATCTATCTATCTATCTATCTATCTATCTATCTATCTATCTATCTATCTATCTATCTATCTATCTATCTATCTATCTATCTATCTATCTATCTATCTATCTATCTATCTATCTATCTATCTATCTATCTATCTATCTATCTATCTATCTATCTATCTATCTATCTATCTATCTATCTATCTATCTATCTATCTATCTATCTATCTATCTATCTATCTATCTATCTATCTATCTATCTATCTATCTATCTGTCTGTCTGTCTGTCTGTCTGTCTGTCTGTCTGTCTGTCTGTCTGTCTGTCTGTCTGTCTGTCTGTCTGTCTGTCTGTCTGTCTGTCTGTCTGTCTGTCTGTCTGTCTGTCTGTCTGTCTGTCTGTCTGTCTGTCTGTCTGTCTGTCTGCCTGTCTGCCTGTCTGCCTGTCTGTCTGTCTGTCTGTCTGTCTGTCTGTCTGTCTGTCTGTCTGTCTGTCTGTCTGTCTGTCTGTCTGTCTGTCTGTCTGTCTGTCTGTCTGTCTGTCTGTCTCTTTGTTGTCTCTGGTTCTTTCTTCTTCTTCTTTTAATGTTTTGAATTAAAAAAAATTCTCAATCTGTCTCTGTTTTTGTCGTCCATCTATCTCTCTTTTTCTGCCTTTGGTTTGCCCCACCACAATTTCAGGAAAGATGGCTGAAAGCCGATTTCTATCAACTATCGATGAATTTTAAACTAGTGGAGTTTTAGCAATTTAGAGAAAATGTAAATAAATTCAAATATTTGGGATTTTGTTTTCAAAAAGTGAGATGTCTTATGATGATGTTTTGACATATATAAAACATACATATTTTTTAAAAAGAGATTACTTTCTGTATGACGACATAACACACTAACAAACGGCACCATCTGTATTTACACATACACAAATACTTACAATGCAGAACAGGCATACACCACACCACACTATACATTTGCCATTAGAGAAAAGAAAGAATAGGAAAAGTCAAAGCCTTCAGTTTTAAAAAGATACCTATAGTTAAGTTTTGCTTTCCCATGATTATAACTTTGATATATGTATGTATGTATGTATGATTATTGAATTATAAACATGTGTGGTTTTGCAAAAACATACGCAATACGTACAAAAGGCAAAATGTGTAAACAGACGTACAATTACTCACAACGCAACACATACAAACTATATACTGCACACATACGTTTGTATTTGGGAAAAAAAAATGATGAATCAAAAGAAAAAGTACCAAAAAAAAAAAAAAAATACGGATGGCGGTTTGCGGAAAAAAAGAAAAGAAATGAAAAAAAGAAATTACAGTTTGAACAGAAAAAAAAAAAAAAAAGAATCCGCTTCACTCGCCCTGTCTATATTTTCTGTGTCCATAATCTCATTCTGGTGAAAAAGGGAGAGAGAGAAAGAGAGAGAGAGAGAGAGAGAGAGAGAGAGGTGGGGAGAGAGAGAATTAGAGAGAGAAAGGGAGAGAGAGAAAGAGAGAGAGAGAATTAGAGAGAGAAAGGGAGAGAGAGAAAGGGAGAGAGAGAATTAGAGAGAGAGAGAGAGGTGGGGAGAGAGAATTAGAGAGAGAAAGGGAGAGAGAGAAAGAGAGAGAGAGAGGTGGGGAGAGAGAGAGAAAGAGAGAGAGAGGTGGGGAGAGAGAGAATTAGAGAGAGAAAGGGAGAGAGAGAAAGAGAGAGAGAGAGAGAGAGGGGTGGGGAGAGAGAGAAAGAGAGAGAGAGAGAGGTGGGAAGAGAGAGAAAGAGAGAGAGAGAGGTGGGGAGAGAGAGAAAGAGAGAGAGAGAGGTGGGGAGAGAGAGAAAGAGAGAGAGAGAGAGGTGGGGAGAGAGAGAAAGAGAGAGAGAGGTGGGGAGAGAGAGAAAGAGAGAGAGAAAGGGAGAGAGAGAGAAAGGGAGAGAGAGAATTAGAGAGAGAGAGGGGTGGGGAGAGAGAGAATTAGAGAGAGAGAAAGGGAGAGAGAGAATTAGAGAGAGAAAGAGAGAGAGAATTAGAGAGAGGTGGGGAGAGAGAGAATTAGAGAGAGAAAGGGAGAGAGAGAAAGGGAGAGAGAGAATTAGAGAGAGAGAAAGGGAGAGAGAGAAAGGGAGAGAGAGAAAAGGAGGTGGGGAGAGAGAGAATTAGAGAGAGAGAGAAAGGGAGAGAGAGAAATGGAGAGAGAGAATTAGAGAGAGAGAAAGGGAGAGAGAGAAAGTGAGAGAGAGAGAGGTGGGGAGAGAGAGAAAGAGAGAGAGAGAGGTGGGGATAGAGAGAAAGAGAGAGAGAGGTGGGGAGAGAGAGAGGTGGGGAGAGAGAGAATTAGAGAGAGAAAGGGAGAGAGAGAAAGGGAGAGAGAGAATTAGAGAGAGAAAGGGAGAGAGAGAAAGGGAGAGAGAGAATTAGAGGGAGAGAGGTGGGGAGAGAGAGAATTAGAGAGAGAAAGGGAGAGAGAGAATTAGAGAGAGAAAGAGAAAGAGAGAGAGGTGAGAGAGAGAGAATTAGAGAGAGAAAGGGAGAGAGAGAAAGGGAGAGAGAGAATTAGAGAGAGAGAGAAAGGGAGAGAGAGAGAAAGGGAGAGAGAGAAAGGGAGAGAGAGAAAGGGAGAGAGAGAAAGGGAGAGAGAGGTGGGGAGAGAGAGAATTAGAGAGAGAGAGAGAAAGGGAGAGAGAGAAAGGGAGAGAGAGAATTAGAGAGAGAGGTGGGGAGAGAGAGAATTAGAGAGAGAAAGGAAGAGAGAGAAAGGGAGAGAAAGAATTAGAGAGAGAGAGAGAAAGGGAGAGAGAGAAAGGGAGAGAGAGGTGGGGAGAGAGAGAATTAGAGAGAGAGAGAAAGGGAGAGAGAGAAAGGGAGAGAGAGAATTAGAGAGAGAGAGAGAAAGGGAGAGAGAGAAAGAGAGAGAGAGAGGTGGGGAGAGAGAATTAGAGAGAGAAAGGGAGAGAGAGAAAGGGAGAGAGAGAATTAGAGAGAGAGAGAAAGGGAGAGAGAGAAAGGGAGAGAGAGGTGGGGAGAGAGAGAATTAGAGAGAGAGAGAAAGTTAGAGAGAGAAAGGGAGAGAGAGAATTAGAGAGAGAGAGAAAGGGAGAGAGAGAAAGAGAGAGAGAGGTGGGGAGAGTGAGAATTAGAGAGAGAAAGTTAGAGAGAGAGAAAGGGAGAGAAAGGGAGAGAGAGAGAGGTGGGGAGAGAGAGAATTAGAGAGAGAAAGGGAGAGAGAGAAAGGGAGAGAGAGAATTAGAGAGAGAAAGGGGGAGAGAGAGGTGGGGAGAGAGAGAATTAGAGAGAGAAAGGGAGAGAGAGAGAGGTGGGGAGAGAGAGAATTAGAGAGAGAGAGAGAGAACGGGAGAGAGAGAAAGAGAGAGAGAGAGGTGGGGAGAGAGAGAAAGGGAGAGCGAGAGGTGGGGAGAGAGAGAATTAGAGAGAGAAAGGGAGAGAGAGAGAAAGGGAGAGAGAGAAAGGGAGAGAGAGAAAGAGAGAGAGAGGTGGGGAGAGAGAGAGAATTAGAGAGAGAAAGGGAGAGAGAGAGAAAGGGAGAGAGAGAAAGGGAGAGAGAGAGAAATGGAGAGAGAGGTGGGGAGAGAGAGACAACCAAATCACCCAGGCCGGCCCTTTCTCAGTAAAACTACAAATGTTCCAGACAGAAGTCTACAAATTGTCGGACAGGTGTTAGGGCGCTGCTCATTTTCATGCCTGATTCCCTAGAACAAAAGACCACTCTTGAGGAAGACTGTCCCGCCTCTATTCTTCTGTGAGCCATTGGAACCAGGTCTGGAACATCAAAAGATCCGCTCCTATTATCGCGGGAACTCGCAGGGGAGATAAAATAACAAAATAGCGGTAACGGACTAAGGGAGGGAATTAGCAGGAGTAATCACTATGGCCTCGCTGGAAAGATGGATGAAGAAAATGGCTGTGTAGTCGCAGAGAACAGTTCAAAGATCGGTTCTTCGCCTTGTCTTGAGGCTAAACATGTTTTATTATCATTTTCTCATTCTTCATCTCTCACTTTTAATTTTTTGAGCACACTGACTTTTTGTCGTTTTTCCAACATTTTATTTATTTATTTATTTATTTATTTATTTATTTATTTATTTATTTATTTATTTATTTGCAGCCATGCTCCGTCTCGACATTGTAAACCAATCAATATTAATTGTGTGCTTGTAAGAAGCAATTTTTCGTTATTTCGAAGCCCTACCCTGGTTCTTGCCAGGGGCCGCAATATAGCCCGGCCATAAATATGGCCTAATGGCTGAACGCGGTTTCCGGGACCTATCCACGGGTGATCCTCATTCGCATGTTGGCACTTTGTGTCATCAGGTGTTTATCGTTTGTGTGATTTCCTGTGGGATAAAATGTACTACTACTCATGTAAACTACTTTCTTGCCGGTCGGGGCGGTATTTGGGTCTCTCTCCTTTGATCTCATCAACACTCCATGACTCCTTTACAGGGCTTTTTGTGGCGGTGCAATCCTCAGCCATTTTATATAGTGCACAATAACCTAGTCACAATTATAACCTAAAGCTCCCCCTTCTTGGCTCCCCACTCTCTAAAATCGATGACGATGATGTCTGGACTTCGGGTGATTGTTGCAATCTTCAAGGGCGGTATTTTAACTTTACGGTTAAACCGGTTTCTGGAATGACAGACAGACAGACAGACAGACAGACAGACAGACAGACAGACAGACAGACAGACAGACAGACAGACAGACAGACAGACAGACAGACAGACAGACAGACAGACAGACAGACAGACAGACAGACAGACAGACAGACAGACAGACAGACAGACAGACAGACAGACAGACAGACAGACAGACAGACAGACAGACAGACAGACAGACAGACAGACAGACAGACAGACAGACAGACAGACAGACAGACAGACAGACAGACAGACAGACAGACAGACAGACAGACAGACAGACAGACAGACAGACAGACAGACAGACAGACAGACAGATAGATAGATAGATAGATAGATAGATAGATAGATAGATAGATAGATAGATAGATAGATAGATAGATAGATAGATAGATAGATAGATAGATAGATAGATAGATAGATAGATAGATAGATAGATAGATAGATAGATAGATAGATAGATAGATAGATAGATAGATAGATAGATAGATTAGATAGATAACCTCTGCTGTAAGTTCAACAAATAAACATTACCCAGATGAAGTGAAAACAACGCGTACAAACACAAACTTTCCTCTTTAAAAAAAAAACAGGTTTTCGTCAATTTAATTAAATCATGTTTCCGACAAATTGGTGATGACAACAAAGAGAAAGACAAAAGCCGAGGGCAACAAGGCTGTCTATGACAGATGACAAGTCGTTTCGTTGCAGCCAGCAACCAGAAATTGGAACATTTGGCGCCTTTTTACCATCAATGCTCTTGTTGTGTCTTACCGAATTATTTGATGTATGCGTCTGATTGTTTTGTTTTGATACTGCCGCCAATGTTACATTTAGTGTGCAGTTCTGTGCACTTTTACTGGGGGATGCAATCATGGATTTCGGCTGGAGAATAATTAGAGGTTGCATTAATTAAAAAGAAGTCAGTGAAGCGGGGTGGGACAGTTGGATGAGGAAGTATACTTGGCTGCCATCCAGGCATTTGTTCGTGGTTTGTGCGGGGATAACTTTAATTGTTGGATACTGATCTGAATTTCTATCTGTAATTTAGTTAAAATTCTTGCACGCGGTGGAGGTAAAAAATGTGATATGTTGAGGGTGTTTGTGTGAGTGTTTTGAAAGCCACAAATGTTGGTGCTGTGTGAGTGGTGTGTAGGTGTTGTGTGAGTGTTGTGTGGGTGCTGTGTGAGTGTTGTGTGGGTGCTGTGTGAGTGTTGTGTGTGTGTGCTGTGTGAGTGTTGTGTGGGTGCTGTGTGATGTTGTGTGGGTGCTGTGTGAGTGTTGTGTGGGTGCTGTGTGAGTGTTGTGTGTGTGTGCTGTGTGAGTGTTGTGTGGGTGCTGTGTGATGTTGTGTGGGTGCTGTGTGAGTGTTGTGTGGGTGCTGTGTGAGTTGTGTAGGTGTTGTGTGAGTGTTGCGTGTGTGCTGTGTGAGTGTTGTGTGGGTGTTGTGTGGGTGTGTAGGTGTTTGTGTGAGTGTTGTGTGGTGTGTTGTGTGTGTGTGTTGTGTTGGGGTGTTGTGTGTTTGTTGTGTGTGTGTTGTGTGTGTGTGTTGTGTTGTGGGGTTTGTGTTGTGTTGTGTGTGTGCTGTGTGGTGTTGTGTGGGTGTTGTGTGAGTGTTGTGTGGGTGTTGTGTGAGTGTTGTGTGGGTGTTGTGTGAGTGTTGTGTGTGTTGTGTGGGTGCTGTGTGGGTGTTGTGCGAGTGTTGTGTGAGTGTTGTGTGAGTGTTGTGTGGGTGTTGTGTGAGTGTTGTGTGTGTGTGTTGTGTGAGTGTTGTGTGTGTTGTGTGAGTGTTGTGTGTGTGTTGTGTGAGTGTTGTGTGGATGTTGTGTGGGTGTTGTGTGAGTGTTGTGGGTGTTGTGTGAGTGTTGTGTGGGTGTTGTGTGAGTGTTGTGTGTGTGTGCTGTGTGAGTGTTGTGTGGGTGTTGTGGGCGCGTTGTATGGTTGTTGAGTGAGTTTTGTGTAGGTGTTGTGTGAGTGGTGTTGTTTAGTGCTGTGTGGGTGTTGTGTGAGTTTTGTGTGGGTGTTGTGTGAGTGTTGCGTGGAGGCTGTGTGGGTGTCGAGTGAGTTTTGTATGGGTGTTGTGTGAGTGGTGTTGTTTAGTGCTGTGCGGGTGTTGTGTGAGTGGTGTTGTTTAGTGCTCTGTGGGTGTTGTGTGAGTGGTGTTGTTTAGTGCTGTGTGAGTGTTGTGTGAGTGGTGTTGTTTAGTGCTCTGTGGGTGTTGTGTGAGTGGTGTTGTTTAGTGATGTGTGGGTGTTGTGTGAGTGGTGTTGTTTAGTGATGTGTGAGTGTTGTGTGAGTGGTGTTGTTTAGTGATGTGTGGGTGTTGTGTGAGTGGTGTTGTTTAGTGATGTGTGAGTGTTGTGTGAGTGGTGTTGTTTAGTGCTGTGTGAGTGTTGTGTGAGTGGTGTTGTTTAGTGCTCTGTGGGTGTTGTGTGAGTGGTGTTGTTTAGTGATGTGTGGGTGTTGTGTGAGTGGTGTTGTTTAGTGATGTGTGAGTGTTGTGTGAGTGGTGTTGTTTAGTGCTGTGTGAGTGTTGTGTGAGTGGTGTTGTTTAGTGCTGTGTGAGTGTTGTGTCGTACTGCGAGGGTTTTTTGGTTGAGGGTTAGGGGGGTGGGGGTGCATTGTACAAGACTTGTGTGAGTGCTATGTGTGTTGTTTCAGTGTTGTGTGAGTGCTGTGTGAGTGTTGTGTGAGTGTTGTGTGAGTGCTGTGTGAGTGTTGTGTGAGTGTTTTGTGAGTGCTGTGTGAGTGTTGTGTGAGTGTTGTGTGAGTGCTGTGTGTGTGTTGTGTGAGTGTTGTGTGAGTGCTGTGTGAGTGTTGTGTCAATGTCACCATGGCAACGGTATGACACCTACGATGTTGTTTTTATGGCTGCTATGTGAGTTTTGTGTTGTGTGAGTGTTGTGTGGATGTTGTGTGGGTATTGTGTGGGTACTCTGTGGATGTTGTGTGGGTATTGTGTGGGTATTGTCTGGATGTTGTGTGGGTATTGTGTGGGTATTGTGTGGATGTTGTGTGGGTATTGTGTGGATGTTGTGCGGGTATTGTGTGGATGTTGTGTGGGTATTGTGTGGGTATTGTGTGGATGTTGTGTGGGTATTGTGTGGGTATTGTGTGGATGTTGTGTGGGTATTCTGTGGGTACTCTGTGGGATGATGTGTGGGTATTGTCTTTTTGTTGTGTGGGTATTGTGTTTTACTTTGTGGTGTGTTGTGTGGGTATTGTGTGGGTATTGTGTGGATGTTGTGTGGGTATTGTGTGGGTATTGTGTGGATGTTGTGTGGGTATTGTGTGATGGTTGTGTGGATGTTGTTTGTGTTTTTTTGTTTTGTGTTGTGTGGGTGTTGGTATTGTGTGTGTTTTGTTGTGGTTTTTTGTTGGATGTTGTGTGGGTTTTGTGTGGGTATTGTGTATGTTGTGTGGTTTTTATTGTGTTTATTGTGTGGATGTTGTGCGGGTATTGTGCGGATGTTTTGTGGGTATTGTGTGGGTATTGTTTGTGGATGTTTTGTGTGGATGTTGTGTGAGTGTTTTGTGTGGGTATTGTGTGGATGTGTGTGTGGGGGTTTGTGTGTGGGTATTGTGTGGGGTATTGTGTTTTTTTGTTGTGTGGGTATTGTGTGGGTTTTTTTGTGGATGTTGTGTGGGTATTGTGTGGGTATTGTGTGGGTATTGTGTGGATGTTGCGTGGGTATTGTTTTGGATGTTGTGTTTTGTTGTGTGTGGGTATTGTGTCTATGTTGTGTGGGTATTGTTTTGGGTGGTTTGTGTGTGGATGTTGTGTGGGTATTGTTTGGATGTTGTGTGGATATTGTGGGTGGTTTTATTGTGTGTGGGTATTGTGTGGGTTTTGTTTGGATGTTGTGTGGGTTTTTTTGGTTTTTTTTTTGTGTGGGTATTGTGTGGATGTTGTGCGGGTATTGTGTGGATGTTGTGTGGGTATTGTGTGGGTATTGTGTGGATGTTGTGTGGATGTTGTGTGGGTATTGTGTGGGTATTGTGTGGATGTTGTGTAGGTATTGTGTGAGTATTGTGTGGGTATTGTGTGGATGTTGTGTGGGTATTGTGTGGATTTTGTGTGGGTATTGTGTGGGTATTGTGTGGATGTTGTGTGGGTATTGTGTGGATGTTGTGTGGATGTTGTGTGGGTATTGGTGTGATGTTGTGTGGGTATTGTGTGGGTATTGTGTGGATGTTGTGTGGGTATTGTCTGGATGTTGTGTGGATATTGTGTGGGTATTGTGTGGGTATTGTGTGGGTATTGTTTGGATGTTGTGTGGGTATTGTGTGGGTATTGTGTGGATGTTGTGTGGGTATTGTGTGGATGTTGTGTGGGTATTGTGTGGATGTTGTGTGGGTATTGTGTGGATGTTGTGTGGGTATTGTGTGGATGTTGTGTGGGTATTGTGTGGATGTTGTGTGGGTATTGTGTGGATGTTGTGTGGGTATTGTGTGGTTGTTGTGTGGGTATTGTGTGGATGTTGTGTTGGTATTGTGTGGATGTTGTGTGGGTATTGTGTGGGTATTGTGTGGATGTTGTGTGGGTATTGTGTGGGTATTGTGTGGGTATTGTGTGGATGTTGTGTGGGTATTGTGTGGTGTCTTACATCAGGAAATATTTGAGATTTATTTCTCATTGGCTCCCAGGATGACTAAGCCAAACTAGATATCAGGAATCTACAAAGAAAGTAAAGGCAGTCTGAATACTCTACACACACACACACAAAATAACCAATGGAAGACGTTTTCGAGAGCAAACTGATGACTGTGAATCTGTAGCCATGACCAGTCGGCAAGAACAACATGTTAAAAGGGGTCTGGACAGACACGAGCACTTAGGAGGCCGATGAAGAATAAGAAACCAACACAGGACTTTGTGTCCTCGTGAGCCACTACACGCGGCGGATTAACTGAGGAGAGCATCTCAGCATTTAAGGACTTCCGGTCAAAATGGACGCTAGGCACGGGCACTGTGTGGAGCCGAGGCACATTTTTTGCTTCTGCCAGACGGTGGCCGTTGCATTTTTGCTCCATTTGTAGGCTGAAAGGATATAGTTTCGTCGCCCAGCTTCTGAGCTTAATGCATGGCGTGACACCGTGAGCTGCGGATTTCATTTGGAAATTTTTTTCGATTGTGACCAACGTGGTGGTGTGAATTGTAAATTCAGAAAATGGCGCGATGCCTGTTGTCGCAAAACTGGTGGTGCCCGTATGTGATTAAAATTAATCGCGTGTGCAACTGCTGATCTGTTCTTGACTTTTGTTATCATCAATGATGAACTGCATTTCTAATGTCGGACTGTTTGTGTTCGCACTTCGGATGGCTGCCGTTCACTTTTAATGCGTGTGTATGCTAGATATGCTGAGACAGCAGTCTGTCAATCTTTCCAAAAGGGACTGTGATAAACATTCTGTGTGTTTTTCGTTGGCACAGGAGCGGAGCAACAATGGGGTGATCCGTTTGCTATGAAGCTGAAACTAAGACCAGATTGAAGGACCCCTCATAGTTTCCATGTGCAGTGAGGATAATCTGTCGACTTCTTCTTCTTCTTCGCGCTCACCAGCTGTAAACTCCGGCGGAAAGTTTTGGTTGTTCGTCTACTTCTGGACTGCAGTCCTGTTCCAGAAACTGAGTTTTGCTTGTGAAAACGTCTGACAGATCTGACTCATTTGTGTGCAGACTGCTGGTTCCTTGCCTCTATTGCAAATGCACTCCGACTTCGAAGGAAGCTGCCAATTGCGACATGCTTTTGGGTAGGCAGTGGGTCTATTCTTGTTATCCCTATAATAGGGCCCCGGAACCTACACTGGTAGGCAGTGGGTCTATTCTTGTTATCCCTATAATAGGGCCCCAGAACCCACACGGGGAATCTGTCGACTAACTATGCATTTTTGTTCTATTAGGACCGTGCATGTATACGATTTTCCCAGGGCTGCATTAGGCACCCTAAGCACATGCTCAGGGCATCGCAAAGCGAGGGGGCACCACATATATCTTCAATAGCTGTGGAGCTGGCCTGAGTGCCTGATCTCTTTTCAAGTGTGGAAATAGATATATTACGCAAGATTGTTTTGAGGATGTGATAATAGACTTTGAAACACACACACACAGACAGACACACAGTATGAGGATACATAGACATTATTTTTTATCTCACTTAAAGTTTTGTTTAATATCGAAAAATAAAATCGTATTTTATGTTTTATTATTGTTTATATTTTAAATTATACATATAAATACATCACTAGTAGCGTCTGAACAAATATGGCTCATGGGCACTTGTAGGGGCACCCACAAACGTAGAAGCCCCATGCTAATCTGTGTAGGTCAATTGACTTGACCATTAACATTTCAGTCTGGTGAGTGGCTACCGTAGGGGCCCTAACACACTCGTTTGCCCAGGGTCCGTCATGCTGTTGAGACGGCTAGGGTTATGGGAGGTGGGGGAGGGGGTAGTGTATGTGTTTAGGGCATTTAAGGGTCTTAATTCGGCCCGTAATGGTCTTAAATGCAACCGCCATGTGTCATTTGTGATGAATGCAGCGCACGTCAACTAACAGACCAGGATGTAGACCTTCTGTGTGTCGGGCTCCCCCCTCCGGACACAACAAAGCCCATTAGTGTTAACCTGTCCATCAATTATCTCACAGCCAATGAAAATGACAGTTTTATTAGATTGCAGGCGTGTGCTTTTCCGATTGGCCGATGTCCGACAAAAGGAAACAAAGTAGTGATCACGTGTTCTGTCATATGACTTGTCTGGTCCAATGACCAATGTTTCCACCTTGAGATTAAACATACCTTGATAGTGAACCTTAGCAGAACTATAGACTGGCAGAATCGAATTCGTTGTGGCTCTGGTCTCATTTATAGTTTCTGACTTGTCAGTCTCGCTGGAGTCAATGTTGACATTATGTTTGTATAATTTATATGTTTATGATTAATATTTCCTTTCGCAGTTAGTAAAGCTTTTTTTTGTTTCGTCTTGTGATAGCTTTTCCTGTCCACAATTTCCCATTTTTTAAATTTTATTTCCGGTCCTATTTTAATCATGTTGTTAATTTATAAACCTCTCTCTCTCTCTCTCTCTCTCTCTCTCTCTCTCTGTCTCTCTCCCCCTCTCTCTCTTTCTCTCTGTGTGTGTGTGTGTGTGTGTTAAGTTAATAAAGATCTTAATCAAAACAGTCTAATATTTAGGCTGCAAGTTTTCCTTAATCGAGTGTTCTTGTCATATCTTATATTTAGTTTGTTGTTTCTCCATATCAACTCTACTGCAATCGTCTCTATTATTGCCCCTGACCAAAGGACTTGGAACCTAGCGCTCTGGTTTCTTGAGCCCTCAGAATATTTGGAGCCGAGCTGAGATTCCCCCCACCCCCCCCCCCCCCCCCCCCCCCCCCCGCCTTTCCAATACCTTAGTAAGGGGCTAACATACCAGCCATAGACATGTTCTTTAACAGTTTTTCTGTTTACATTTATCATTATTTCAAGTCTATTCTTATATGTTCAGGACCCTTTTCCACGCCTTTCAGAAGTACTGGGTACATAGGGCTAGACCTATATTTTATAGACCAACGACACAAGACGGGTGATGTGATGAGCATCACGCCCTAATAATAACAACGTGAGACTGAACAAAACAAAATAGTAAGAGAGACTAAATAAAGCCAATTAAACCACAGACATGAAGGGAGAGAGAATGTGAGAAACTGAAAGCAACACAGGGAGAGAAGGAGCGAAAAAAGAAATGAAAAAGTATGTCACTGTGTGTATGAGTGTGTTAAAACTTTCGGTTATAATTGTGACTTAGGTTATGTGCCCCATATAAAAATGGCTTAACACTGCTGGCTACCAAATGGTCATGAAAGGACTCTTGCGGTAATAATGCGATCAAAGAAAACATACCACACATACTGTTCCGAACGGCGACGAAGTCTTCTATCGGCGAGCCAGTGGGCGAAATGGTCCCTGGTGTAATAGAGAGAAAGGGAGAAATAGAAATGGAAAGTTCGGATTTTGTATAAGCTAGGGGGGGGGGGTGGGGGGGTGGGGGGTGGTTCACAAATAGTTTTCTTTTAAAAGGGCCCTTGTCCACAACTTCAGACGTATTTGGCACATAGGGCCAGACCCATCTATACGATAAGTCACAAACGCTTTCAGTATTTTGCATGTTCATTACAAATGAAGACAGAGCATATTTTGTAATAACAGAGGCCTCAGACCAGCACTTATAAACTTCACAATGGACAAACATTGTTAAAGCTGAAGTGGAGAAGGTTATTAAAAGCATGAAGCATGGAAAAGCCATAGGTCTAACAAAATAATAACGGAAATGATAAAATCACTATCTAGCTTTGGCGTTGATAGCATCACTGAAATTTGTTATGATATTTATAATACTGGCTACATTCCAAAGGATTTGAAAACATCTGTTTTTATCACACTGCCGAAAAAGTCAAAAGCCATTGAGTGGGAAGATTATAGAACAGTTAATTTGATGAGCCATGTAACTAAAATATTTGCAAGATCATTCAAGAAAGAATAGAAAATAATGAAGTTTCCAAGAAACAGTTTTATTTAGGAAAAATAGTTTGTTTAAAGATGCTGACTGAAACATACATATAAGTCCAGAAAGGTATTTATGCATGTTTCTTAGATTACAAGAAGACTTTTGGAAGGGTGTAAGATTTAAAAAAAAAAAAAATAATAAATGCACGCCTCAGAAATATAGGATTAGATGGAAAAGGTATCAGGATAATTAGTAACTATACAGGGAATAAATAGCAACAGTTAAACACGACAACATCACCTCACCACAGATAGAGATGGAAAGAGGAGTACGACAGGGATGTGTGTTTTCCACAAGCCTTTTCAACTTATATACAGAAAACATTTTTAAACAGGTTGAGTAATTTCCGGGACTAAGAACAATAAACAATCTGAAACATGCGGATGACACAGTGCTACCAGCAGAAAGCGAGTAGCAAATATACACGAATTATACGATCAAGTCAACAGGCGAAGTGCAGAGAATAATTTAGACATTACCATAGTTAAAACAAAAACGACGGTAATTAACAATGGAAAAAAAGCGGCCAACATATAACATCACGGTAAACAGAGAACTGTTTGAACAAGTAACAAGTTTTTCCTATCTAGGTTGTAACAGATGATGGAAACAGAAATCAAAGAGAGAATAGGAATGACTAAAACTGTCTTCAATAAGATGCGCAATCACTGACAGCTAGAGAGATAGAGATAAACAAAACACTTGAAATGAGAATCGTCAAATGGTATGCATACTGAGTCCTGCTATATTGTGCAGAAACTTGGACAATGAACAAGCAACTAGAGAATCGAATTGAGTCTCTGGAGATGTGGGTGTACAGAAGAATAGGTCGTATTTCATGGAAACAAAAACAGTCAAATACAGAGGTTCTGGAAAGACTACAAATAAAAAGAGAATTACTCATAGAAATAAAAAACAGAAATTTTAAATACTTTGGCCATTCAAAGACAAAACACAATTATTTAAAACATATTGGAGGAAAAGGTCGAATGCAAGAAAGAAACAGGTGGGGAACGGTACAAGTGGGAGGACAACATCAAGAGATGGACGGGAGGTATTCTGAGACAGTGTACAATCAGGACAAGAGACAGAGCGTGTTGGAGATCCTTAGCATCCAACCTTCACTGTGGAGACGGTACACGATTGATTGATTGATAAATAACATTTTGATTCCACACAGACCGTGGCCTATGCATGGGTTAAATTTTTCGTGGCTGTTATGGCTGCAACCTTTAACTTAACAGTCACACTGGCGTGCAAGTTATAGTGCATTTCTTTTATTTATTGCGACAATCAGTAAAAGTAATCTTTCGCTAGAGTTATAACTTCTTGAATACGTTACCATCTAAGATCCCTTGTATTTTTTTTAATTACATTTCCTTATCTTCTTAGAAACCTATACTGTAAGAGAAGAATTGGGGATGGTTGTTACTTTATCCGCCAGACTTGGGAGACTGCCAACATGCCGAATTTTAAGCCTGAGTGAAGCCCCGATCACTACACATCGCTCCAAATGGGCGCTAAGGTGGTGAGCGCCAGTGGTGAGCGCTGACTATGGTAAGAACAACTTCATTCCAACTCGGACCAAGACTCATTGGCCATCCTGACACCCTGTGGGGGGAGGGAAGTATTTGCTAGAGAAACGTCAGAGAATCACCAGACGTACCCTGATTTGGGATACTGGCGAGTTTAGTCAATGAGGGCGCCTAGAGACCCTTAACATTGTGCTCGTTCCTTAGTGGTGTTGCTACTACATGCGGTAGAGAACAAGATAAGAACTCAACTTTCTTTCACTATCCCGCGCGAAACAGGACAATTAAATCTAGAACTGTGTGGACCAATCATCATTTGTCAGGTAATATGGTCAAGTCTACCTGACTGGGTTTACTTCCCAGGTTTTTACCTGCCATTTACTTAAGGTTGGGTCCACCTGAAGGCCAAGGTTTTTTTTTTTTGGAGGGGGGGGGGGGGGGGACAAATTCCGGCTTGGTCAAGAACTGACCCAGGACCTTTGGATCCGCAGTCGAGCATCTAGCCACTACATCACGGCGGCTCCCTAGTTTGTGTGTTTGTTTGTTTGTTTGTTTTCACTATATTCTAAATGCAAATCTCTTGTAATGTGTTTTACATATTTAAAGGATTGTATAACCTAAATTATGTGATTTTTGCAAAGACATTTTTTTTCTTTTTAGAGTAAGTAAACAACAATATGTTTAAGTGTCCATATGTTTGGGCGGTGTTTATATATTTTGAAGTTTTTTTTCTTCTTTAGATTAGCTGGTATAATTGAAAACGGTAAAGGCCTCATGACTTTATAAAACTTAGGGCCTCATCAAGTCTTTATCCGGCCCTGGAAATGAAACATACTGTTTGTGTAAGTGGGTGACAGAGCGGCAGAGGGGGTATGCGAAGAGAAGAGAGGGAAAGAAGAGAGAAAGCGAATGTTGAAAACAAACAAAAATATAACAGAACGGAGCTAATATGTCAAGTAACGCGCCCATTATCTTACATCTGGTCTGTATCGGAGCCAACGATTGGCACCTCGCACATTGTAAATCAGGATATTGAACCTTTGACAATCATCACAGTTTTCTAGCAGACGACGGCGACACCACAGAGAAAGGTAGTCCACGATAGATAGGAGAAATTCTGCAAGAGATGACTTCTTTGAAATGCCGAACTTTGATCAAATACTAGAGCTCGCTGATCAACCCCATTTTTCGCCATCTGTCATCCCCCTTCACGTCTGCGCACCGATTCTTTCATGGCCTTCATTTCGACATTTGGCAAAGTCAGAGGTGGCAGACACGAACAATGGCCGAGCGCAGAACCCTTTTCAGTCCTTTCAGAATGAGTCTAAGTTTGCATGGATAATTAGAATGAGCCGGTTCCACTTGCAGAAGGGTGATATTGTCGGAAAGATATAGGATGGATTCTTTATGATAGGAATGCATGGCAAAGCAATCAGTGAGAAGAACATTAAGAGTTGAAAAAAATTAAAAGTCGCTCAGTGGTTGCCCGAGCTGCGGTTTCAATAGACGGTTGCGCAGGCGCAGTTGAGGTAATAGACAATAACTGGGCTACGATCATTTTAATGACGATCGTGGCGAGGTCGTTGTCCAAGTGTAAGCGCAAGCCTCTAAATCTAACATGTGGCGGTTGTCTACACAAGGGCAAACACTGACAGAATCTCCATTGGCAATGAGGAAGTTATATAATCAACTGATGCTGCAAACACAGGGGTACAAACATAATTTTGGGTATGAGTATGGGTGCAGTTTAAAGATAAACTGGCGGAGAGATTCGGTTTTTGATAGGAAGGGAGAGACGGCAACGATGCTGATGAGGGTAACGATGATGATGATGGTAACGATGACGACGACAGTAACGATGAGGACGACGGTAACGATGATGATGATAGTAAAGATGATGATGATAGTAACGATGATGACGATAGTAACAATGAGAACGATAGTAACGATGATGATGAAAGTAACGATTATGATGATAGTAACGATGATAACGACAGTAACGATGAGGACGATGGTAACGATGATGATGATAGTAACGATGATAAGGACGGTAACGATGATGACGATGGTGGCGATGAAAATGATGATGGTAACGATGATGACGATGGTAGCGATAATGATGATGATGGTAACGATCATGAATATTGTAACAATGGTGATTATGGTAGCGATAATGATGATGGTAACGATGATGATGATGGTAACGATAATGATGACGGTAACGATGATGTTGACGGTAACGATAATAATGATGGTAACGATGACGATGAAGGTAACGATGATGATGACGATAACGTTGATAATGATGGTTACGATGATAATAGGTACGAAGATGTTGACGGTAACGATGATGATGATAGTAAAGATGATGATGATAATAAAGATGAGGACAATGGTGGCGGTGATGATGATGATGGTAACGATGATGATTATTATAACGATGATAATGACGGTAACGATGATGATGATGGGTACGATGATGATGATGGTAACGATGATGATTATTGTAACGATGATGATTATTGTAGCGATGATGATGATGGGAACGATGATGATGATGGTAACGATGATGATGATGGGAACGATGATGACGATCGTAACGATGATGATGATTATATCAATAATGACGATGGTAACGATGATGACGATGGTAACGATGATGATGACGGTAACGATGATGACGATGGTAATAATGAGGATGGTAACGATGATGATGATCGGAACGATGAGGATGGTAACAATAATGATGATAGTAACGATGATGATGACCGGAACGATGATGATGGTAACAATAATGATGATGGTAACGATGATGATGATGGCAACAACAATGAAGATAGTAATGATGATAGCGATCGTAACGATGATGATGATGGTAACAATGACGACAATGGTAACGATGAGAACGATAACAATAATGATGATGGTAACGATGATGACGATCGTAACGATGATGATGATGATTCTAACAATGATGATGATGGTAACGATGATGGTGATGGTAATGATGAGGACGATGGTAACGATTAGGATGGTAACGATGAGGACGAAGGTAGCGATGATGATGGTAACGATGATGACGATGGTAACGATGAGGATGGTAACAATAATGAAACGATGATAACGATGGTAACGATGCTAACGATAGTAACGATGATGACGTTGGTAACGATGATGACGATGGTAACAATGATGACGATAGTAACGATGATGATGGTAACAACAATGACGACGGTAACGTTGATGACGATGGTAACGATGATGACGATGGAAACGACGAGGATGATAACGATGAGGACTGTAACGATGATGACCATCGTAACTTTGATGATGCTTGTATCGATGATGACGATGGTAACGATAATGACTATAGTAACGATGACGACGATAGTAACGATGATGACGATAGTAAACATGATGACGATAGTAACGACGATGACGATGGTTACGATGATAACGATAGTAACGATGATGACGATGGTAACGATGATGACGATAGTAACGATGATGACGATGGTAACGATGATGACGATAGTAACGATGATGATGGTAACAACAATGACGACGGTAACGTTGATGACGATGGTAACGATGATGACGATGGAAACGACGAGGATGATAACGATGAGGATTGTAACGATGATGACGATCGTAACCTTGATGATGATTGTAACGATGATGACGATGGTAACGATAATGACTATAGTAACGATGATAATGGGAACGATGGTGACGATAGTAACGATGATAACGATGGTAACGATGATGACGATGGTAACGATGATGACGATAGTAACGATGATGACGATGGTAACGATGATGATGATGGTAACGATGATGATGATGGTAACGATGATGATGATGGTAACGATGATGACGATAGTAACGATGATGATGATAACGATGATGATGATGGTAACGATGATGATGATGGTAACGATGATGACGATAGTAACGATGATGACGATAGTAACGATGATGATGATGGTAACGATGATGACGATAGTAACGATGATGACGATAGTAACGATGATGACGATAGTAACTATGATGATGATGGTCACGATGATGACGATAGTAACGATGATGATGATGGTAACGATGATGACGATAGAAACGATGATGACGATAGTAACGATGATGATGATGGTAACGATGATGACGATAGTAACGATGATGACGATAGTAACGATGATGACGATGGTAACGATGATGATGATAGTAACGATGATGACGATAGTAACGATGATGACGATAGTAACGATGATGATGATGGTAACGATGATGACGATAGTAACGATGATGATGATGGTAACGATGATGACGATAGTAACGATGATGACGATAGTAACGATGATGACGATAGTAACGATGATGATGATGGTAACGATGATGACGATAGTAACGATGATGACGATAGTAACGATGATGAGGATGGTAACGATGATGACGATAGTAACGATGATGATGATGGTAACGATGATGACGATGATGAGGACAACGATGCCCTAAGGATCAACAAGTAAACAACACGATGTAGGGTTATCTTTTTGCGACAGATGCGTCAGTGAGGATATCCCTTTTGTCTGGAGCCTGGAGCGAAACCAATAACAGATCAAGAACTGGCACCACAACGATCTGTGGAAGCTTGAACCCGAAGACAATGGCGGACGCGAAGCTCAAGCCGAATAACTGCTCCCCATAACCGCCGTGCATTCACATTGTAATCACCAATATAAAGAATTAAGCAGAATCGCCGTTGAGCACAAAGCAGAAGGGACAAAAGGTGTGGTTTTGCCAAGGTGTGATTTGTTGATATTCTGCGAAGGTGTACAAATGAGCAGTTCCCT
>CAJHNH020003757.1:781876-784026 GCA_905116865.2 Candidula unifasciata
ATGTATAAAGTGAGTCAATGAGACAGGGTTAGAGAGAGAACAAGTCAGGTAGAGAGAGAGAGAGAGAGAGAGAGAGAGAGAGAGAGAGAAAGAGAGAGATTTATGTAGAAAGTGAGTAAATGAGACATAGTTAGAGAGAGATCAAGTCAGGTAGACAAAGAGTCATGTAGAAAGAGAGTCAATGAGAGAGTCTTATGGGGAGTCTTAGGAAGAGGGAAATTCAGGGGTAGGGAGAGTAAGAACGAGAAAGAAGAGGAGAGTCACTGAGAAAGCTAGTCAGAGAGAGCAAGAGTCAATGAGAGAGCATTGGAGGGAGTGAATGAGTGAGTAAATAAGTGAGTGAATAAGTGAGTAAGTGAGTGAGTGATGTGGTCGTTAGTTAGTGTGTTAATAAGTGAGTGTGTGAGGGAGTGGGTGATGTGGTCGTTAGTTAGTGTGTTAATAAGTGAGTGAGTGAGGGAGTGGGTGAGTGAGTGAGTGAGTGAGTGAGTGGGTGAGTGTGTGAGGGAGTGGGTGAGTGAGTGAGGGAGTGGATGAATGAGTGAGTTAGTGGGTATTGTGTAAGTGGCTGAACAAGAGAGTAAGTGGGTGAGTGAGTGAGTGGGTGAGTGAGTGAGTGGGTGAGTGAGTGAGTGGGTGAGTGAGTGAGTGGGTGAGTGAGTGAGGGAGTGGGTGAGTGAGTGAGGGAGTGGGTGATGTGTAAGTGGCTGAACAGGAGAGTAAGTGGCTGAGTGAGTGAGTGGGTGAGTGAGTGAGTGGGTGAGTGAGTGATGTGGGAGTGATGCATTAGTGATGTTTTAGTAAATGGTGTGTGAAATATGTGGAATGAGTGAGTAATGAATGACTGAATAAGTAAGTGAGTAGTGTGTGAGTGAGTGAGCGTGCCATCGATTGTATAAGTAAGTGAGTGTTTAAGAGAGACACTTAGTTAGTTAGCTAGTGAAAGCGATTGGGTGAGTGCTTGTGGGGGTGAGCCATCGAGTGTGAGACTGAGTGAGTGAGTGTATGAATGGGTGAATGCGTTAGTCAGCTAGTGGTGTGTGAATGAGGGAATGATTGCGTGGAAGAATCGGCGAGTGAGTGAATGAGTGAGTGAGTAAATAAGTTAGTAAATGAGTGAGCGAGCAAACGATTTTGTCAGCGAGTGGTGTGTGAATGAGGAAATGCATAAATCGGTGAGTGAGTCGAGTGGGTCAGTGATAGACAGAGAGTGGGAGAAGGAAAACCAAGTTAGAACTAACTATGCCTTGTGTCCCACGTTGAGGCACACCAGGCGCGAGGCTACAGTGGGTGTGGCGCGGTAGCTAAAGAGCACACCACAAATTGTTTACAATGTCAATAGTTAAATTACTGCCCATATATAAACTGCAATCTGTTACCACAGACTGTGTGGAAACCACACAATACACTGATACAGTGTGGTAACATCGTTTCAACGCAAGGGCGGTAAGTGCACTTAGAGAACACCACCAATCACTGAAATTACGCGACTTGAATAGCCTGAAAACTAGTGGCAGATTGTGCCAATGATCACATTGAAAAAATTAACATGAAACTCGCTTTTCTAAAACGAACACAATAATTACTGACACAAAACTACTTTCCAGTATAATGTCTATATAAATATGCACATTAACAAAAGGTACCTACTTTGTATAATTATATTTACAGCAAAACTGTAAGCACTTTGGTTTCGCTTGAAAATGTCTGTAAAATTAATTGTATTAAAAGCGCTGACTTAATTACAACAGACAACAGAATTCCTCTGTTTGCGCGTGAATTATTTCCCATCGTTGGTTTTTGTCTGCGAGTGTATGATTGCTCTTTAGTTCTGGTCTGGCGATGGTTAGACAAAAATTGGCTTAGTGTCTGGATGATTTTGATCAACCGAAGAGGTTCAGGGCTGTTCATAAAACACTACTCCCGTAGCAGCGTTGATATACGGATATGACCAAGTTGTTTATTTTTATGGTGGCTGTAATTGATAAGTAAACTTATTTTGATATAAACTTAACACTCCCTTTGACCAAAACATTGGGGGGAGAGGTGGAAGGCCCGCTGCCATTATTATAAGCATGTCGTAAAAGGCAGCTAACTGGCGGTGTATCCCCATCGAGGTACATCTGGGGAGGAACCAACCGTATGCAGGC
>CAJHNH020003758.1:0-58074 GCA_905116865.2 Candidula unifasciata
ACCAACACTATATGCAATTACTTTCCTTGCAATACAACATCTCTGTGAAACAATCATTAAATAAAGCCAACTTCTGTGTATAAATGTTATTTTTGCCCCCACCCTCCCTCCTCTTCCTCTTCCATCACACACGATGAGCACCAGGTCAACTATCAGGTTACATTGGGGACCACCACAGCTGCAAGGGTGGGGCTTCAAATATAACAAACAATTTCAAGCCACAAGGAGATGACTTCTGTCATAATGTGCAGAACAAATTGTAGATTAAAGAAGGCAGACAATACAAAAAAATAAAATTTGCTTCACAAAATATGGCATGTAGGAGTTTTATTTCAGAAATGTGCTTAACCATATTTTTCTTCACTGTTTTTTACTACTTCCAGACCACATCTAAATTAATTTTCATATAGAAATGTCTCAGTATTAAAAAACAAAACAAAAAAAATTAATTATCTCCCCTCCCATTGAATACTGGTTTTAAAACAACAGATTAAAATTATTTTATTTTGGCTCATAACAAAATATCTGGTAAATTCACACACACACACATAACATACAAACAGGAAAATAAACTTCTGTTCAGTAACTGCGCTTGTTTGCTTAACATCGCTGCCGAGATCTCAGAATAAATCAGTGTAATATTTCAAGAGTCTGCAAGAAACATCACCACAGCAATTTTGTATCATTCAGACACTATCCCAGCTTGGTTCTTTACACATTTCACAATTGTCCCCGTGAATGCTATCAACAAACTGCAGTTTTCCCTGTGTGGATTTCGGGGCCCCATTGTAGGGAAAACAAGAATAGACCCACTGCTTACTCAAAAGCTTGTCATAAGTCAACTAATTGGGAGTTTCCTTTGAAGTCAGAACTGTCAAATGGATGTACACGCAACATTCAGGTTCTGGAACAAGACTAAACTTTCTGCTGGAGTTTGCAGCTGGTGAACACAAAGAAGAGAAGAAGAAGGAAACAGCGGTTTGCTGCACATCCTTCATATTGTCCTGTTTTAGGTGTCTGCCATGTGCAGGGCCATATGTAATTAGGCTATGTGCAACATTTGCATCCGCACAGGGTGGCAACATTTGAGGGGCAGCTAAATTCCCAAAGCAGCAAAATATAGTCACATTTCAATATCTTAATTACTTTTGTAATTATAAAATTGTGTACCTTGTATTCCGCATCACTGCTCTATCAGGACTAAAACATGCACATGTTTGTTTTCTGTCGTGTATTCAGTTAAGGCAAGATTTGTGGAAAGAGGAAGAGGAAGACAGCACGAGAAGATTTTTGACAGCCTTTTGTAATGGTACATTGGGGTGTCAACACAAGCACTGATACACGCAGCTGCGGATCTCAGATTATGGAGAGGCATGATTGCCCACACCAGTTGACAAGGCACTTGATGATGATGAGATTCAGTTAAGTTAAAATACTTTTATACAGTCTACAACCGAAGTAAGTACTGCCGCAACTTATTGTTTGTTAGAAGTCTATAAACCAATATCGAAGCTGAAGTTAAGCTGAAGGAAAGGGGAGTGTAAAATAAATGACTGCATGTGAGCATCATACATCCTAAACAGAACCCCTGATCATATGCTTTTTCATTAGCCCTGGTATACTGTGCAATCCTCCAATATGTGGTGAGTAAACCTTCTGTCTGCGTCAAATGGATGCTGATTTAAAGTACTGATGTTCGTCTGTTATGTTGTGCTAGAGGCATTACATGTAGACGGAATGGTTAGCTTAAGTCTGTTTCTAATAAATTAACATAAGAAAATGGACATCAGAAGCACTTGTGTACACAATTATTAACCCTTTAGAAATAAAATTTATGCATTCTTTATACTAAAAGATATGATTAACAAGCATATGTGTGCACATGCAACATAAATCACAGTGGTAGATTACTTGTTTGTATCTTCTGAAAAGATAGCAATCCAAACAAAAAATTTATCCAGTCAGTGTCACAATATCGTAAAAATAAATCTGAGGCAACATATGATGGGTCTCAATTAATGACGACAGATTAGAGAGTAACAACAAAACACAAAGTGACTTACATATATTTAGAGTGCAGAGTAACAACAAAACACAAAGTGACTTACATATATTTAGAGTACAGAGTAACAACAGCACACAAAGCTACTTACATGTATTTAGAGTACAGAGAACAACAAAACACAAAGTGACTTACATGTATTTAGAGTACAGAGTAACAACAAAACACAAAGTGACTTACATGTATTTAGAGTGCAGAGTAACTACAAAACACAAAGTGACTTACATGTATTTAGAGTGCAGGTAGTCTCCGTCAAAAATATATGTGAAAGAACTGGATGCAGGTGGAATTTCAACTTCACTGTTTGATTTGTCTAGCTTTTCTTGTTTCACCACTGGCATTCTGTATGCATAGCCCGTTCTGTAGCCCTTCAATTTAGTAGTCAGGATTGAAAAGTATACAATTAGCTCCAAGAAATGGCAAAATAAACAACAAAATTCATCTTCTAGTTAGCTGTGTGTCTTTTATATGACATTTCAGAGCCAACCACAGTAATTTTTTTTTGGCTGTTGTAGTTTTTCTAGGCATATTTATGTTCAGTAGTTTGCCATTACTTTCTTATTGGGCGGCTCTTGATACTACTGTTGAAAACCATGCAAGATGGTCTATCAAATCCCCTGCGGCTGGGATCAAACCCAGCACCTGGCCTTACGAAGCATGTTCATAAGACCTAAGCAACATACGTGTGCTTGTACAACAATTTTACAATAGGTATACCCAGATGGCTATATGGTAGAGTTAGCAAGAATGGTCTAACCACCTCTCTCCTGTAGTCTCTGATAGCATAAAAGGATCTGTCGTGAACTCACATCGTAGCTGAAACATTTGTGCAAAGTCTGCCACTGTTGTCTTCGACACATATTTGTTACTGTATGAATATCCACTAGTCAACTCCTTCAAACGAAAGAAACTGAATCATCACTCTCTGAGCTTCTTTAGATGGATTTTGAATCGACACAGCCATTCTCTCAATGGTAAAAAACAGAATCTATGCATCATGGGATAAGTAGGTGCTCTTTTATTTATTGGTCAGACTATGACATAATGATATTCAACATATGAAAATACAACCAGTGCAGTATGAATGGGCTTTTAATGAACACTCCTTATATACTTAAATCCACTGAATAGTGTCTAATGTGCATCTTTGTTATCTAATAAATTCAGTAAATTATCACGGACGGAATTACATAAATTACCCACTACTCTACATCTTTAGGTGCAGTCTATTTAATAATATCCCACATCCCACGCAGACTGGCAGACCTGCCTAAAGGTTTAAAAATCATCATCATAAACCACTTCTGCCATTAAGCGTCGTGGGGAGGAATAATTAGTGATCCAGTGACGCTGGCTGCCACTGGCTTTTGTCATGCTGTGAAGGCATTAATGTTGTCGATCCATATTTTTCCATGGCCGCCCTCTTGCTCTTGTAGCTGAGCTACTGAGATGTAGTGCTTGTGATGGTATTTGATCTTGCTGCATTCTAACCAGATGGCCAAACCACTTGATCTGCTGTTTCTCGATGAATCTTGTCGTTCCCACAATTTGTCTGAAAGTGTCATTATTCATTCAATCTCGGATGGTTAGTTTGGCTGCTTTTCTCAGGCATCTCATCTCACAGGTGGAGATTTTGCGTATATGGACGTTAGATAAGAGTCCATGTTTGGCACTGGTAGTTTAATGTTGGAATGAATATGCTATTAATAATTTGTCTCTTTGCACTCATATGCTTGATGTCTTAATAATGGTGACAGCGAGCAGTCATTAAGGAAGAAAACAGGGGCTTTTGAGCTGAAATGTTATAGAAAAATTCTCAGAGTACTATGGACCAAGAAGAAGAAAATAAATACTAGCATCCTAAAAGATCCTAAAGATCCATCAAGAAACACTGGCTAGTAAACACTATCCTGTCTCAGAAACAGACAGACAGAGAGGGGGGAGAGATAGGGAGAAAGAGAGAGGGGGGAGAGAGAGGGAGAAAAGAGAGAGGGGGGAGAGAGAGGAGAGAGAGAGAGAGGGGGGAGAGAGAGGGGAGAGAGAGAGGGGGGGAGAGGGAGAGAGAGAGAGGGGGGGAGAGGGAGATAGGAGAGAGAGAGAGAGAGAGAGAGAAAGAGAGAGGGGGGAGAGAGAGAGGGAGAGAGAGAGGGAGAGAGGGAGAGCGAGAGAGAAAGAGAGAGGGGGGGTAAAGAGAGGGGGGGAGAGAGAGCAGGGGGGAGAGAGAGAGGGAGAGAGAGAGAGAGAAAGAGAGAGGGGGGAGAGAGAGAGGGGGGAGAGAGAGAGAAAGAGAGAGGGGGGATAGAGAGAGGGGGAGAGAGAGCAGGGGGGGGGTTGTGGGGAAGATCGGGGAAGAGAGAGAGGGAGAGAGAGAGAGAAAGAGAGAGGGGGGAGAGAGAGAGAGGGAGAGAAAGAGAGATTTTTATAATCAGAAAAAAAAAGATACTGGAGCATCTTTTGAGAGTGTGGCCTCGAGTGACAATGATCTATGTTGGTGTGGGCCAGAACTAGACCACACTGAGAAGCAGACAACTATGGTGTGTGTGAAGCAAGTCAATATGTACAAACTCATGTAACATGCTCAGTGCACATAAAATGGCAGAAGTAAAATATAAATAAAATAGAAGAATAGAATTAACTAGAAACAGTTTCAACGACATGCAGAAAAACAAATTAAAAATAAGAATGACCAGTGGCAATGTATACTTCCCCCAATTATATGGCCCAGAAACCTGGACAACAAACAGTCTCTACTGTTTAACCATTGGTTTTAAGACAGCCAATAACAAACCAACATTTTATTTGTGCAGTATAGTATGCACTGATGATTTGGACTTCTACCTACGCTTTTGTATCATTCTATATTATGAAGAAGAAAAAAAACTAATATAAATGAATTGAGAAAAAAAATTGTGCAGGTCAAAACAACCATACCAAATTTATACTCACTGAAACATCAAAGATTATAATATGATGTTTTTAAGACAGAAAAACAACGGGAAAATGAAGAAATAACTTTTTAAATAAAAATATACTTGAGAATCTACTGACAACTGGCAAGACTGATGGGATAAAGAACAGAGGAAAACCAAAGCAACAAATACCTGGATGGTTTGGCCATGTAGATGGGCACTGATCTGATCAGTGATTCTGGTAATCATGTGGGGTAGCAAACCATGACCGGTATGCTCTTTGGCAGGGTTGATGATGGTGATGATGATGATGATGATAATGATGGTGAAAATGATGGTGAAGACAATGATGATTGTGATGGTGATGATGATGATGGTGATAATGACGACGATGATAACGGTGATAATCATGACTTTTTAAACCAGACAAAATGGGGAATAACACTACTAGATGAAATGGTTTGGACACATGTCAAGACTGGTACACCACAGAAGCCTCAGCGAAGATCTGCAGCAATTAGTTTAAAAATTGCTGCAGATCTTCGCTGAGGCTTCTGTGGTGTACCAGTCTTGACATGTGTCCAAACCATTTCATTTGTTATATGCACTGTATGGATTTTTGACAATACAAGAAAGTGGATGCTACCTCTGTCCTGACATTCTAGTAGTGGATTGGATGTCTAGACTTTCCTGATAAGCTGAACAAACAACATTTGCTGTATGCTTAGAAATTGATAAAACTTAAAAGAGGGGGCCGAAAAGCGCCGAGGCTAATACTTCAAAATTAAGATCCCCCCAAAAGAGTATTTAAAGCTGTGATTTTGTACACACACATATCCTGACCCATGCCAGTACTTATAAAGTTCATGCAACTGTGCTGAATTTTGTATGAAAGAAGATTGTAGAACCTTAGGACATTTATGATCATCCTAGCTCAGTGAGCTTTTGTACGTGGTATGGTATTTAAGTTATTTAAGTATCTGGGCACATGGATAACATCAGATGGATTACTGAGATAAGAAACAGAATAGGAAAGGCCAAAAAAAAACTGCATTTTACAAAATGGAGAACATCTTATGCAATATATCTTTGGCATTGAAGGTTAGAAACTGAATTTGTGATTGCTACATACATCCAGTTTTAACATATGGATGTGAAGTCCTGGACAATCGGTAGGCAGGCCAAACAAATTTTTTGAGGCCTCAGAGATGTGGTTTTACAGAACAATGCTTAAAATACCCTGGACAGCCAAAAATAGCAGCCAAGAGGTTTTGAAATAGGCGGGAGCCCAAAGACAACTTATCACAGACATCAGAAGGAGACAGTCATCATGTTTCAGCCATGTTATGAGAAGATGGAAAATGGAACATGTTGTGACCACTGGAAAGATCTGTGGAAGGTGGGATAGAGAAAGACAACGACAGAAGATGCTTGACAGTCTTGTTGCAAGGCATGGAGGTGTGTCGGCACACGAACTAATACATGCTGCAGGAGATCACAGATTATGGAGAGGCATGATCGTCCACGCCAGTCGGCAAGGCACCTGATGATGATGATGGTATTTGGGAACAGCTATAATCATAATCACTTCTAAAAAATACAAAATTCTGACAAAAGATTTATATCTGTGAACTATGATCGAATTCTACAAAATGATATTATACATACTTAACTCTGTTTCAAGCAACACACCAAGTTTGCTTAGCTTATGTCTATGTGTATCAGTATCACAGATGGTGTGTTATTATTTATTTCCTCTTTGGTCTGGGTATGCAAAAGAAATCTGGCCAAATACTGTCAAATGAAGCACAGTGTATGATGTATCTTTGAAAGTCATAAGCTTATGGCCTTGTCCCTGTGATTATTGTGCCAAATTAGGTTTCTACTTTGAAACCATCTGGGGCTGAAAGGGTTGAAAACATAAATACACAGAACCTGGACTTACGGAGTTATCTAATGTCCTCATCAGAGCCTCAAACTCCAGTTCGCCTGTTTTCCATTTACGCTCTTTGGAATCCACACCTCCCCCTCCCTGGCCAGCCACTCTGTGACACTGCTGCCGTGTTTCCTCGCTAGGGATCACAATGTTGTCTAGACCTAAGGGTATGGCTCGAACCTACAACAGATACATTCAGTTGCATTCAATTATGTGAAGAGCTGTACTTGAGTAATTCTCCATTATTATCCTACTATTTCAAAAGGAATCAAATACTGCATTCTGAGATTGTAATATAAAGAAAAAATATGATTTAGAAACAAAAGATTTTAAAACTAATATCTTCAAAGACATAAATATTCTTTAAAAACAACAGACTTTAATAATAAAATCTTGAAAGACATTATTAAGATCCCTATTAATTACTTAAAATAACAACAATTAATTACGAATCATCAGTTTTCATTACTGCCCTCAGAAAATTCACACATTCCTCCATCCACTTGTGAAGAAGCCAATGAACAATTCCTATGTTGATGGTTCCAATGGTACCTGAAAGTCTACTTGTACTTTCACCTATATGTATTATCCAGATCCTCCGCTCACTCCGTGCTGAAACAGCAATCAGGGCATCTCAGCTGCAACTTCACAGCAAACGGGTTACCCTATACTTGCTCAATTCCTGTGAAAATTGAAAACCAAACCGAATGCCCATCGTTGTCTCTGGTAAAACAACTGATACAGATCACAGACTCAGCAAAGCCAATAGCACACACCAACCAAATGCATAACGTAGCCATGAGAAGTGCCAACACAAATAGTTCGGTAATGAACAGGCGGACAGATTGGCTGGATGCGCATCACTGGGTGATGAATTTATACATGAGAAGGCAGATGTGGTCAAGGCCCTTTGGGAACAAACAACAGAATCAGTAGAGAAACAAGATTATTTTGGCCTGGAGAGAATGAGGCACCTGGGTGTAACCAGTGGGTCTGGCCAGCTCACTACACTCAGGGCAAAGACAAGACGGGCATATAATCAGATTGTGACCGGTACCATCAGGACTGGAACTCTGCGCTGGCTGCCGAAGATGAGGACAGAGCACACATGGGAATGCCCTGTGTGCTGTGATGTCAATTCTTGACTTAACTCAACTCAACTTAGAAGCATCAGTTACAACAAATCAGTAGTTGTACACCCAATTGCTGCATAAGACACCACCAGTTCTGCGACAACAAGTAACATGTCAATGTTTAAATCTGCAGTTTAAAAAAAATATGGGCATAGTAGAAAAGCATTCCAAATGAAATCCACACACACTGTTCATGCTAGGCACTCAACTCAGTAATTAGGCCTATTGCAGCCCAGCTGTAAACCACAACACAATGTCCCAACAGCCCTTGTAAGGGCAAACACAGAAGTAGAAACATTACAGTGATTTAGAAATAAAACAAATTAATGAAAAAGCAGAAGAAGAGGAGGCGCGACCAGCACAAAGACGGACAAAGGTAACTGATGACTTCTGGGGAATGAGCATACATCTAATGGCCCAACAAGACATTGAAATTAAATAAAGCTGCAATTGTGCACAAATTTAATTAAAACCACCATATTCTTTGCCAAAGAGCAAGATTATAAGCATCTACAAACCTAGACATTCTTGTTATCTACCTTCACCTCACTGAGGTTCCAGGGAAAGATGTAAGGATTGTTTCTGTGCTTTTTCCAGTGCATGTATTAGTTGATTCTCATTTCTGTAAAGCTGTTCTCGATACAGTCAAATCCTGAATGTGTGTGGTCTGCTTGCCCTTCTGTTCACAATATTTCTTCAGCATGGTTCTCTGAGGCAGTTGGTACCAGTGTATTCCTGTCAGAGTAACTTCCCCTACATGTTCAAATAAACTTCATGGTGGTTTTCACAGAATATCTGCTGATGTGGCAGGCATAATCTATCAATGGCTTGAATGTATGATACATTTCTTATAACATAAAGATAGTTTACCTGTGTTTCACAAGCTGACATGGCAGGCATAATCTATCAATGGCTTTACTGTATGACAGATTTCTTATACCATAAAGATAACTTACCTGTGTTTCACAAGCTGACATCACATTAAAAGTATAATGAAAGGCTTCTTCAATAGTCTCCCCACAAGCCAGTATACCTCGGTTACGAAGACACCAAAACCTGTTTCAAGGAAAAACATGTGTCATATTAGTTACAGAATTCCTGGTTATAAAGCATCAACACCTGTTTCATGAATGACATGTGGCATAAGTTAAGGAATATCTTGGTTGCGAAGCATCGACACCTGTTTCATGAATGACATGTGATATAAGTTAAGAAATATCTTGGTTGCGAATCATCGACACCTGTTTCATGAATGACATGTGGCATAAGTTAAGGAATATCTTGGTCACGAAGCATCAATACCTGTTTCATGAATGACATGTGGCATAAGTTAAGGAATGTCTAGGTTGCAAAGCATTAACACCTGTTTCATGAATGACATGTGGCATAAGTTAAGGAATATCTTGGTTGTGAAGCATCAATACCTGTTTCATAAATGACATGTGATATAAGTTAAGGAATATCTTGGTTACGAAGCATCAATACCTGTTTCATGAATGACATGTGATATAAGTTAACGAATATCTTGGTTACAAAGCATCAACATCTGTTTTATGAATGACATATGACATAAGTCAACAAATATCTTGGTTACAAAGTATCAACACCTGTTTCATGAGCGACATGTGACAAGTTAAGGAATATCTTGGTCACGAAGCAAACAACACCCGTGGACAACTAATCATACTGAAAATTATTATCATTATCCTGTTTTATGCCATTATATGTCACATAGGGCTCACAGCCTTTTCCTCCATTCAGTTCTGTCCTATGCAATCCTTTTTGATATTATGGATAGTATCCGGTCCAACACCTTTGACTTCTCTGTAGGTGTTGTTGTTTGCGTTAACCAGTTATAAACTCCGGTGGAAAGACCTGGTTGTTCGTCCATTTTTGGACTTTGGCTTTATTCCAGAGTCTGAGTTTTGCGTGAGCATCTGTTTTACAGATCTTACTTATTTGTATGCAGATTATTGGTTCCTTGCCTCTCAGGCTGATGTACTCTGACTTCAAAGGAAGCACCCTGTTAGTCGACACTTTTGACATGCTTGTTGGGGAGGCAGTGGGTCTATTCTTGTTTTTCCCATAATCAATCAATCAGGTGCCGTCTCCACAATGAAGGTTGGCTGCAATGGATCTCCAACAAGCCCTGTCTCTTGCCCTTGATGTACACTCGCTCATACTGCTGTTCGTCCATCTCGTGATGTTATCCTCCCACTTGTAACACTGTCTGCCTCTTGCCCGCCTACCTTGAACCTTTCCCTCTAGGATGATCTTTACAATACTGTTATGTCTTTTAATGTGACCAAAATATTTCACTTGTCTCTTTTTTATTTCACCTAGCAACTCTCTTTTCATTCCCAATTTCCTCAGTACCTCTGTATTTGATAGCTTTTGTTTCCATGAAATACGGCCTAATCTTCTGTATATCCACATCTCCAAAGAATTGATACGATTTTCCAGTTGTCTGTTTATTGTCCATGTCTCTGTGCCATACAGTAAGGTTGAAAATACATAACATTTTTCCCATAATGGGGACCTGGAATCCACATGTGGGTCTGTAGGTGTAATTTGTACACATTCCTGTGCTTTTATTTAATATTTAGCTGCTCTCGATAATGTCTACTATTACATGTTTACAGATGTATGAAAGGAGGAAGATCAGAAGAGTAGGATGTTAGACAGACCTGCATGCCCAATTCTCAACACTTTGGAAATAAAGTTTCTTCATTCTTTCATTCTCTGATCAATATCCATCATAGAAATTCTTTTTGACATCCTCATTTCTTCAGTCCATTTGTTTCATATTGAGGTACCTGTCTGGTATTCTCTGCTGCTGGGTTTTCAGTCTTTACTGGTCCCAAGCCAGGATTAGAAAGGACATGGGGCCAACTTCTCCACCTTGTAAAATAACTTTGCTACACAAACTCACAGGAAAGGAAAACCAGAAACTCACAGGAAAGGAAAACCAGAGCTAACAGGAAAGGAAAACCAGAAACTCACAGGAAAGGAAAACCAGAGTTAACAGGAAAGAAAACCATAAACTCACAGGAAAGGAAACCATTTTAGTAAACTAACTGAAAATCACTGGCATGGTGAATTGGAAAGATCTCTAGATGATCTCACATGCTGTCCATGAAACTGTTGTACAGTGGTTAGTGGTGTAGGTTCCATGTCTGCAAGTTTAGGCTTTGACAGTGGTGTTAACTCAGGCTTGGAATGTGGGAATTGTACATTTTTTATATAAAATCTGAAAAGGATATATGGTAAGAAATGTAAACGGTCTTCTTCTCTTTTTTTTCTCTTCCTGAGTTACTGCTTTGGGTGTCTAGGGAGATATAAGGTTCTGCTTCATGCTCTTCTGGCTGCTTCAACAATAGATTTGATTTGATTTGATTCAAGAACCGACATCACAGCACTCGGGGCATTCCCATAAGTGCTCCGTCCCCATCTTCAGCAGCCAGCGAAGAGTTCCAAAACTGATGGTGCCAAAAGCATTCTGATTAAATGTCCGTCTTGCCTTTCCTCTGAGCCTCGAGCATCTGCCAGAACCTCTCGTCATTTCCCCCTGCATCAATCTCACCAGACTGTGGTGATGCATCTGCTCCAAACTGTACACGCTGTCCCACAAGGCACTAACCATGTCTGCCTTATCATGTATCATTATTCCACCAAGTTGTGCAGAGAAAGCCAGTCTGTCCAGCTGTTCATTTCCCAACATACTGGTGTACCCCAGTAAAAAAATCCAGACAATACTCCTCACCCGTGTCCTCCGCAACGAAGCATGCCACTCTGCACGAAGCAGGCCTGTCCTCATCTTCCTCAGCATGCTTTCTGAGTCAATTACAATCACGATAGACATGTCGTGTTAATGCACAGTTTTCCTTATGTTATCTTTTCCTCTTATTCTTGGTCTACCTAGTCATCTACGTTCTTGTCCTTTTTTTTTTTTTTTTTAAGTTTGAGGTTTGAGGTTTTAAACAACGGATCAACATCATGGAAAAGGGTATAACCCATAAATGCTCCATTCTTCTTCTAACTCAAGTCTGAGCCTGAAGAAATGCAGCACAGTGCACAGGCTCCGTAGCACCGGCAAGGATCCTGAAATATTTTGGGTAGATTTTTAACCTCAAATTTTGCCCAGGCAGCGCCATTAGGCTACTCTTTTCGATTTCCAACTGCCAAGGAATTTTTTACGTACGCAACAATGCATTCTTTCTCACTACCCAGAGACCAGGGGGAATTATCAGAAGCCCAAGTCCATGTTAAAAAATCCCAGCCCTCACCGGGGATTGAAATCGGAACCTCTAGCACTCGAGGCAGACACCACGCCTCAAGACCACGCAGCCACTCCCCCTTTTTTTAAAAGTGTATGCCTTGTGTGATATGACGTCACATGGCATCCTCTCCAAGTAGGCAAACTATTTGATTTGCCGTCTTTCTATGTAATTCAGAACTGGTTCTGTGATGACCTTTTCTCTTATGACCTCCTTCCTGATTTTACTTCTTCTCAGACATCTCATCTGCATTGTTACTACATTTCTTTTCTAATCTGTTGTGAGTAACCATGCCTGGCACTGACAGCACAGGATGGGAATGAATATGCTTTGTATTAGATCATTCTTTGCCAGCTGTCCCAATACTTGGTTTGCTTTACTGCATCAGATGTTAATTTCTTCATACAATTTACTATCTTTAGTGAATGTTGTTCCCAGATTTTTAACTATAGCTATGGGCACAAATAATTGTGTTCCAGATTTAAAACATGACATCATATTTCTGCTTCCTCTTCTTTTGAATTGGACCAGACATGAGTGATGATTATTCTGTTGCCCAGCTACTTAAGCTTTCCTTATTCATTACTTTCTGAATTTTTCTGCCTCTCTTGCTTATTATTTTTGTACAGAAGACTGAGTTCTCTATTTTCTCTCATCTATTGATATTCACTTGTAGTAAAAGAGAAAAGTCAAAGATAAGTGAGCAATAAGCAAACAATGATATAAGTGGGAGGACAAAATGAAGTGATGGATGAAGAGCAGTCTCAGAGAGTGTACCAACAAAACAAGAGACTGAGTGTGTTGGAGATCCACGGCAGCCAACCGTCATTATGGAGATGGCACTTAATTGTTTGACTGATATAGACTGTATAGCGGTCAAGCCGGTTGCCTCTCCTATAAAGTTGTGCGTTCATTCAAAGATTTTGTGTCGTTCTTGTTTTAGGTAAAACTGTTAGATCTGTGGAAGCCACATATGGAACTATTGATTTTGTGCTTGGCATGTAGCAAAGGATGCTGGGAAAATGCCAAAGCCTAAGGAATCAAACGTGCTATAATAACAACCCACTCCACTTTCACATTTTTTTAAATGTCAGCATTAGTTTTCTTTGCTGCCTACAATGTTCTCAACATTCTTCTCAAAACTCACATCTCTCAGGCTCAAGCTCTCCCCCCCTCCCCCACTTTTCTGCCTTCCAATTTCATGACTCATTCTGCTAAACTTGCATCCATACAAAAGACATGATCAATGAGTTAAAATCATTTTTTGACTGACTGACTTTCTACCCCACCAGGACATCACACAAGCGATAAACACCCGATGACACAAAGTGCCACCATGTGGATGAGGATCGCCGTGGAGAGGTCCCGGAAACCGCGTTTAGACAATTGTCCTTATTTATGGCCTGTCTATATTGCGGCCCCTGGCAAAAGCCAGAATGGGGCTTCAAATAACAAAAAATTACGTCCTAAAAAGGACGTAAGGATATTACATGTAAATCATTTTTTTTCTGCAGTTGCCTTAAAAAGGGCTATTGGCCCACTGTTGTGTGATTTCCAGCTAGGTTGTGTGAAATCTGCATCTTTCAACCAAACACATCCGATTTCAACAATACCTTCATTAATCACTTTTGATCACATGCTTGTTAGGAGAAAAAAAAAGAGATCTTTCTTCCCTTCCAAATGTGACTCACATGAAGATGGGTTAAAGTAAAACTTGAAGGTAAACAAAAAGGTGGACAACAAATGTAATGTGCACTTACTTTATTACGAACACCTAAGTTTCTAGCCAGCTTTTCTCGTTCCTCCTCAGTAACTGTGACACCCTGGAAATCGTGATAACTAATGTTGCCACATATTAAAGCCTCTTGGCTCATGGGTAGAAGTCCACATTTTAATGCAGATATCTGTTGGTGAAATAATGTTAATTTTACCAAGCAAATAACGTCAATAAATTTAACAAAGTAACGACACTTTTAACGCCAGAATTCTTTTATGGAATACTAAAATATTTGCAATATAATCTATTTATTAGTGAAAATTTATTTGGAAGTTGTTGAGAGGTGGTTTTATACAGGAATGATGGGAATACCCTGGACTTGTAAAAAAAAGTAATAAAGATGTCTTGAAAGGAACTGACCCACTGAAGTTCCAGACAGAAGTGTAAAGTTATTCTATGTGCTCTTCCTAATGTGTTGTATAAGTAGACAAGTAGAGAGTCGTTAGTCCAGAACCCAAGTTTAAAGTGTCTCCTTTGTGCTAAAGAACTGCATGGTTGAGGGGTGCACAATCGTTAATGAGGGCAGTCAGGCTGTACAAGGGGGACACCTTGCTGATGGGCGTTAGGTCCGTGGCCCCTTCTCCAGCTCGAGGGCACCATTGGGGTGACCATTAATAAGCCCTCACTACTGTCTTAATTAAATATGGTAGACACATTTTATGAACTCGATACTTGCCAGAGCTACGGAGTTCGCGCGTCTGTGCTTAGATCTGATGCAGCAGCATCTACAAGGTACAAAAGGAGGAGAGGACAATATGGTAGATGACGACGCAATAGACATGCTGGTGCACCCAAAAACCAACCTAAATCAGGACGTCTTAGCAAGGGCAATCGCCACATTCTATGCTGGAACTGCAGGAGCGTTCGACAGAGAGGCCCTATCTTGGAGAAACTGATATATTATGCTCATGTAATCGCACTTCAGGAGACCGGGGTGAATAAGGAGGAAGCTCTAAAAGTCTCAGGCTTCAAAACATACTACAACAGCAAACACCTAGGCCAAGCAATCCGGGTCAGGTGCGGAACAGCATCCTCAGTTGTAGACACAAGTGCATGGAACAACAGCAAAATTCAGGTGCAGGCTGTGAAGGTAGACGGAAGTAAACCTTTCACGCTAAGTAACATCTATGCCTGTAATGATAAAGTCGACAAAGAAAAGTAGACAAATTTAAGTGATATGTGCGAGCAGGTAACCACCGACATCATCATATGTGGTGACTTTAACGCCAAAGGTCATCTATCTCCGTCACCTGGATCTACAGACCGGGTGATGCAGGCGTAAAGGGAAATGAGCGAGCGGACCAACTGGCAAGCACTGCACTAAGGCATGTGGGAAGCAGCATGGACAGAGCAGATATCGCCAACGCTGTAGGGACTGGGCTAGTGGGTAATGAGGAAACCCTGACACTAACACGATTGCGTGACATGGGAGTAAAGCATGGTGAAGCATGTCTATGCTGTCTTCAAGGCCGAGATTGGAGACAATATAACCAGCTTCTCATGGGAACGATTGGTAGAAGTACTTTGGAGTGGCTGCTGCATTGGAGGGCTGAGCATGCATGGGAATGCCCAATGTGCAGTGACATTGATTGTGATAACATAAAATAAGTAGACTAATTTCTTTAAGGGCGTTTATGATGCTGTCATTCCATATCTGCATGGTCTTCCCTTCACTCTGTGGTCAGTTCATTACAATTCTTCAGTGTGGCTCTCTGAGGCAGTCAGTATCATGGCATTCACATGTAAGGAGATGATACAAATGGTAGCAATAATGACAACGATGGATATGATGATGACGAATGTCATGACAACAACAACATCAATCCTTACTGCAACAGCAGCTGGTGTGTGTAAATGAACTATACACTTTATGTCTGGTCTAGCTTGATGGATGGCTGCATGAACCAAGAAACCCGGTCTATAAGGGCCGAGATAAGTGGATCCTGGGTCTAGAACATCACCCTTCACATCAACTTTAATAAGGGAAGACGCTGTTATTTCAGAATAAGTCAATCCAAAAGGGTTCAAGAGAAAATGTTCATTTTCAGAACTGACTCGAACCTGCAGAGAACAAATAAACAAAAGTAAATACATTTTATTTACAGGTATTGATGATAAAAACTTTCTGAATCAACGCTGCTCACGCTCCTGAATGTTATACTGTATGTGTGAGAAACATACCATATTTTTACGTGCAAAAGACCCACTCCTGTATGAGACGACCTCTATTTGTTTAGCCAAAAAATAAGAATACATATCTGAAACATATTCTGTGTTTAAGACAACCACCAACTTTAAACATAAGAACAGGCTGGGAAAACATATTGTTGTATGCATTGAAAAATACGGTATATACTCTCCCCCCCCCTCCCTCTCTCTCTCTCCACCCCCAAACACACAAAAACAAGGAGGCAACAAATATGATTTATCATTCCACTAGAATTTCAAGAATGTCGATCTTTATTTATCTAATAAAAATGTATGCTCTGTTATTCCCCTGTTAAGCAGTTAATGATGATAATACCACTAACGAGCGGCACACAATGGTGGCAAATAACCCAGAATTGTCCCAATTTCCCAGCCTGCATTCCTCTAACAGAGATAAGAATGCCTTTTGATTTCTCCTGCTTGTCTGACCTCTCTCTTGGCCTCCTGGATTCACTTATCACAGGCACAAGTAATTACTACAAAGCCATCTGGTCTGATAATTCACAGTTCATTATTTATCAAGGAGGTCTTGGGATTACTTGGCGGGTGAAAATAATGAGCACCAAGAAACAGTGGCCAAGAGAGTTTACTCTGTGTGTGAAATAAGCAGCATCAATAAACAGTTGGGAAAAGAGTTTACTCTCTGATTTTTAAAAAATCCGCACAGAGAAATAGTGAGGGAAAGACTACTCTGTGGGTAAACTAATAAACACCAAGAAACAGTGAGGAAAAGAGTTTACTCTCTGGTTTTAAAAAAATCCGCACCGAGAAATAGTGAGGGAAAGTCTACTCTGTGTGTAAACTAATAAGCACCAAGAAACACTGAGGAAAAGAGTTTACTCTGTGGATTAAAAAAAAAAAAAAACAGCACAAAAAACATTAGGGGAAAAATTGATTCTGCTAGTAAAATATTTAGCACCAAGAAACAGGAGGGAAAAGAGTTCCCTCTGCAGATGAAACAAAAAATAGCACAAGAAACATTGGGGAAAAGTTTTTTCTCTGAATAAAATAATGAGCACCAACAAACAATGGGGAAAAGAGTGTGCTCTAGGGATAAAAAATTTAGCACAAGAAACAGTGGGGAAAAGTTTCTTCTCTGGATAAAATAAAGAGCACTAAGAAACAGTGGGGAAAAGTTTCTTCTCTGGATAAAATAAAGAGCACTAAGAAACAGTGGGGAAAAGTTTCTTCTCTGGGTAAAATAAAGAGCACTAAGAAACAGTGGGGAAAAGTTTCTTCTCTGGGTAAAATAAAGAGCACTAAGAAACAGTGGGGAAAAGTTTCTTCTCTGGGTAAAATAAAGAGCACTAAGAAACAGTGGGGAAAAGTTTCTTCTCTGGGTAAAATAAAGAGCACTAAGAAAACAGTGGGGAAAAGTTTCTTCTCTGGGTAAAAATAAGAGCACTAAGAAACAGTGGGGAAAAGTTTCTTCTCTGGGTAAAATAAAGAGCACTAAGAAACAGTGGGGAAAAGTTTCTTCTCTGGGTAAAATAAAGAGCACTAAGAAACAGTGGGGAAAAGTTTCTTCTCTGGGTAAAATAAAGAGCACTAAGAAACAGTGGGGAAAAGTTTCTTCTCTGGGTAAAATAAAGAGCACTAAGAAACAGTGGGGAAAAGTTTCTTCTCTGGGTAAAATAAAGAGCACTAAGAACAGTGGGGAAAAGTTTCTTCTCTGGGTAAAATAAAGAGCACTAAGAAACAGTGGGGAAAAGTTTCTTCTCTGGGTAAAATAAAGAGCACTAAGAAACAGTGGGGAAAAGTTTCTTAATGGGTAAAATAAAGAGCACTAAGAAACAGTGGGGAAAAGTTTCTTCTCTGGGTAAAATAAAGAGCACTAAGAAACAGTGGGGAAAAGTTTCTTCTCTGGGTAAAATAAAGAGCACTAAGAAACAGTGGGGAAAAGTTTCTTCTCTGGGTAAAATAAAGAGCACTAAGAAACAGTGGGGAAAAGTTTCTTCTCTGGGTAAAATAAAGAGCACTAAGAAACAGTGGGGAAAAGTTTCTTCTCTGGGTAAAATAAAGAGCACTAAGAAACAGTGGGGAAAAGTTTCTTCTCTGGGTAAAATAAAGAGCACTAAGAAACAGTGGGGAAAAGAGTTTACTCTGGGGATGAAAAAAACAAACAATGAGCACTAAGAAACGGTGAGGATAAAATGTATTCTGTGAGTAAAGTAATTAGCGTCAATATACGGTCAAGAAATGAAGGTAAATAATAAGTACCAGGCAATAGCTGAGTTAAACATATACAAGAAACACCCTACCCTAAGCTATGTTGTCACAGCATGCATACACACAAATATCCTGACACCATAAAATGTTGGCTGTGTGGGAGGGGGGGAGGGGTGCTCTTCTCTTTTTAGTTTCGCCTGTTGTAAACTCCAGGCAGAAATTCCTGGCTGTTGATCTACTTCTGGACAGACCTTGTTTTCAGAACTTGAGTTTTGCATGCACATCTATTTTACAGTTCTGGCTTATCTGTATGCAGACTGTTGGTTTCCAGCTTCTCAGGCAGATGCATTCTGACTTTGAAGAAAACACCCTTAATTTATTGCAATGTATGCCATAATTTTTAGGGCTATGGTTGGTCTGTTCTTTTCGCCATCCCAGACTAGGGCCTCAAGCCCAAACAGGGACCCAAAAAAAGGTGGGGAGGGGTGAGGTGTCTAAATGTAACATAATGCAATGTCTGTCAATACACATAATTAGAAATAACATATTCTGATAAAAGGTTATCATAAATATGACCAAGAACAATGAAGCACCCAAGGTAAAATGTCAAAAAACTAAACGAAGAACACATTTATTCACAAATTTTCTAAAGAATGTGTTCAAAACTCTTCTAGCTTTCCTGGCCTTTTCCTTGTTTCAGGTTGCCATTTACTATATGCCAGTTTGGAAGCCTTGATACTTGACCTTTCACCTTTTGGGTGGAGTGCTGCATGCAGCTAATGCCTACACACATCCTGTGGAAGATGAAACTAAAATAGTTGCTGTTCTCAGTGCCCCCCTCCCTCCTCCTCCCCTCCCTTTTTGCAGCTCCCTTAAATACATCACTCTTGTGAGCTCTGGCATTTCACACTTGATGTGGTCATAGGAAATATATGATATATTAGGACAAAGATACCAATGATATCCTGGGACAGCGGTACCAATAACATACTGGGACAGTGGTACCAATGATACACCAGGACAGTGATACCAATGATATACTGGGACAGTGGTACCAATGATATGCTGGGACAGTGGTACCAATGATACACCAGGACAGTGATACCAATGATATACTGGGACAGTGGTACCAATGATATGCTGGGACAGTGGTACCAATGATACACCAGGACAGTGATACCAATGATATACCGGGACAGTGATACCAATGATATGCTGGGACAGTGGTACCAATGATATGCTGGGACAGTGGTACCAAAGATTTGCTGGGACAGTGGCACCAATGATATACCAGGACAGTGGTATCAATGATATGCCGGGATAGCGAAACCAATGATAACCCAGGATAGAAGTAACAGTCACCATGCTTGAAGCACAAACTGTCTATGCCCAGAGACTGAAAGCGTGCCTCACTTTGTACTGCTAGCAACATTTTAGCTAAATACTACATAAATCATGATAATAGAAGACCACATAAATAATATATACTTTTAATGTTTTTTTAATTCCACTCTTCTGGAAAAAGAAAAAGCCCCACAATTCTCACCACATTCAACGTGCTTTTATTGTTAGCTACTTTAGGGTCTCTTCTTCTTCTTCTTCTTAACAGCGTTCACCAGCTGCAAACTCCTGCAGAAAGTTCTGGTTGCTTCTCCACTTCTGGACTTTGGTCATTTTCCAGAACTTGAGTTTTGCGCGCACATTCATTTTAAAGATCTGGCTTATCTGTTTGCAGACTGTCAGTTCTTTGTCTTTCAGCCAGATGCACTGTGACTCTGAAGGAAACTCCCCTTAATTAGTTGCCTTGGTCAACAACAGACCCAGTGTCCCACCCCCTCTGTCCCTCTTCCCAAAAACATGTTGCTTAGGGAGCAGTTGGTGCATTCTTCCCTCCCCTCCCTAATGGGTCCTGTATCCCTTGCAAAGAATTAAGGTCTCTTGTGTCTGTATTTTCTCTGAAGATGTACTACCACTTGTTGGTAAACTGTGATACAAGCTAGATGGTATTAAGTGAATGAATAGTGCAGAGGAAAAAAACAGATCATCATTGTCTGAAAAGAATGGTATAGCTGGGAGTGATCATGGCAAATGGCCGACACTCAACATTCAGAGGAAAGGCAAGACACACAGTCAGACCGCTACTGGCACCATAGGAGCTGGATCTCTGTGCTGGTGCTGAAGATGGAGACTGAGTACTTATGGGAATGTCCCAAGTGCTGGGATGTCAGTTCTGAATTCAGCACAAGTTCCCTCTATTGTCCCCAGGGATTACATTCAGCATTGAGGTTTTACAGAAGTCTTCTTCTTCTTCTTCACCTTCACCAGCGGGTGGAAAAGTAAGGTTTCTCATCCATTTCTAGACTTTAGTCTTGTTCCAGAACTAGCTTATTTGTATACAGACCATTGGTTACTTGCAAATGGACTCTCGACTTTGAGGGAAAACCTTAATTAGTCAACTCTTATGACATGCCAGTTAGGGATGTCCTCGGTCTGTTCTTTTTTCCTCCCCAGAATAGGGACCTGGAACTCGCATGGGGAGTTTTACACAATGACCTCTATGACAAAAAAATAAAGACAAAATGTTAACATAACAAACCAAATCAAACAATTAAATAACAACAAACAATAACTTACAGTAATGTGGTTGTGGATGCCATGTGACCACCCGCATAGATCCACAAGGCGATACAAGGCAGCTAGTTTACATCTCAAGAGCTTTTCACCTTTGGCAAAGCCTAGTGCCTCAACCCCCCTCAGGTCATTGATTGGAATGACAGCAGAAGCTGTAAATAATAGAGGAAACAGGTTAGTCACAGTATGCCTGCAGAGATGTTGCAAACTAACCCGTATTCAGTAGTTTGCCAATGCTTTATCAACTGCCTGCTCTCCGAAATCAAAGCAAAGCAGTCTGCAGTGAAATCGCTTGCAGTTGGAATCGAATAGGTATCTCAGAATTATAAATCATGCTCTCAACCCCTCAACCACAGATACTGAATAACAGAAGCAAAATTGACCTCCACAAATTTCTTTTTTGCTATCAAGGCTCCTCTTTTGTATTTGTATTTTAATATCTCCATTGGCTCCCCTATCTTTATTTACATTACTGCCTAAATAGGTGTGACTCCAAATCTTGGAGTGGAATATCGTTAACAGAAATCAAATTATTAAACTTAACATTTTCAATTCTAACATCAAATCAGTACTGCAGTATGGAGAGGAAACATCAAGAACAACTAAAACAGTTATTAACAAACTACAAACATTCATTAATTAATGCCTGTGCAGAATAGACGGGGTATGACAGAAGCACTAACATTGAGCTTTGGGACAGAACTAAACAAGTTTCAATCAACCAAGAGATCAGGGAAAGAAGCATTTCAAAGGACACACGATGAAAACCTGAGAATAGACACAGAAATAAAGGCAGACCAAAAAACACATGGTGAAGGGAGCTAGATAGTGAAGTTAGAAAGATGGGGAAGACATGGGTAAGCTGCATGCAACAGTAAAGGTTAGAACCACTTGTTGTCAGTTGGTTGAGGGTCTTTGCTCCATTGGAGAGGTGGGGTAAATGCAGAAGAAGAATACATCTTCAATCAGCTGTTATCAGGGTGTTGTTTGTTTTTCCCAGCAGAGGCAGACCAAGAGAGAGGATGCCGGACAGTTTGACATCATAGCATGGAAGATCATTTGTGTCAGAACTGACTGAAACTACACGAGACAGAAGGCTGTGGATAGACAAGACTATTAACACCACATGACATAGACTACAAGAAGAAGTCTCTTGGGTAATCAAACCTAAATCTTGAATGTTGAATTAAGAATCGACATTACAGTACTCGGGACACTCCCATAAGTGCTCTCTACCCAATGTCAGCAGCAAGCCAAAAATTCAAATTCTGATGGCACCAGTAACTGTCTGATTGTATATCCATCTCGCCCTTCTCCTCAGTGTTGAGAGTCGGCCAGATACCCTGGTAACTCCTCGCAGCGTCATTCTCCTCAGACCATAATGATCTATCTGTGCCTCAGCACTGTTCACTCACTTCCAAAAGTCCATCACAATATCTAGCTTGTCAAACATCAGTTCACCACCAAGTGGTGCAGAGCCAGCCAGTCTATCTGACAGCTCATTTCCAAACACACCAGCATGACCCGGAGAAAATATCCAAAAGATGCTAACTACCTGGGACCTTTGAATTGATGCTTGTCACTCTGCATGGATCATGCCTGTCTCCAACTTTCTCAACATGCTCTGCGAGTCAGTTACAATCACGGCATGTGTGTATAGCCGATTCTCAAACCAGCGAAAGGCAGCAATGACTGCCTCCACCTCCATTCTCAAACTAGACAATGTGATATCATATACAAGGTTTGTTGCACTAAGCGACGTCCATTCACTTTTGCTATAAACCCCCATGCACTTCATCTGCCTCTCAAAACAGAGCCATCTGTATAAATAATCACATCACCTGGGCGGGAATTGTCATTAATCATTTGTTGAACGTCCAATTCTGCAGCACCAGCTGGCCAATGTCTACACTTACCACCTTAAGTAATTAGAACATTTTTATCTTCAGCTTGCGCCATCCAAGACCTTCCTCTTTTCAATCTGTGACCCTTAGCTCTACCCAGGGCTTCATGCAGAAGGTGCTTCTTGTCTGCAGCTACTCGGAGATAAGACTTTGCTTTCAAAACTTTGAGCCTAACTGCAATAGTAGGCAGTGCAAGTATTTATCACATACATACTACCGGTGTATCTCATGTACATACCAAAATTACCCGCATGGGTTCATTATATATGCGTTCAAGTTTCATCAGCTGATTCTTTGATATGGTAAGCATTCCAAGTACATAATCTTACATGATCTCCTCTTCCCACTCTTTACGTTGCCACCTGAAGATGGTATCAAGCACAGAGCACTCACTCTGTAGCTTCGGCGATGATTCTTTTTATTATTAAGTACTAATCAATCCTAAACAAATAGATAACGCATTTTTGATAGGAAGGAAAAGAGAAATGGAAAGGAACTGACCACTCTAGCTCATTATTCCATGGCCTAGAATATACTACTACCTTTATATTGATAAAATGTGACCCCAAAGGGCTAGGGACAAATCTACATTGAGGCGAGTTTTTTCTTAAAACTGACGTAGGCTCCCAGGTCGACCCAGACTACAGTGGAGACTAGGTAATGTACTGGGGCATAAAAGCTGCTGTTGACCATATCACCCACTAACTGCCCATTGATCTATAAAATATAGTTCTAGCCCTATCTGACCAACATGCCTGAAGGCGTAGAAAATGGTCCTTTACTTTTAAAACTTTGTAGTGACTGCTTTGGTAAGCAGCCATTATACTTAAGTCTACTTATTCATTTCTTCTTAGCAGATACCAGCAATGTGATGATGTGTTTTATAAAAGTTTAGTCTAGAGAAAAAACTAACATCAAACTAGTGCATCTGTATGGAGCTAAAAACAATGAGAACAAATAAAGCAGTTATTAGTTATCTACAAACTTTCATTAACTAGCACCTTCACAAAAGACAGTAACAGATTGGACAGCTTGGTTTGAATTTATGGTCAAACATGTGTCATAGATTCAACTGGCCAGGCACATATGTGATTTTTCTTGGATTCTGTGCATTCTTGCCGTATTTGTGATATTGTATATTCTTGTTCACATGTGTGGTATTGTATATTCATTTACTATGCTGATGAAGGCTCTTTGGCCACAGCATTTGTTTCTTGTTTGTGTTTGTGATAATGTAAAGCTGACTGGTTTTACTTCTTTTTGTACGGTGGGTTATCTTTTCATAAGTTGGTTGACGTCAAACAATCCAGCTGAGAATAAAAAGCAGAAGAAGAGCAGAAAGTGAGAGCTGACAGATTAACAAACATCACACTAGCACGAGAAGTTCAGTCAAACCCATGTATACCAGGACTGGGGACACACAGTGACATGGTGGCTAGACTCTTGCCTGCCAGCCCCAAAGTCTTGAGTTTAAATCTGCATTGAGTTGGTTGTTGTTGTTTTTTTCTTCTTCTTTCAAAACTGGCCTTGGCTTCCAGATTGACCAGCTTAAAATGGGCACGGGATAGTATCATAGAAAATAAAGGTGACCGACATGATGTTGACCACATCATTCACCAAATGCCGATAAGTCTAGAACAATTGTAATCATTAACTGCCCAATGTACCACTGGCATATAAAGAGTTCTTTTCTGATGTTATTTTTTTTTTTTTGGTGTGGATTGTTTGTGTGTTGCTGTCTGGCTTGGCCTGCTTTGCAATAAGAAATTAAAATCGTCACATTCAACCAGCTTTAGGTTATTCAACCAGCTTAAGGTTATAACTGTGGATAGGTTATATGTGCCATTTCAAATGACCGAGCATTACTAGCCACAAAGTAGCCCTGAATAGAACTCTTGCAGCGTTGATGGGATCAAAGGAGACAAACCCAAATACAGTCCAGACCGGCAACGAAGTCGTCTACTGGCTTGGTAATTGGTGACCTGGTTGCTGACGTTTGTTGCCGTTTCTTTGGTTTTCTTTTTTTACCACACTTGGCACATGCTGTAATGAATATGCATTAGGACAACAAATGAGTTTAGGAAATAATCACACACCTCTAGCCAAATTTCCCAAGCCACCTTTCGCATGTGGCAACAGTAAATCTGTTATCTGTTGCAGAGCCAGTAGACTAGCAGGAAAGGGGCCAGTGCGGAGCTGTTCTTCAACCACTTGCTCCAGTTCTTCTTTAAAAGCCTGACTGTTGAGAATGACTTTCACTCGTGATCTGTTTTCCATCTGGTGCAAATCCTCCTTCACTTCGGCTGGCCGCTGCAAGTTTTTTATGTACTCAGGGTCATCTGGATCTGTAAAATGTGACAGCAAAACTGTAACTTGTGACAAATTATAGACCACAAAACTGTAACTTGTGACAACTTATAGACCACAAAACTGTAGCTTGTGACAAATTATAGACCACAAAACTGTAACTTGTGACAACTTATAGACCACAAAACTGTAACTTGTGACAACTTATAGACCACAAAACTGTAACTTGTGACAACTTATAGACCACAAAACTGTAGCTTGTGACAACTTATAGACCACAAAACTGTAGCTTGTGACAACTTATAGACCACAAAACTGTAGCTTGTGACAACTTATAGACCACAAAACTGTAACTTGTGACAACTTATAGACCACAAAACTGTAACTTGTGACAACTTATAGACCACAAAACTGTAACTTGTGACAACTTATAGACCACAAAACTGTAACTTGTGACAACTTATAGACCACAAAACTGTAGCTTGTGACAACTTATAGACCACAAAACTGTAACTTGTGACAACTTATAGACCACAAAACTGTAACTTGTGACAACTTATAGACCACAAAACTGTAACTTGTGACAACTTATAGACCACAAAACTGTAACTTGTGACAACTTATAGACCACAAAACTGTAACTTGTGACAACTTATAGACCACAAAACTGTAACTTGTGACAACTTATAGACCACAAAACTGTAACTTGTGACAACTTATAGACCACAAAACTGTAACTTGTGACAACTTATAGACCACAAAACTGTAACTTGTGACAACTTATAGACCCACAAAAACTGTGACAACTTATAGACCACAAAACTGTAACTTGTGACAACTTATAGACCACAAAACTGTAACTTGTGACAACTTATAGACCACAAAACTGTAGCTTGTGACAACTTATAGACCATTAAACAGGCAGTTAAAAAAGGATTGATAAAACAAAAGCTTCAAAGAGAAATGATAAAACTAATGTTGATGAGAGAAGAAAAAGATACTTGACTGAATTCCTTCCATGACATCACAATTATTGCACAGGACAGAACAGAATAGATGAACAGACTGTGAGACCTATGTGACAGGACAGAATGGAGGAACAGACTGTGAGACCTATGTGACAGGACAGAGTGGAGGAGCAGACTGTGAGACCTATGTGACAGGACAGAATGGATGAACAGACTGTGAGACCTATGTGACAGGACAGAATGGAGGAACAGACTGTGAGACCTATGTGACAGGACAGAATGGAGGAACAGACTGTGAGACCTATGTGACAGGACAGAATGGAGGAACAGACTGTGAGACCTATGTGACAGGACAGAATGGAGGAACAGACTGTGAGACCTATGTGACAGGACAGAATGGAGGAACAGACTGTGAGACCTATGTGACAGGACAGAATGGAGGAACAGACTGTGAGACCTATGTGACAGGACAGAATGGAGGAACAGACTGTGAGACCTATGTGACAGGACAGAATGGACCAACAGACAGTGAGACCTATGTGGCAGAACAGAATGGACCAACAGACAGTGAGACCTATGTGGCAGAACAGAATGGACCAACAGACAGTGAGACCTATGTGACAGAACAGAATGGATGAACAGACTGTGAGACCTATGTGACAGGACAGAATGGAGGAACAGACTGTGAGACCTATGTGACAGGACAGAATGGAGGAACAGACTGTGAGACCTATGTGACAGGACAGAATGGAGGAACAGACTGTGAGACCTATGTGACAGGACAGAATGGACCAACAGACAGTGAGACCTATGTGACAGAACAGAATGGACCAACAGACAGTGAGACCTATGTGGCAGAACAGAATGGACCAACAGACAGTGAGACCTATGTGGCAGAACAGAATGGAGGAACAGACTGTGAGACAGACCTATGTGGCAGAACAGAATGGATGAACAGACTGTGAGACCTATGTGGCAGAACAGAATGGAGGAACAGACTGTGAGACAGACCTATGTGGCAGAACAGAATGGACCAACAGACAGTGAGACCTATGTGGCAGAACAGAATGGATGAACAGACTGTGAGACCTATGTGGCAGAACAGAATGGATGAACAGACTGTGAGACAGACCTATGTGACAGGACAGAATGGATGAACAGACTGTGAGACAGACCTATGTGGCAGAACAGAATGGATGAACAGACTGTGAGACCTATGTGACAGGACAGAATGGATGAACAGACTGTGAGATCTATGTGACAGGACAGAATGGAGGAACAGACTGTGAGACCTATGTGACAGAACAGAATGGATGAACAGACTGTGAGACCCATGTGACAGAACAGAATGGATGAACAGACTGTGAGACCTATGTGACAGAACAGAATGGATGAACAGACTGTGAGACCTATGTGGCAGAACAGAATGGATGAACAGACTGTGAGACCTATGTGACAGAATAGAATGGATGAACAGACTGTGAGACAGACCTATGTGACAGAACAGAATGGATGAACAGACTGTGAGACCTATGTGACAGAACAGAATGGATGAACAGACTGTGAGACCTATGTGACAGAATAGAATGGATGAACAGACTGTGAGACAGACCTATGTGGCAGAACAGAATGGATGAACAGACTGTGAGACAGACCTATGTGGCAGAACAGAATGGATGAACAGACTGTGAGACCTATGTGACAGAACAGAATGGATGAACAGACTGTGAGACAGACCTATGTGACAGAACAGAATGGATGAACAGACTGTGAGACAGACCTATGTGACAGAACAGAATGGATGAACAGACAGTGAGACCTATGTGACAGAACAGAATGGATGAACAGACTGTGAGACAGACCTATGTGACAGAACAGAATGGAGGAACAGACTGTGAGACCTATGTGACAGAACAGAATGGATGAACAGAATGTGAGACCTATGTGGCAGAACAGAATGGATGAACAGACAGTGAGACCTATGTGATAGAACAGAATGGATGAACAGACTGTGAGACCTATGTGGCAGAACAGAATGGATGAACAGACTGTGAGACCTATGTGACAGAACAGAATGGATGAACAGACTGTGAGTCCTATGTGGCAGAACAGAATGGATGAACAGACAGTGAGACCTATGTGACAGAACAGAATGGATGAACAGACTGTGAGTCCTATGTGACAGAACAGAATGGATGAACAGACTGTGAGACCTATGTGGCAGAACAGAATGGATGAACAGACTGTGAGACCTATGTGAAATGCTTCTTCATCTTCTTTGGGTTCCCCGGCTGTAAACTCCGGCAGAAAGTTCTGGTTGTTCGTCCACTTCCTGTTTCAGAACCTGAGTGTTGTGTGTGCACCTGTTTGACAGATTTAAACTTATTTGTGTGCACACTGTTGGTTCCTTGCCTCTCAGGCAGATGCACTCCGACTTTGAAGGAAGCTCCCAATTAGTCGACTCTTACAACATGCTTTTGCGTAGGCAGTGGGTCTATTGTTGTTTTCCCTATAATAGGGCCCCGGAACACACACAGGGAATGTGACATTCAATGGCACAAAGGTTATCAAGGATGACACAAGGCAGCATCTTATTCAGCGATACTAAAAGTATATCTCTTAGAACGCAACTGTTTCTTAATGCATGTTACTGGAATATTTTTCTTAACACTGAGTTTAACATCCTTGAATCTCCTCTTTAGAGAATGTGAACTAATCTATGACGGACACCCATACTGTGCTACAGGACAAATGCACATTTTATAGAAACATTAGAATTATTCAAATACTTCTTTAACTCCGTTGACCCTCAAAATATGGTTGGAACGTTGACTGTAGCTAACAGCTAGGCTGTGATATGTGTGCTTTTCAGCCCAATACATCTAGTTCTACCAAATCCTTAATTAGTCGCTTTTTATGACATGCCTGTTTAAGGGCCAGAAGGGCTATACTATTTCAGCCCAAAAATCTGGCCCCAGATAGCTTGCTTGCTTCTGGTAAAAGAAAAGGCCCCAGATCCCACATGGAGAATTCAAATACAAAAGGGAAAATCCAGTGATGTAATATTTTATTGTGGTGATTTATTTCTGACATGTTTCAGATTTCATGTTTGTGACTCGGTTTACAGCCTATCAGTGAAATATAACTGTTCAAATGTTAGTTAAACTGTTTTTTAGTTAAACTGTCTGTTAGTTAAAGTGTTTTTTAGTTGCACTTCCAACTTCATGGGAACTGGGTCACCCCAGATTTGGTCTGTTTCTGTGAAAACCACACAGAATGATCATCCCTGTACAGACCTACATACATACGTACATACATACGTACAGGCACACATATATGCATACGCATGTGCACACACACACACACAAACATTTCTCTCTGCACCTTAGAAGAAAAAAAAATACTTAGAGCTGTAATAATTAAATGATGAGGTTGTTACTTACCAATATGATCTATGTATTTGCCAGTTGGGCTGGCTGAGCCATTTATATGAGGACCTGCCTCACTCATCCCACTGAGTGGTACTGTGCTGCCTCTGTACATAAGATACAAACAAATTTTTGTTTAAAATAGCAAGACAATTATCACACTGTTGTATGTCAAAATTTTAATTATATCACCACTATTTGCGTAATGTTGATTGCATCACAGTTTTTGTCACAATGTTAATTATAATGCATATGTGTCACAATGTTGATTATATTGCTGATATATGTGTCACAATGTTGATTATATTGCTGATATATGTGTCACAATGTTGATTATATTGCTGATATATGTGTCACAATGTTGATTATATTGCTGATATATGTGTCACAATGTTGATTATATCTCTGTTATTTGTCACAATGTTGATTATATTGCTGATATATTTGTCACAATGTTGATTATATTGCTTATATATGTGTCACAATGTTGATTATATCTCTGTTATTTGTCACAATGTTGATTATATTGCTGATATATGTGTCACAATGTTGATTATATTGCTGATATATTTGTCACAATGTTGATTATATTGCTGATATATGTGTCACAATGTTGATTATATTGCTGACATATGTGTCACAATGTTGATTATATCTCTGTTATTTGTCACAATGTTGATTATATTGCTGATATATGTGTCACCATGTTGATTATATTGCTGATATATGTGTCACAATGTTGATTATATTGCTGATATATGTGTCACAATGTTGATTATATTGCTGATATATGTGTCACAATGTTGATTATATTGCTGATATATGTGTCACAATGTTGATTATATCTCTGTTATTTGTCACAATGTTGATTATATTGCTGATATATTTGTCACAATGTTGATTATATTGCTTATATATGTGTCACAATGTTGATTATATCTCTGTTATTTGTCACAATTGTTGCTTATATATTGCTGATATATGTGTCACAATGTTGATTATATTGCTGATATATTTGTCACAATGTTGATTATATATTGCTGATTATATTGCTGTCACACAATGTTGATTATATTGCTGACATATGTGTCACAAATGTTGATTATATCTCTGTTTTTTGTCACAATGTTGATTATATTGCTGATATATGTGTCACCATGTTGATTATATTGTGATATAATGTTGATTATATTGCTGATATATTTGTCACAATGTTGATTATATTGCTGATATATGTGTCACAATGTTGATTATATTGCTGATATATGTGTCACAATGTTGATTATATCTCAATGTTGATTATTTGTCACAATGTTGATGATATATTGCAATGTTTATATATGATATATTTGTCACCATGTTGATTATAATGCTTATGTTTATTATATGTCACAATGTCACAATGTTGATTATATCTCTGTTATTTGTCACAATGTGTTGATTTATATTGCTGATATATTTGTCACAATGTTGATTATATTGCTGTTATGTGTCACAATGATTATATTGCTTGATATTTGTCACAATGTTGATATATTGCTGATTATTGTCACAATGTTGATTATATTGCTGATATATTTGTCACAATGTTGATTATATTGCTGATATATGTGTCACAATGTTGATTATATATCTGTTATTTGTCACAATGTTGATTATATTGCTGACAAATGTGTCACCATTGTGTTGATTATATCTCTGTTATTTGTCACAATATTGATTATATTACTGATATATGTGTCACCATTGTGTTGATTATATTGCTTATATATGTGTCACAATGTTGTTTATATTGCCGATATATGTGTCACAATGTTGATTATGTAATTGTTATTTGTCACATCATCATCATTAATCTACATGTCCTTTATCTCTTCACAGCATACCTAACAGTCTCTCTTCCTCTAGCCAATTCTCCAGCCCTGTGTGCTTTCACAGCCAATGCATCTTCAATGTCCTTTATCCAACTTCATGAAGGTCAGCTTCTGCCTCATTTTCCAGAAACTGCACCCTTCATCACCGTTTTTCCAGACCATCATGGACCTGACATTAAGTATAGTGGGGAGAAACAGTTTGCAATCCATTGCTTGATGGGTAGCAATTTCTGCCGTCATTCTGTGTTGATGTTAAGGTCTTTAATGTCATCAATCCATCTTCTCATAGGGTGACCTCTTGTTTTCAAATCATATCTTTTCACGTGCACTGCCTGGGTTGGTAGTTGTGGCTGCATTCTAATGAGATGATCAAACCATTTATCTTCTGTTTCTTACTGAATCTGGTGCATGGTGTTGTTCCCAATCTATCTTCTGTTTCTTACTGAATCTGGTGCATGGTGTTGTTCCCAATCTATCTTCTGTTTCTTACTGAACCTGGTGCATGGTGTTGTTCCCAATCTATCTTCTGCTTCTTACTGAATCTGGTGCATGGTGTTGTTCCTAATCTATCTTCTGCTTCTTACTGAATCTGGTGCATGGTGTTGTTCCCAATTTATCTTCTGCTTCTTACTGAATCTGGTGCATGGTGTTGTTCCCAATCTATCTTCTGTTTCTTACTGAATCTGGTGCATGGTGTTGTTACCAATCTATCTTCTGTTTCTTACTGAATCTGGTGCATGGTGTTGTTCCCAATCTATCTTCTGCTTCTTACTGAATCTGGTGCATGGTGTTGTTCCCAATTTATCTTCTGCTTCTTACTGAATCTGGTGCATGGTGTTGTTCCCAATTTATCTTCTGTTTCTTACTGAATCTGGTGCATAGTGTTGTTCCCAATCTATATTCTGTTTCTTACTGAATCTGGTGCATGGTGTTGTTCCCAATTTATCTTCTGTTTCTTACTGAATCTGGTGCATAGTGTTGTTCCCAATCTATCTTCTGTTTCTTACTGAATCTGGTGCATGGTGTTGTTCCCAATCTATCTTCTGTTTCTTACTGAATCTGGTGCATGGTGTTGTTACCAATCTATCTTCTGTTTCTTACTGAATCTGGTGCATGGTGTTGTTCCCAATCTATCTTCTGCTTCTTACTGAATCTGGTGCATGGTTTTGTTCCCACAAACTGTTTTACAGTATCACTTCTCACTGTGCTTCATACAGAAAAGTTGGTGGCTCTCCACAGGCACCTAAATTTACAGGTGTTAATTTTATGTAGGTTAGCCTTTGATTATGTGCAAGTTGTATAATTTACAGGAAAGAGCCCGTTTGTGTGCTTCATAAATTGAATTTTCCAGGGACGGTTATTCCATCTGTCCATCGCTTGCATGGTCAGCCTCTTCTTCACTTTCTGTCTGGTCTGTACATCATGGCTTACTGTGGTACACTGTCTGCTGTTATCCACATTACATGACCATTCATTTCACCTGTTGTCTTTTTATGGAATCCAGAGCTGCTGATACCCCTCATTTTCCTCCAGATTTCATTATTTCTGATCGTATCTCATTGTTATTTTGACAGCCCTAAGCCAGAATTTCATTTCAGCTGTTGTAATTTTTCTTTTCTCTTTTTCTGTCATTGTAAAAGCTTGACTAATTTCCTCCCTCCATGCAACATGGTTCACGGCAGCCTATTTCCACGAATCCCAGTCAATACCTGTATCATTCATGTCCTGTTTCACATATCTGTATATCATAGTAGTTGCAGACCTTGACATCTTCTACCCAGATGAAATTCACCCCAGAGGTTGTTTGTATTCACTATTATTAACACGTTATTTTAAAAACCATAATGTTAATGGATTATAGGAATGTCTCAAAGGTACATCTACCACAGATAAGACAGACAACGGGGGCATAACCAATATGCAGCTAGGAAAATCTGCACCTTAAATACATACTGGAAATGTCTACAACATTTCAATCCCTAAATAGTGTACAAAATGTTTCACTTTCTCAGAACAAAAGTAAAAGATTGATAGAATTATTGTTCTGTGTCCTAAAGAAAAGTCAGTTCAAATACTGTCCCAGTTACATGTTTGAAATTAGAAAGAAAAAAAAAATACTTATGGAAAACTTTGGAACGGTGATGGGCACCTCAAGTAAAGTGCTTGCTCCTGGAAATGTCCGTCTGCAGTCTAGTACCCCAGTAAACAGACAGGTTAACCTACTGAGGCCAGCAGATAGACAGACACAATAGACTCGGCAGCCAAATGTACACACAATTTAAGATTGGCAAATCAGCCATGTGTACATGTGGAATGGCAACTGAGACAACAGATCAAGTCCTCCAAGGCTGTCCCAAATAAAACATATCAATGCAAAACTTCAAGCCAAACTTTACAGGTTTCTGGGTGAATTACAACAGACAGTGAAGTTCTTACTCGAGATAACAATGGAGATATAAATAATCTATTTCAAGCGAATAAAATAAGAAGAACAAGATAGACAGAAAAACAGTCGGCCTTTACAAAAAAAAATGATCTTACACTCCAGTAGACATACCCGGCTGTCTGATAGTCCAGTAAACAGACAAACGGAAAGGTAAGCTGGTAAACGCTAGGGTATAGGCAGGCTGTTAGACGGGCAGATTAATATGCAACAGATAGACAGCCAAGCTGGCTGGAAGTCTAATGATTCAATAGAGAGACAGACAAGCTTTCTGGGAGTCTAATAATTCAATAGAGAGACAGACAAGCTGGCTGGGAGTCTAGTGATTCAATAGAGAGACAGACAAGCTGGTTGGGAATCTAATGATTCAACAGAGAGACAGACAAGCTGGCTGGGAGTCTAATGATGCAACAGACAGACAAGCTGGCGGCAGTCTAATAATTCAGGATAGATAGAAAAGTTGGCCGACAGTCTAATTATTCAACAGACAGACAAGCCAGCTGACAGTCTAGTGATTCAATAGATAGACAGACAAGCTGACCGACAGTCTAATGATTCAACAGATAGACAAGCTGGCCGACGGTCTAATGATTCAACAGATAGACAGACAAGCTTGACGATAGTCTAATAGTTCAGCTGCTGACCGTGTAATACTTCAACAGACAGACAGACAAGCTGGCTGACGGTCTGATTGTTCAGCTGGCCGGCATTGTAACAGCTCAGCATATAGACAGATAAGCTGAACAGCAGTCTAATAATTCAACGGATAGGCAGACAAGCTGACCGGCAGTCTAAAAGTTCAGCGGACAGAACATTTGCCAGTAGTCCACAAAACGTATAGGCACGGCAAAGGCACGCTGATTGGTAAAACAAGTAGACAGACAGACAGACAGACAGAGAGACAGACAATGGATATAGCATAGCGACATCTACACACAAGACCAGCGCCCTGAAAACAGACCGAGCTGTCTGTATTTACATACAAGTATCCCATGCGATACGGCCAACAACCAATTCACACAACTGACTAGAACTTTAGCTGACTGAAATCTGCATATTGCAGTCTTAACTACAGTCTTCCAGCACATAAAGGATCGACTTCACTGAACCGGGTTTTATCCCATTGGCTTGGTCTCTCTCATCAGAACGGCTAGCCGCCTGCCAAGAGAGTCGCACAGAGCACAAACTCAGGCGATGATCCTCATGGATCTCCGTAAAAATTGCACTCCAGAACTGAAGGGCGCACCCGTTAAACGAATCACGACTTTTAGAGCACGAGGCAATGGCTTAACCACTTCGCCACGAACCCCCCCCCCCCCCCCCCCCCCAGGTCCCTGTTAACTGATAGCTGACACCCTGCTGCTACCTTTTCATGCTGCCTTTGTCTACAGTTATACAGGATAAGGTTAGCTGCGTATCCTTTACAGGACGTTGCAGAACCAACCCTAACAGCCTCTGGCTGTTGTGTGGTTTTTCTAGGCAAATTTACATCCAGTAGTTTGCCACTGCTTCTAGACGGTCGGCTTTCTTGATGCCACTGTCGAAACCAACGCAAGGCGCATGGCCCGCAGCTGAGATCGAACCCGGCATCCCGGCATTACGAAGCGTTCGCATCGACTTAGCCACAGAGCCGACTACACAGGATAAGTCACCTAAAATTAGTTGCGTAGCAATCTTTACAGAACATTACACAACTAACCACGGCAAGTTGTGGCTGTTCGTGGTTTCACTAGGCAATTTTACTTCATGTAGTTTGCCACTGCTCTCTCAACGGTCGGTTTTAGATAACACTGTCAAAACCAGAGCAAAGCGGTCTGCTACCAAATCGCTCGGCTCGCAGCTGAGATCGAACCCTGCACCCTGGAGTAAACGAAGCCCGTCCGTGAAAAGCCCACTAAGGCTTAGTGATAGTGACTAAGCCACAGACGCCGACAAGTTAAGTAAGCTCCATACTGTTAACACGGTCATATCTGAATATTTTCCTTAGTAGAATCCTTTCTTAAGAGCAATTGTTAAATGAAAGTATAATCCTTATAACAAATCATCGCAGTGGGACTTTGCAATGTTCAGATGTTCGTGCCAAGTTACAGCTTTGTCGAGCAGACATCCATTTTCCTCCCAAAGTTGGCCACACATTGTGCGTCTAAGCGATGGTTCACGGTGGTGCAGATCGACATACGTGCGCAGACTAGATATATGTATTTGTCTTCTTCTTCTGCATTCCTAGCACCCAATGGAGCATAGGCCCTCAACCAACTCGCGCTAAGTCGTTCTATCCTTTGCTATCGCAAGCAGCTCTCCCCATGTCCTCCCCATCTTTCTAACTTCGTTCTCCAGCTCTCTTCTCCGTGTTTTTTTTTTTCCTTCCTTTATTCCTATGCCCAGATACAATCTCAAACACTAAACTACTTCAAGTCACAAACCAAGAAACTTTAGACAGTAAGATAACCAAGAGAAGATGGAAATGGCTTGGCCACGTTATGAGAATGAATCATGATATACCCGCCAAAACAGCTCTCACATGGACACCAGAGGGAAAGAGAAAACAGGGGCGCCCAAAAACAACATGGAGACGAACGATGGAAAGTGACCTGAGTGCGGCATCTTTGGCATGGAAAACTGCATTGAAGATTGCACAGGACAGGAAAGCATGGAAAGTCCTCTCTGAAGCCTCATGTGCCACTAGGCATAACGAGAACTGATTGACTGATTATTCCTATGCCCCTGTGGGTTCCAATGAAAAGACATTCTAGTTATATTGTTCTCCGGTTTTCTCAGTGTGTATCCTATCCAACACCAGCTTCTTTTCTTCACCTCTTGATCCACTGGAGCTTGCTTGGTTCTCTGCCAAAGCTCTACATTAGTGATTCTATCATACCATTTAATTCCCTCTATTCTGGGCAGGCACCAGTCTGTAATTTATTAGTATTTGCCTTAGTTGTTCTCCTTGTTTCCGCCCCATACAAAAGTACTGATTTGACATTAGAATAAAAAATTTTAAGTTTAGTATTTCTTGTAATTGTTTTTGACCTCCACAAATTCTCTAGTGCTATGAAAGCTCCTCTTGTCTTTTGTATTCTTATTTTAATATCTCTGTCAGTTTTCCCATCTTCATCTACAATACTGCCCAAATAGGTGTACGACTCACCGTCTTTGAGTGGGGTGCCATTAAGAGAAACCACATTACTATTTGCCTGATTTTTTTCTCATAATCTTTGTCTTTCCTTTCTAAATTTTCAGACCAACCTGCTGTGATCTCGCGTCAAGTATATTTAATTATCTTGCATCTGACTCCGTGAATGGGACACTTTAAAAAAATGCTTGTTGCTTTGTTTGGGGGTGGGGGTAGGAAGGTGGGGAGGGGGGGGGGGACTTACAATCGTCACGTTCAACTAGCGTCCCGAAAGGTGAACTTTAGGTTATAATTGTGACTAGGTTATGTGTTCAATATAAAATGGCTTGGCCACCAGGAGCCATGAAAAGGTCTCTTGCAGTGTTGATGTGATCAAAGGAGACAGACCCAAATATTGTAGACAAAGTCGTCTACCGGCAAGCGGATGAGTGATCCGGTCGCCGATGTTTAACAGGGTAACTTCGTCATGCAGAAGATATAACATGAAAGTAAAAACTTAAAATACTACTCAAACTAAAGCAATGCAGGTCAACAGAATTGCTAGTGCGCTTCATATCGGGCTGAAGCAATTTAAAGAATCTAAATATCTAGGAAGTATATTCTAAGAGGACAGGAGAATAAGTAGAGAAACATAAACAAGTTGCCAACGAGCCAGTTCACTTATATACCAAATGACGCTGTTATCAAGACATCCGAACATAAGTATAACAACTGAGAAATAGATTATAAACAGCACATTCATACCAACCAACACCGTCCTAAGTAAAAAAAAAAGTAAAGATCCCTTTTCACGCCTTTCGGCGCATCGGGCATATGGGCAGAGCGTCCCATATTTTTACAGACCATCAGCACTCTGTGGGTAATGTGGTCAGCATTACGCCGGCTGTCTTTACTTTCCCAGGACCAACACCGTCCTACCAGTGCCAAACTTTGAGATTGTCAAAGGTTAATCTACGCGAAATTCACATCTGTGAGATGAGATGCTTGAGAAAAGCCGCCAATTCAACTATCCGAGACAAGGTGAGAAATTATACTACCAGACCAACTGTGGGGACAACACCGTGCGCTAAATTCATTGAGAAACAAAAGATAAGATGGTTTGAACATCTTGTCAGATGCAGCCACAACAACTACCAACGCAAGCACTTCACACATGAAAATATCAAACGTCAAATCAAGAGTCAAATCGTATGAGAATATGGACTGACGACATTAAAGGCTCTTGTAATCGACACCGAAACCGAATAGCCATTGCTAACCATTAAGCAAATGGTCGCAGACCCTATCTTCTCCACTCTACTTAACATGCAAAAGTGAAAATTTATGATAACTGCTTCTTCTTCTGCGTTCGACATCAGTCAAGCTAAACATTGAGTCCCGTCAGGGTCACAAATAGGATTGTGCGTTTAATGTCGCCACCGGTTCTCCATAGCTTCTCTTGCAATGTGGCTCCCTTGGGCCAGTTATGATAACGATAACGACGAATATGAATACGAGAATGAGAATTAGGAGGATGATGATGCTGATGAATGTTGTGAAACATGAACAACATCAGCCACGCTAAGAAACATCTGACTTAACAGAAAATGTGGTTTCTGGGGAAAATAGAGAGAATACAATTGATCTATTAGACAAAGACAGTCAAGATCGTTCTTATGTCGAAAATATGGTGACTGCAGTCGAGTTGATAGCAAGTAAATTTACACAGCATAAAAGATCACCCCATATATCAGCGAAGGCAACGAAACGTGTCAACAGTTTCCAAATTCGGACAATACAAGAACACCATAAATATCCGGGATGTTCACAACGAACTAAAAAAAAAAGTTTTTTGGAAACATTTGGATAGAAAGAGTTACTAAAAGAAATATAAAAGAAAGTTTGAGGAAAAGGAGGGATGAGTTATTTTTCCGTCCTGTTTTGCCTTTCAGCGTCAGGTCTTTGAGTGGCATGGGTGCGAGCCTTGGTGTGTGGTTCATAGTTTTGCCTTTCAGCGTCAGGACTTTGTGTGGCATGGGTGCGAGCCTTGGTGTGTGCTTCATAGTTTTGCCTTTCAGCGTCAGGTCTTTGAGTGGCATGGGTGCGAGTCTTAGTGTGTGCTTCATAGTTTTGCCTTTCAGCGTCAGGACTTTGAGTGGCATGGGTGCGAGCCTTGGTGTGTGGTTCATAGTTTTGCCTTTCAGCGTCAGGTCTTTGAGTGACATGGGTGCGAGCCTTGGTGTATGCTTCATAGTTTTGCCTTTCAGCGTCAGGTCTTTGAGTGGCATGGGTGCGAGCCTTGGTGTATGCTTCATAGTTTTGCCTTTCAGCGTCAGGACTTTGAGTGGCATGGGTGCGAGCCTTGGTGTGTGCTTCATAGTTTTGCCTTTCAGCGTCAGGTCTTTGAGTGGCATGGGTGCGAGTCTTAGTGTGTGCTTCATAGTTTTGCCTTTCAGCGTCAGGTCTTTGAGTGACATGGGTGCGAGCCTTGGTGTATGCTTCATAGTTTTGCCTTTCAGCGTCAGGTCTTTGAGTGGCATGGGTGCGAGTCTCGGAGTTTGCTACATAACAGCTGGTATTTACAGCCTCGGATATTTCATCTAGTTAGTTAGTCGACATAATATCATCATGGCACATTCAGTCAATACGTGCTCAGATCCCCTCTTCAGCATCTACCTCAGTGAGTAGTGGCTTATGATACCGGTTCTGTGTTGGTTGTTCTTCTTCTGGTTCCTGTGTATTGCTCTTGCCTGGCTTTACCCATTTTGATGTTATGTTCGCGTAGCCTCGTCCGTGTTGCAGATTCACAATCTTTACTTGATTCGTTTAATCGAGCCGCCTCTCTGAGGGCATTCTCCTATTCCATCTACCCATCGTCTATGTCTTGACACACATGTCGGAACCATTTAATCTGTTGTCTCTTGATGTAGTTCAGTACAGATTCCCTCCCAATTTTCTCTCTGGACATCGTCATTTCTGATCCTATCTCTTCTAGATACATTTAAAATTCGTCACATAAAGTTTTTTTTTTCAACTGTTTTTTTCTTTCTTTCGTCGTTAATGACCACGTTTGGTACTGGTCATACAATGCTGGTAAAAAATACTGTACTTGATGCTCTTTCTGAATGCGTTCAAATGCGGATTGGGGGATGGGGAGACAAAGATGAATAAAGGGGGCGGAAGGTTGTGGGGAGGGGAGGGGTAATGTGTACAATAAGCCCCGAAGGGGCGAGAACACTAAAATTATGAATGATTTGATTTTCCGAGGACAGAGGTGGGTTACCTCCGAAGCAAGATTTGATGGCAGTAATAGAGATGCCAATTTTGTTTTTATTGTCAGAACTACTGAGTTGAGGGGGGGGGGGGGGGTATAGAAAGAAAAATGAAAGAAATAATTGATAGTACACGAGAAAGAATACCTAGGACAGATTTGATTATCATCAATGCCATACGGCATGACGTAAAAGAAGAAGTAGAAGAAGACTTCTGAAGAACTAACGATACAGATGTTTCACCTATGCTATGATGCCAAATTGTGGGACATTTCTTTTGGTCTGCGCCTGTCATCATGTTGTCGAAAGCAAAAACAAGGGAAAGCGTTTTTTTTTTTTTTTTTTAAATTTAATTCTGTCATCTTAGAGGTTTTTATTCCGGAGCAAAGGTCGTTCCGAAGTCATTTTGAAGACATTTAATTGTTTCAAGAGAAACTTTCGGGAGACTTGGCATTCTTAAGTAGAGGTCTACCCGCATGAAAATGGACAAGAGGCATTAGAGACATTATGTCATTGGCAAGGAACAGTCTTTCCAGCGAGCGGTGATGGCGGCAATCTTTTGCAAAAGCCTGCAAGATTTTAATAGTGACAATGTCATGATGATGGTGACTATTTCGACAATTATAACCAGTACTCATTGAAAGAGTTAAATTATTCGGATGAGAATCCACAGGACTTAAAAGTCATTATTCGGATGAGAATGATGGAGCAAATTCAATGCTAAAAAAAAAAAAAAAAGGTTGTATTCGGACATCCTACGGCTAGAAAGAAATCCGTTACCCAATGTGGATGGGTTCTGTTTCTTACCTAAACAACATAAACATTTAAAAACTGAAGGATCTTAACGCGAAAAGCCCTTAAGTCTGAGAAAGATTCCAAGCATTGTTTTCCCCGTTGTGCAGGCATCTATCTACAGCAGTGTTCTTCAGCTCATGGGCGGAGAACCTCTAGTGGGCCTCGGACAAAATCCAGACAGGCCGCCAAAAGTGTCTGCCACATAGAGAAATCTAATGTATATAACTGCAGCGCTCCGTCTATCAAAAACAACGCTGCAGTCAAATATATCGTATTCGCTAACCACTGATCAGCAGCAGATGCCGCAATAGCTGAAAACCAAAAGTTTGTGATATCGGATTCAACAAACAACTGTTATCTAGATTTGTATTTGGCTAGCTGTCACGTGGGTCGCGAAATAACTGCCCCTGTTTTTTGGTGAGCCGCGGATACAAAAATGTTCAAGAACACTGCGACAGCATTCTCTTTGGCAGAACTCATTAAAGAAGTCATAGAAGGTTAAGGTTTGGTCGTAATGGAGTTACAAGCCCTCGGGGTTAAGTGGAGAGAGAGTGAAGCAGCCACAAAAAAGCACAAGCACTTGGACAACGAGTACGTTTCTGTTAGCATTCATCTGAGAGCAATTTTCATAGAAGCTCTAGATAATGAGTTTCGTGTTAGCTTTCAGCTGTTAGCATTCCACACTGCGTTATGGATGAAGAGAAAAAAGGGGGTGGCTGAATGAGCTATCTGTCTTTTATGGTTTAAACAGATTATCATACAAATGCCCCGCACGACTAAAATGCATGATCTCTTCATTCTGAATGACGCTAAGACACCAAGAAATGCCGAGGAAATCAGTGAAAATTAAATGCCATGAATTCCATAAAAGTGAAGAAATAATATAAATGGATGATCAACAGCTAGTAACAAGAGTTGTAAGAGAAAGAAGATGTTCATATTCTGGGCATGTTCTGGGTCGAAGCAGATGTAAAGAATGCAAAACATTTCTTCTTCGCGTTCGCCAGGTGTAGACTTCGGCGGAAAACTCTAGCTGCTCGTCGACTTCTGGGCTTTAGTCTTGTTACTGAACTTGAGTTCTACGTTAACATCCTCAGTATCTTCTTCTTCTTCTCCTCCTTCCTTCTCTTCTTCTTATCCTCCTTTTTCTACCTTCTTCTTCTGTGTTCGCCTGTTAAATGGCGACTCGCACATTATATTGCGATTTACAGCTAATCTTCAATAATTATGACTTTAAACTCAACACATCCGATTCAGCAAACCCTTAATTAGTAGCCTCTTACGACATGTGTGTTAAGGGCAGTAGGTCATCTCAATCCCTCCCTGTCCCCCACAACTGAGATCCCAGAATTCTAATATCTGAAACATTTCCCAGGATACACAAAGAATGATATCGATTTATTTTAACCACTAACTTCACATCCAACAAACACGTCAAAAGCACGTGTTCTCCCCACAACGCTATCTCCCATGAGACTACCCTAACCTTTGACAGCCAGACTCGGGGAACCTGTCCTGTCAACATTTACCCTGCCAGCGGGAACACCACAACGCTAGCACTCGGAATGATGATCTGAACCGGCGACACTACACCCTCCGCCCGTCCCTCCCCCAATCCTCCCAGCCCAAAAATCAACCGACATGAAAGTTCTCAGTTCGAAAACAGAGGTGCAGGCAACACTCAGATTCTGGTTCTGGAACAAGTCTTAAGTCTAAAGGTGGACGTACAACCAAAACTTTCCACCGGAGTTTACATCCGGTGAATGAGAAGAAGAAGAAAAAGAAGAAGAAGAAGAAGAAGAAGAAGAAGAAGAAGAAGAAGAAGAAGAAGAAGAAGAAGAAGAAGAAGAAGAAGAAGAAGAAGAAGAAGAAGAAGAAGATGATGATGATGATGATTATGATGATGATGATGACGATGAAAAATCCGCATCCAATCGGATCATTTTTCGCTCCAACACTGGCTGTAGTTGCCAGGTCAAGCCAGTCTGAAATGGGTCCAAGTTAATTAATGTCCTGGGAAGTAAAAGCAGTCGACGTGGTGTTGACCACATAACCCACAGAGAGTTGACTGGTATATAACCATCTGTCTTGCATCACTGATGAAACAGGTTCTTGACTTTAATGTTACCCTAGAACATCAAATACCTTCAATCCCCGCCCCAATATGGGACACAATCTTTTTGTTATTTTAAAGCCCCACCCCGGCTGTCATCGGGGGCCTAAAATATAACATACCGTTGAAGGGGATTTCGGGGATTTGCACCCGGGTGATTGACATCCAAATCGTGGCACTTTGGCTCGTCGTGCCATCCTGGTGAGGTTGAACGTTAGTCAGTCTACAGGTTGCCTTTTACAAGTGTATAGTGAAGGACACATTTCCACGCCTTCAAATTTACTGGGCATACAAGGCAAAACCTATATTTTATGTGGTCAGCATCACGCCGGCTACCTTTACTTCCCAAGAATGCACCTGGTTCCTACTCAGGGCTGGGTTAACCTGAGAGCCAAGGTCATTTTTGAAAAAAAACTCTGACTTCGTCAGGCCCTGAATCCACGACCTTCCGACCCGCAGGCGAGCGTCTAGTCGCTTCACCGCGACAACTCCCTTTTACAAGCGCATTAATGTTTAATACCGTTAAACAGGGTATCCGGGGATTTGTTCATATTCGAATAGCATCCGAACTGTGGCTTCTAAAGTCACTGGGTGTCAAATCTTCAGGCTGCTGCCCTCAAGTGGAAATACAGTAAAAAATTTTTCAGATATCTTTTGTTGTTCTTTGTTAAATTTACACAAACTGCAGCTGTCTATGACATGACACCTCCGGGTGAAATCTGATCATGATAACGAGGCAATTTACGTGACCACTGACAAGACAAAACGTTGGAGGTTCCTGGTGGCTCACCTTGACCTTAGCCAGGTCGCCGGAGCTACAGCGCCCGACCATGTATAGCCCACGACCATGTTTAGCTCCCGACCATGTATAATGTATAGCTTTAGCGCCCGACCATGTATAGCCCACGACCATGTTTAGCTCCCGACCATGTATAATGTATAGCTTTAGCGCCCGACCATGTATATCCCACGACTATGTATAGCCCACGACCATGTAAAGCCAACGACTATGTATAATCTATAGCTTTAGCGCCCGACCATGTATAGCCCACGACCATGTTTAGCTCCCGACCATGTATAATGTATAGCTTTAGCGCCCGACCATATATAGCCCACGAGCATGTTAAGCTCCCCACCATGTATAGCCCACGACCATGTGTAGCGCCGGACCACGTATAGCGCCCGAACATGTATAGCGATTATCTTTTTTAATATGTGTGGTACAGGTGCGTTTTCGGGCCCAGGCACACCGTGGTTAGTTTGACGTTAGTCTCCCCAGACCCCACCCATATACACACTATCTCACTTATAATTAGTAGTTCCTGAGCCCCGTGATCGTCGCACAAGGTTGCAGGGGTGTTCCACAATGCCGTTGACTTCGCGTGTTGTATATTTCAACACGCCAGAGCTTTTAACACTCCAAAAACACGGAGAATTTGGGTCGCCCCCCCCCCCCCCCCCGCGAAAGTGCTACAACCTATGTCACAGGCATTATCTTTCTCGGAATGAAAACGTAAATGCAAGACATCGCAGAAACAAAACAACAGAGCGGGACACATCTGTAATCTTCAGGAAAGTCGACCAGCCCAATAATCTTGTGAATGAAAAGTGACCTACTCTATTGTATATGTTGGCGGACAGGTACACGTCGTGTTTTAGGGGCTGTTCTGAGCGACTGCGTATCTTCTGAGGTTATTGAACTTTCTAGTACGAAATAATTTTACTTCAGCTGTCAGCTAGAGTGCAGCAGGCTCTCGTAGGACGTAGGCTGAGCGTGTGGGTGGGTGGGGGAGGGGGCGGGGTTAAATATTATGTTGTAGATATAATGAGGTCGTTAAAACCGGTCAAATCCTGTAAAATAGAGCATACGTGATTGCCGGTGAATGCGTCGACACAATACAACCTGACACCTCTGTAGCTTAGACTAAGGGGTCTCAAAGGTTACTACGCATGAATAAACAGCCAATCATGGTGTGCCTGGGCACGGAATCGTTAGGTTTACCATATTTGTTTATATATTTGATGCGGTTTCAAATACATTATATTATTTATTTGCTAGTAAGTTCTTTATTATTATTAGTTCCGTGGCCGGTAACAGTTGCCCAAATACTCGTCCATCCAAAAACGTGTGTATTTTAGAGTCAGATTCTTAGTCTGAGGTCTGAAGGTGTGGAAAGACCACAGCTTTCATCTGGGTTTATCTTGGTCAAGATTCGACACCTCAGGATTCATGACAAGCCAACATTAGCTCCGTCTCCCCCCTCATTATCCAGGAAAGAGTCTCCATATTGATAGTACCCGTTACCATCTAGAGCTTTGAAGAGTTAAAGTAACAACTGGGAAAGAATGGGTCAGAGTAACACAAGAATAAGACCAGAGAATAAGGATATATACTTTATATAGAGAAACTAATTAACGTATAGTACATGACTGGTACCGAAAGTTACACAGGGCGCAGCCACCCCTCTCCCCGCCCCGCCTCACCCTATGCGAATCTATGCCTTAGAGGTGGTTTCGTGATTCTTGAGTACTGTCAAAGATTTGACATAAGGTCTTTAAGAAAGTGACAGACTTTACTAGAATGATAACACCTCACAGATCAGGAACGCCAGCAGAATGAGTGGAGAATATAATTATATCTAAGGGACTGTCCCAGGCTATTACTATAGATGCAGAAAGCAATTCTTGACGGTAGGTGCCCTTCACAATTAAAAAAAAAATGTAGACGCCTAAAAAAGATCTAGTCAAAGGCCCTTCCACAATTTACATAGCCTCCACTGCGTTTCACAGCAGAGATGGAGGAGCAGTTTTGCAAAAACACACTATATAACTATAGTTAAAACATTAAGAAGAGAATAAACATTTCAAACATTTACTGACTATAAAACTGAAACAAGGATCACAAATACACTTCTAAAGTACCAGGGCACTATGGTTCACAAGCCTGTGGGGAGAGAAAAACACTAGAGCTTGACACAAATACTCATATAGTTCTTATATATCAATGTAATGTTCATGCTAATTGGGACTATCCTCACGCCTTCAACATGTACATTTGTGGGCAATATAGGCCATTTGGTGCTACTACATTCTCCTCCAAGATTTACATTGTTGCAAGTGTGTGGCGCCCGCAGACATGTTTTTCGATTCCATCTTGTCGCAGACCGCTTTTCCTTGAGACCATTGCCCAACTGATAAACTATTTTGTCTCCACGGGTCTGTCCTGTAAATCCTCGGACCGGTTGACTTCATTAATCCCATTAACGGTAATCCTGGAGGGCAACAATGACCACCACCATCAGCGCCACAGGCACGAACTGCAGTTCTGGCAGTATTTGTCAGCTACTTGCCTCGCAGGTGGGCAGACAGTCAGTTAATCATGTAATCAAATCATCGCAGTTCCAACTTCACAGAAAATGGGTCACCCCATGGTTGCCCCGCTCCTGTGCCAGCAGGCGCCAAATAACGCAATTTGTACCGGTGACGTCATCAGTTGGCCTCATGCTGTTTATAGATCACAACACGGCATGTGTGCACGTGGGTACGCATGAGCGTGTGAGTGAGTGTGCGCGTGCATGTGTGTCTACGTGCGGGCGCGCTTATTTATACCACGCCCTTGCCTCTGAATTGTTTTCTCAACAGAAGCTGAAAAACCAGACACGAATGTGGAAAACAGATTCTGTTTGGGTAGATAACGTAAACATGTGTAAACGAATTAACTAACTGTAGCCGTGTGCCTAAGACGTGGAGTCGTACACCTATTTGGGCAGTTATGTACATAAAGATGGAGGAGCTGATAGAGATATTAAAATAAGAATACAAAAGGCAAGAGGAGCTTTCATAGCACTAGGGAATTTATGGAGGTCAAAAGAATTTAAAAGAAATACTAAACTAAAAATTTTTAATTCTAATGTCAAATCAATACTTTTGTATGGGGCGGAAACATAGCGAACAACTAAGGCAATTACTAATAAACTACAGACATTCATTAACTAGTGCCTGCGCAGAATAGAAGGAATTAAATGGTATGATAGAATAACCAATGAAGAACTTTGGGAGAGAACTAAACAGGCTCCAGTGGACCGAGAGGTTAGTAAAGAAGACGCTGGCGTTGGATAGGACACACACTGAGAAAACAGGAAAACAGCATAACTAGAATGTCTTTGCATTGGAACCCACAGGGGCATAGGAATAAAGAAAGGCCAAAAAACACACGGAGAAGAGAGCTGGAGAATGAAGTTAGAAAGACGGGGAGGACAACTCACGCCAAGTCGTTCTATCCTTCGCCATGCAATGGCGAAGGATACAACGACTTGACGTGTGTTGGTTGAGGGCCTATGCTCCATTGGGGGATAGAAAGGCGGAAGAAGAAGCGGTGTGCCGATCGTGGTCCTTTCGGAAACCAAGTAATGACCCTACGAGTTTAGGATAGGGAAGGAAAATGGGAAGGAAAAGAGCGTCTCACACTATGGCAGGGGCTGTCACTACTGGCTGTTATAACACTTGTTAGGGCGGTGTAGACAGGTGGGCCTTGAGCCTGAGAATTTAGGGCCGCTGCTCGTATGGCAGGGGCGCCAACACAAAAGAAAACCCTGGGGGTGCTGGGGAAACGCCTCGGTCCCCTTCTGGAAAGGGCAGCGCTCAGTTGCCCTAAACATGATTTACTCATGTCAGTCAGCAGGTCTTTTACAGAACATCACTCTTTTCACGCTTGAGCCTCTCTCTCTCTCTCTCTCTCTCTCTCTCTCTCTTTCTCTCTCTCTCTCTCTGTCTGTCTCTCTCTCTAGCTGGTTCTCCAGCCCTGTGTGCTTTCACAGCCAGTGCATCTTCAATGTCCAGCGTCCACCTTTCTCGGAGTTTACAGCCGGTGAACTATAAGAACAACTTCTTCACGTTCACCGACTGTAAACTCCGGTGGAATGTTCTGGTTGTTCGTCCACATCAGGACTTTGGTCTAGTTCCAGAACTTGTGTGTTGGTCTAAGTCCTCCCCCCACTCCTGCCCCAAATTATGGGACAATCAAGGTGCCTGAAACCCCAGGTTTCGACGCATATGTTCTAGACCGGTTGTGGAACATTTCTGCGGTGAGCAGCGGTTGGCCGAGCGGTTATGAACGCCGGGCTCTCAATTAGGAGACCCGAATTGGAAACCTCGGTTTTTTGTCGGGGGCACAAATACAATCCTAATGTGCATAGTTCGTGGCGACTGCACTAGCCATGTTGCCTTAAATCGTCAGGCTCACGACCCCCTCCCCAGCCCCACACGATATTCTTCTCTCAATTTTTCATGCCCCGCCCAACTGGTACATTACCTCCGCTGAATCTGTGTCTATTCTGTGTATTATTGGAATAATGTATGCACGGAGTGAGGTCATAAGGGCAGAATGTAGGACGCGTCCGTGTGTCCGATTCTTAACCCTCTGAAAATGAAGTTCATTCGTTCGTACAAGGACGTAAAAATGTAGGTTCTGGCAATAAAGACAGTCTAATGTAAACAGGTCGTGGTTTTTGACACAGAAAATACGAGTCCGCTGGGGTTAGGGTTGGCAGGATAAGGCGACAGTTATACACCACAAAGGTATTCGTCCCTAAAGCAGCGGTTCTTATGACCATCGGTAAACACATAACCACTGAAGTAGCAACACAAATAATTGTATTGCTGAGGGTCGCCACGATATGAGGAACTGTATTACAGGGTTGCGGCATTGTGAAGTTTGAGAACCCCTGACAAAAGGGCTCCATTATTAGTAACTGACTGAACTGAACTGACTTTCTACCCCACCAAGACATCACACAAGCGATAAACACCCGATGACACAAAGTGCCACCATGCGGATGAGGATCGCCGTGGAGAGGTCCCAGAAACCGCGTTCAGACATTTGGCCATATTGATGGCCTGCCTATATTGCGGCCCCTGGCAAAAGCCAGAGTAGGGCTTCAAATGACAAAAAATTGGAAATATCTTAGCAGCGTTCTCTGTAAGATTTGTTTGCGCGAACTTAATGGCTGCCTAAATTAAACTGGGTCAAGGCCTACTGCCGCCACGTGAGGATGGCTGAAAGTGAAGAGGTTCAAGAAACAGAGGTATTGTGTAGCGTCTCTCGCTCGCTCTCTTTCTCTCTCTCTCTCTTTCTCTCTCTCTCTCTCATCTTTCTCTCCTCTCTCTCTCTCTCTCTCTCTCTCTCTCCTCTCTCTCTCTCTCTCGAGTGAATGTGTGTACGTGCACCTGTATGTCTACATGTGAGTGTGACTGTGTGTGTGTGTCTGTGGGATTGTGTGTGATTATGTCTCTGTGTAGGCGTGTCTGTGTTTACGTGCCTGTGTGTGTATGCGTGTGTTTGTGTGTGCGTGCGTGCGCTTCGCTGTGTTTGTGTGTGTGTGTGTGTCTATGTGTGTGTAAGTGTCTGCATGCGTGTCTTCTGTGTGTCTGTGTGCGTACGTGTCTGTGTGTATATGTCTGTGAGTGATTGTCTGTGTTTATGTGTATGTCTGCAAAGTGTGTCTACGTGTGCAAGACTGCCTGTGCGTTTGCGTGTGAGTCTCTGTGTTTGTGTCTATGTGTGTGTAAGTGTCTGCATGCGTGTCTTCTGTGTGTCTGTGTGCGTACGTGTCTGTGTGTATATGTCTGTGAGTGATTGTCTGTGTTTATGTGTATGTCTGCAAAGTGTGTCTACGTGTGCAAGACTGCCTGTGCGTTTGCGTGTGAGTCTCTGTGTTTGTGTCTATGTGTGTTTGTTTGTGTGTATCTTTGTGTCTGCGTGTGTTCGTATTTGGTGTCTGTGGTTGTGTATCTAGGTATGTATGTTTGTGTATCTGTGGGTGTGCGTGTGTGTGTATGACTGTATGTATGTGTCTAAAGAGCATCTGTGTGTAAGTGTCTGCATGTGCCTGTGAATGTGTTTGCGTGTCTGTGTGTTCTATGTGTGTGTGGCTGTGTGTGTGTCTTTGTTGTGTTTATGTGGGTGTGTGTTGGTATGTGCCTGTGTGTATTTGTATGTTGACATTAATACCTGTGTATACGTGCGTCTCTGTGTGTAAGGATATTTGTATTGTGTGTCTGTGGGTGTGTATCTATGTTTGTGTGTCGGTGTGTGTTTGTTTGTGTGTATGTATGTGTTTGCGCGTGTAGGATTGTGTGTATGTGTATGTATGTGTATGTGTCTACATGTGTCTGTGCGTGTGTTTGCTTGTATGTGTGTTCCACGAGTATGTAGCTGTGTGTTCCTGCGTGTGTTTGTATGTGTGTGTCTTTGTTGTGTTTGTGGGTGTGTCTTTGTATGTGCCTGTATGTGTATGTGTGTCTGGATAATTGCCTGTGTATATGCGTGTTTCTGTGTGTATATATCTGTGTATGTCTCTGTGTGTAGTGTCTCTGGATGTGTCAACATGTGTGTGTATTTGTATCTGCGTATGTGACTGTGTATATGTATGTCTGCGTATGTGTTTGCGTGTGTGTGTCTGTGAGTGTGTGTGTGTGTGTGTGTATCTACGTGAGCATCAGCGCGCGTGTGTGTGTGTCTGCGATTGTGTGTGTGTTTGTGTGTCTCCGAGTATATCTGTGTGTGTTTGAGTCTGCGTGTGTATGTGCATATGTTTCTGTGTGTGTCTGCGTGTGTGTATGCTGGTTTGTGTGTGTGTGTGTGTGTTGCATGTGTGTGTCTGTGTTTGTGTATCTGCGTGTGTGATTGGGTATGTGTCTGCATTTGTTTCTATGGGTGTGTCTCTGTGTTTATATCTGTATGTTTGTATATGTGTGGAATGTGCGTGTCTGTGTGAATATGTAGCTTTGTATGCTGGTGAATGGGGTGTGTTTATGTGTGTGTGAAGATACGTGGGTGTGTTAAGTGAGTGCGTGTCTGTGTGGGTATGTAGCTTTGTATGTGGGTGAATGGGGTATGTTTATGTGTGTGTGAAGGTGTGTGAGTGTATGGGTGTGTGTGTGCGTGTTTGTGTGCATGCATTTTACCACCCATGCTTGTGTGTGTGTTTTTTCTCTCTCTCTCTTTTTTGATATTCATAATATGCATATTATCATATGAACATAACATGCTTATTGATAAAATACAGCTGCAGTGTGAAAGACGGGTGTTTGGAAGGGCCGAATGTAAGACGGGCCTGCGTGCCCAATTTGTAACCCTTTAAAAATAAAGTTCGTTCGTTCGTTCGTTCTCTCTCTATCTCTCTCTCTCTCTCTCTCTCTCTCTCTCTCTCTCTCTCTCTCTCTCTCTCTCTCTCTCTCTCTCTCTCTCTCTCTCTCTCTCTCTCTCAGAATGGGAAAACTATTCCACACAAAACGTAACGACTCCCGTGACAGCGAGTATTGTGGAGATGTTTTTTTTTTTTTAGTATCCAGAAGCCATGAGTTGTTAACCCTTAGGCTCGGTATTATGGATATCGCAACCTTTCAGCCTTGATTCCATTGTAAATACCGTAAATCTGGGAGAAAATGTGGCTTTTCTGCTTAACCCCGGGAGTGAACCCGGACCACAAGGAGTTCGTCACCCGCTCACCGCGCAATCCGGTTTAGCCAACTACGCTAGAGAGCCGGGCATCGTGGAGATACAATGTAGTGTTAGTTTACCTATACGTATTAAGTAAAGTAAAAAGTAAAGTTCCCTTTTCACGCCTTTCGGCGCATCGGGCATATGGGCAGAGCGTCCCATATTTTTACAGACCATCAGCACTCTGTGGGTAATGTGGTCAGCATTACGCCGGCATTTTAGGCTGGGTCGACCTGCGACGTCCCATACCACGACAAAAATCCACGCAGCCTGCAGTGGGTTTCGATCGCGGTATGCTGGCTTACGAGTCGGACTCGCAACGCCTTAGCCACGGACGCCGCACCTATACGTATTACCACTGCCGAAATCATCTGACTGCGTGAAACAAGAAGAAATCATCGAAGCAGAATCATTCAGCGTTGGTGGAAAAGATGTAAAAAAAAAAAATACAGAAATTACATTGGCAGCAAACAGCAGCTGTAGAATTATCAACCATTTAGGAAGATTTCAAAGCATGACGAGGCACCTACGACAAGGGTGTGTTAGGTAAAGGTAAAGTCGGGAGATGTGAACCAGCGTCATTGTACACGGTTATAAACCATAAGTGCTCTGCCACCAGTACGGACAGCTGATAAGAATTGTCCGCCTGTGTCGCTGTTCGCACGTAACTATGTAGCTACAGCGACGTTCCTCCATTTACCCCAGAGTATTAACACGCAGAGTATCACTCTGGTACCCATTTCGTAAAGGCTGGGCGAACCCCGGGAGCCGCCGGGTTTCGAACACCGGCCGTGGGCTGCGGCGAGTCGCAGCTGGATTTGAAAGCGAGCTTCTTATCAACTGTGCTAACGCGGCTCCCTAGGGTGTGTTATGTTATGTTATCACACTCGACGTCACTGCACATTGGGCATTCCTATGCGTGCTCAGTCCTTCGATGCAGCAGCCATTTCAAGGTACTTCTAATAATTGTTCCCATGAGAAGCTAGTTATATTGTCTCATATCTCGGCCTCGAAGACAGCAAAGACGTGCTTCACCATGCTTAATTCCCATGTCACGCAATCGTGTTAGTGTCAGGGATTCCTCATTATCCACTAGCCCAGTCTGTACAGATTTGACGATAACTGCTCTGTCCATGCTTCTTCCCACATACGTTTGTGCATTACTTGACAGTTGGTCCGCTCGCTCATTACCCTTTACGCCCGCATGACCAGGTGTGTAGATCCAGGTGAGGGAGGTTAAGTGCGATTTTCGAATGCTTTCTACCCATTCAGAGCGCATACCGCCTGTTGCTATCTTCTGAAGCATATTTATGGAGTCTGATACAATTACTGCCTGTGTGGCAGTTTGCTCGGATACCCACGCTAGTGCTCTAGAAGCAGCGGCTATCTCCATGGTCATGCTTGACCATGGGTGTGTACTATCGACTGATTTATTTTCAATATGCATTAAATATACTGGAGGAGTGAAACGGCTGCTCGATTAGTTATAACTCTCACGTGGAATGCCCGGCTTTGATCGTTGATAAGAAACTGACATGTTTTATGTCGAAGGCAACAACCAAAATCCTAACCTAGGCATGCAGCCTTAAATCCTCAGGCACAAAATACCCTCTCCTACTACAACCTCAAAAGCGGTAAATACAACCAAACAGCAAAGAGAGTTTTACTGGAGGCAGTCAAGAATGAAGTTTTTACACATCCGCTCAGAATAGAACAGAGGAAATATTTCACAATGTTCAGCAACTTATAAAAAACACATACCTGAGCAGGTCGGTCAAAGGTCATCCACTATTCTAGTAGAGGCGTGCGCGACAAGAAGGGGAAGGGCTCATGATAGGTGAGAAATTGCCAAGCCGGCGTACATTAATTCCATTCACAATTAGCTCCGCCATTGCCGTCAGCCCCAGCTCCACCACCTACCTTCCTGGGGGTGCCTGGTTGACCATGTTCTTAGTGCACTTGTATTCATGGCGAGGCGCAGACGCCGTCTGGAGGTGACAGGTTCAATTCCCGGCACGTTAACTATAGCTTTCTATTTTTACGTTGTCTAGCGTGTTCTTCTATCTTTCTACTTCTTTCTATGAGTGCCGATCAATACACTTTTTCGTTACTTGATTAATTCAAATGGAACTGACAAGTGACCGTGCCGTATGAGTCGCGAATGGACGAAAGTCACATGTAAAAGCTCGAGAAATACAGTGACCTAGCGGCTGGTCTGAGGAGAGACGAAGCGTACACAGTAAGCATCTTCGCCGTCGAGGTAGGCGCAAGAGGTCTTATCTCCACCTCTACGTACAATGTGATAAAGCAATTGGGCTTGAGAGGAAACGTGCACAAAAGATCACTTAAACAACTGAGCGAGGCTGCAGAGAGGAACTCGAGCTGGCTTTGGACACAAAAGAACGTCGTGGGGGACGGCCCTCGGTAGGCTGGTCCGGGTATCTAGCGGAAAAGAAGTCTTATCCCTAAAAGTTCATCGTGTCCGAATTGTCTGCCAGTGTCCCTCTACCATTTGCTAACAAAGTCTAACATGTGTCCGATAAACCAACCGTAAGCTTGCCACTTGGTCGTTCAGGTATGCTGACTGCTACAGCAGCGAAAATAAATAGCGACTATAAATAAACTTCGAATCTCACAGTACCTGTTGCAAAATCACCAATTTCGTCTTGTTCCTGTCCGAGAACATCCGCTATTACGTGCAGCAGGAGCAGATCAAGCCTGAACTTCATGAACTCATGTGGACCCACCCTCCGAAATTGTCTAGGGGTTCGTGGGTCGAAACATTTGTGGAAGAAGGATCACTTCTACTGATGATTGGTAGACTCCTGCTGTACATGCTCCCCTGTGGAGTTTCTTCTTACTTATTGTCATTATCAAATAACCCACAATGCGTTTCTGAGTCATTCTACTTCTGACAGCTGCCGTATGCATTTCAATAAATTATTTTAGATGTCAGTCACTTTATACAATAAATTGAATTTTAACATTCCCTGTGTTGGTTTCAGGGCCCCACTGTGGGGAAAACAAGAATAGACTCAACCACTGCCTGCCCAAAAGTATGTCGTAAGAGTCGACGAAATGGGAGATTTTTTCCAAGTCGGAATATATCTGCATGAGAGGCAACGAACCAACAGTCTGCATGCAAATGAGTCAGAGCTGTGACATGGATGTGCAGGCAACACTTAGTTTCTGAGTCCAGAAGTGGACTTGTTAGCTCTTGTTGACCCCCAGAACCCAGACTGGAGGAAACTGAAGTTATTTCCGGGATACTGTGTCATTGCATTCTTCTATAACAGGCAGTTGTTATAATTAGCTCGTTATATTTGGGTTAACAAGTTTTATAGTTTATTGCTTTTATTTTGGACTGATTTCTAGTTAGCCCCCCCCCCCCCCGCCCCCCCCCCCCCCCCCCGTTCCCAATTACTGCTACAACAAAAACCAGCAAATACTAAAGAACAGTATAAGTATAATAGGAGAATTAAAATAGGAGAATAGTGCTGTGAGGAGACCCTAGAGATTGGTTTCTCAGCCTCCCTAATGCCGCGACCCTTTAGCACAGTTCCTCGTTTTCTGGTGACTTCCAGCCATACAACTATTTTCGTTGCTACTTCATAAATTCGGTGAATATGTGTTTTTCGATGGTCTTACGCGACCCCTGTGAACTCCAAAGGGGTCGCGACCCACAGGTTGAGAGCCGCTTTACAAGAGAATCGGGCCGACGATCAATACTTATGGGAAAGGTGAGATGGATATACAATCAGACTGCTACTAGTGCTTTCAGAATTGGAATTATGCACTTGTTGTTGAAGATGGGAACAGCGCGCTTATGCTGTGATTTCGATTCTTAATTATGCATTAATTATAATTTTACAATTTAACTTTCCATATATATCCATGAACACTTCCTTCCCCAATTATGTTTAAGCGGCTGTGAGAAACTGGTGAGGCATGGTGCTGGAAAACAGGTTAGGGAGAAACTGGTGCGATAAGGTGCTGGAAAACAGGTTAAGTGTTTGTTTGAACTAGTCATCATAAATGCACCGGCCGCAAGAATGTATTTGAAATAGAGAACGCAACCATATACAGAATACCAGGTTGTTTTTTAAACAGATAAGCGAGGTGGTATAGGAATATGTTTTTAACAGGCAAGACAGATGTACCGGCTACAGGAATGTGTTTTAAATAGGAAACCCAGCGGTTCAGAGTATACACATTCATTTTAAATAGGAAAAAACAATGGTGCCGGATAAAGTTAATTGTTTTAAAAAGGCAGAACAAATGTATTTTGTATAGCAATTTGTTTTAAACAGGTAAACCAGAGGCACAAAGTATACAAGTTTTTTTTTTAAGGCAGAGCAGCGGTACATGCTATCTCAATATGTTTTTAAAAGGTAAACGCAAATAAACAGGCAAGTATACATCTGTTTTAAATATGTAACGCAGCGGTACCAAATACATGAATTCGTTTCTAACAGGGGACACGGCGCAATTCCTTCAATTTACAATGGAGTACTCGCCGTCAAGAAGGAAACATCAAGTTCTATGGATACTGGCTCGTCATTTGTTGGATTTTAAGTTCTGACCAATCTTATGGTTTGAGGTTTGAACAACGGATCAGCATCACGGCACACGGGTGTAACCCAATAAGTGCTTCGTTCTTCTTCTAACTCACGTCTGAGTCCGAAGAAGCTCAGCACAGTGCACAGGCTCTGTAGCACGGGCGAAGATCCTGAAATACTGTCGGTAGATTTTTAACTAAAATTTTTGCTCAGGCAGCGCCGTTATGCTACTCTTTTCGATTTCCAACTGCCAGGGGGATTTTTTACGTGCGCAACAATGCACACGGGCGTCTGATCACTACCCGGACTAGGGAGAAGTACCGGAAGTCAAAGTCCACGTTAAAAAATCCCAGCCCTTACCGGGGATTGAACCCGGAACCTCTAGCACTACCATGCCTCGAGACCACGCAGCTCCCCGTGACCAATCTTGTGAAACTACCGACTCTACTGAAACCAATCAACCATAGTTACCTCCGTTTTTCCGTAATGAACTGTACGCTGTAGTTTTATCGTTTTATTTTGTTTCTGTAAATAAACTGGGAGAATCGCCATGGTGTAGTCAGACGTTTGCCTGCGGGGCAAAAGGTCATGGGTTCAAATACGAACAGAGACGTACTTTTTTTCTTCAGAAATGACCTTGACGACCCAGCTTCAAATGGGTACCAGATCAAATCCTGGGAAGTACAAACGGCTGGCGCGATGCTGACTACATCACCCACGGACTGCTGATTGGTCTAGAAAATATAGATCTAGCACTGTGTGCCCAATACACCTGAAGGGGTGGAAAGGGGTCATTTAATGTAAAGTAATTCTGTACCTTTGTTCGCTAATAACGACTTTGGTAACAAAATGGCTTGTTGTCTGTACCTTTTTCCTTTAAGTAAGTGCCTTGTTGCTGACTGTGTTCATTCAGCCACTTTTAGTATCAGCACCACACAGCCACCCCACATTCCCGACATCTAAATCAACTGATGTCCAGATAGCACATGAGGGGTAGTATGGTTAGTTATGCACCTAAATCTTTTATTTTGTGAACTTCTTATGCAATCATTAAAAAGGATGTTTCGAACCCAAAGCTGCAGTGATGGCAACAAATTCAACCCTGCCATTACTGGCGATATTTCCGAAATTGCTGGTCCCAAGCCTGGATGAAAGAGGAGGAGGGTTGGGCGTGAGAGCAGCTTCCACATCCTGTAAAAAACCATTTGTTACTGAAACTCGCAAAATGCAAGTAAAACTGCCTAGGATAGAAAGAAATGAAAGAATAAACTGTCATCCCTTATGTTGATGATGGCGATGATGATGACAACGGTAAAGTTGATTAATGAGCGGTGTTGAGTGTCTAGTGCCTAAGCTTAAACTATCACACAATGACCCAGGCTTTAACAGGCGACAAAAGATATGAAATAAACATCTGCAGTTACCAAAACAGGAGTGCTCGCACAGGAGTGCTTACACAACACCCACACAACACACACCACACACCACACACACACAACCCACACCAACACACACACACACAACACACCACACACACACACACACACACACACACACACACACACACACCCACACCACACACACACCCAAAAAACACACACACACACACACACCCCCCAACACACCACACACACACACACAACCCCCAAAAGCACACACACCCCACACACACCCCACACAAACACAAAAAAAACAAC
>CAJHNH020003758.1:58091-76446 GCA_905116865.2 Candidula unifasciata
AGACAGGGGTAAACAGGAGGAGAGAGAGGGGAAGATTAGCAAGGCGAGAACGAGAAAATAACGATAAGAAGGAGGTGGAGGAGACAAAGACTGACAAGAACGATCACAACAATAAATACGCGCTCGTTAAAATTGTCAATATGTGAACTGTAAAGCCTGAGATAGCCGCAATCTGAACAACTCTACATTACGGCACGTAGTGTACACACAACACAACTAACACATAGAATAAGCAACCATTGCTCCCACTGCAGACACTGTTATTTGGGGGGCTTGTGGTGTGAGAAACTGACTAAGGGGTGGGGGGGGGGCGTTCAGTCTTGCTATATATTGAAAGGGGCGCTACATAAAAAAAATGTCAAGAGATCACTGCTGTAGTAGTAGTAGTAGTAGTAGTAGTAGTAGTAGTAGTAGTAGTAGTAGTAGTAGTAGTAGTAGTAGTAGTAGTAGTAGCAGTAGCAGCAGCAGTAGTAGTGATGGTGGTGGTGGTGGTGGTAGTAGTAGTAGTAGTAGTAGTAGTAGTTGTTGTTGTTGTAATAGCAGCAGCAGTAGCAGCAGTGGTATTACTACTACTAGAAAAAAAAGAAGAAGAAGAAAGAAAGAAGCAGAAAAAAGGAGAGTAGAAGGAGGAGCAGAAGAAAGAATAAGAAGAAGAAGGAAGAAGGAGATGAAGAAAGGAGGAGGAGGAAGAGAAGAAAGAAGAAGAAGAAGAAGAGAAGTAAGAAGAAGAAGAAGAAGAAGAAGAAGAAGAAGAAGAAGAAGAAGAAGAAGAAGAAGAAGAAGAAGAAGAAGAAGAAGAAGAAGAAGAAGAAGAAGAAGAAGAAGTGAAACCGGGTTGTCGGTATGTAGGCGCAGGTATTCCTTTATTAACTGATAAAGCTTAACTTTGGTACCGTTCTCGGTGTATCGTTTTACTCTGTTTGTTTAAATTATTCTGTTACAGTCATCTTTGTATTCGCTTCTGTGCCGAATAGTGAACCTAATAACTATTCGGTATTCGACCGAGCACTTGCGGTAGGGCCGAATACAAATAATGGTTAACTTACACCCTTTTCAGCATACACTGCGATGGACTGAAATAACTATCTCATTAACATAATAGTTGAAGTTGCCTAAGTCTGTCGTAGCGGGGGGAACTGCGACCCGGTTGCGTGGTACAGCAGCTGGCAAGGTCTTTACCTGCTGACTCGACCGAGGCATTACAGCAGAGGTTCTCAAACTGGGTGCGTGTGCCAGTGGTGCCGCGGCGAAAATCAAGAAAAGTCGGCTAAAAAATTGTGACATTATTAAAGAAGGCATGAAGATACTTGCAAGTTAAAATTAAAATTGTCTTTCCTCTCCACTGTCGAAAAGAAGAAAGATAATAACTGCATTTTATAAAATGAAGAACATCTTATGCAATATATCTTTGTCATTAAAGGTTAGAAAAAGAATTCTTGCTTGCTACATACATCCAGTTTCAACATATGGCTGTGAGTCCTGGACAATCGGTAGGCAGGCCAAACAATTTTTTGAGGCCTCAGAGATGTGGTTTTAAAGAACAATTCTTAAAATACCTTGAACAGCCAACAACAAAAAAGCAACCAAGAGGTTTTGGAAGAGGCGGGAGCCCGAAGACAACTAGAAGGAGACAGTCATCATTTTTCGGCCATGTTATGAGAAGAGGGAAAATGGAACATGTGATGACCACTGGAAAGATCTGTGGAAGGAGGGATAGAGGAAGACAACGAGAGAAGATTCGTGACAGTCTTGTTGCACGGCATGGAGGTGTGTCAGCACACGAACTAATACATGCTGCAGGAGACATAAATTGTGGCGAGGCATAATCGCCCACGCCAGTCGACAAGGCACTGATGATGATGATACACTATTCGTATTCGTATTCGGCAGAATAGTTGGTCCCGCTATTCGTATTCGGCCGAACAGTGAAAATTACTATTCGGTACAGCCCTAATATCAACACTTATAGCTGTGATGGAGAAGATGGCGATGACTCAAACACTGACAGAACGAAGAGACACTAAGATACTAATACAAGCAGAAAAGTTTCTCAGCATGCCTGAACACTTATAAAAGAAAGATTCCAAAATCTAGCAATGGAGCGACTGAAAAGAAGCAGTTTTATCCACCAGGCCCAACGACTCTGCAGGCAAACCAATGATCTGCCTGCAACTGATAGCCCCTTAAATGCTAATCCAGATCAGACCCCTTGGAAAGAGGATTATAAGTTGCCAATACACATGCAGACAGAAGTGAAAGGAGCATTTGACAAAGAAGAACAAAACGTGTGCAACGTTAAACAGCCACCCTCGCTCTACTTGATGACGAATACCCACAAAATCTTTGGATTCTTGTCTACACGGATGGGTCAGCACAAAACGCAAGCAGAAATGGAGGAACAGGAGTGTATATTGAGCATCCAAATAATACTAGATATCCAGCTAAAATACCTACAGGAAAGCACTGCACAACTATGATGCAGAAGTTCAAGCCATCAAAATAACAGAAGAGAAACTGCTTAATATACGTCATGTTTCACAACTAGTGGTATTTTTGACAGATGCAAGAGCGGTGCTTCAGGCACTCCAATCTGGAAAACGAACTCTACTCTTCAAACTAGGCAGCCGGTGTAAGGTAACTATGCAGTGGATACCATCCCACTGTGGAGTTCATGGAAATAAAAGAGCTAATAAACTAGCTAAGGAAGGTGCAAATGAAGAGCAACCTGACGTACCAGCCTCTTATCAACAGAAGAAGAGAATGATCAAATCTGTCAGAAAGCCACCAAAACTGGTACAAGATGATTACCATTTTATGGACAGACCAGAGCAAATTATTATTCTACGCCTTAGAACAGGACACAATCGACTTCGCAGCTGCATGTACACAAAATGTTTAATCGGCGAATCAGCTATGGGCGCGTGTGGACTTGCACCTGAGACAACAGATCATCCAAGACTGTCCCAAATACAACAAATCAAGGTAAAACTTTTGGCCAAGAGATACACCGTGCAAGGCAAACTTTACGGGTCACTGAGTGAATTACAAAAGACAGTCAAGTTCATACTAGAGACAATACTGCAGATATAGATAATCAATTTCAAGCGAAAGAAAGAAGAAGAAAAAGAAGAAGTATTGGTTTACTGTCTGTCGTGTCTCTGACAAAGGATAATGGTAACTAAAACGTCGGATCGCGTGTCGTCATTTACTGAAATTATTCACACTTCTCTTCAGCGTCTCTCTATGGGTGTTCTCAATTTCACGTTCAAGGATTAATGTTACAGCGAACGATTTTCCCCAAGGCTTAGCCTCAATGCGTGGTGTGGAATCTGAGTCCGTGTGTGTTTTAGAATCAAAACTCAACTTCTATTTTTTAAAAGCTTTTATATAGTTCGGTTTTGTTTGTTCGCTGGTTTGTGTGGGGCAATTTTTGCGTTCGATTTTTTAAATTGTATTTTGTTATTGCATTCTCTTCCTATATCAGTATAAGTGTCGTCTCCACAGTGTAGGTTGGCAGCAATGGATCTCTAAGACAGACTGTCTCTCCTCTTGGTTGTTTACTCTCCAAGGCTGATGTTTGTCAGTCTGTGGATGGTGTTTCCCCCTTGTTCTTTTCATTTTGGCTTTTCGAAACGAGAGCATTTATAACCGTATATTTGGAATGTTGACGCCTAATGGCAAAAAGAAAAGAATACGATGTGCTCTGATCGCTCTACCAAATTCCTGGTGGAAACGTATCCTTTATTTATGACTATTCGGTAGCCAGCAAGAGAGCAGACGAATTATTTGTGCTCGCAATGTGCTTCAGACACAATAGATGAATGAGCAGTGGATCGATGTTTATCAACTTTGACCGAGCAATCGATTCTACTCAGTGTGTAAGCAATAAATTTTAAGCCAACGTTGAAGTAGATTCTAACTATACTGGATCCTAAAGCATACAGTGGTCTTTGACAAGGCTACATTTTTTCAAGTTTCCACACAGATAAACAGACATATACAAATGCATAAGCGAATGCCCGCGCGAGAATACATACACTTAAGCGCACACTTTGACGCATGCATACCTGCAAAAACATACATATAGGTGCATGCAGAAGCAAACACGCACAAACACACACAAGCCCGCATGCACGCCCCGAGAACACACAGACCAATACACACACACACAGATTCAACATACATGCACCAAGACAGCATATACACACATGCATGTATACGCACGAACAGGCACACACACACACACACACACACACACACACGCGCGCGAACCTACATAAAAACGAGTGCCAGTACGTATGCACACATACAATCACGCGCGAGCATACATACATACACACGGTATGCTGTCAAACATCACACATGACGAGTGACATTCATCACCACCAGGACAACCAGCGACAACCACCCGGATTAACACGAAGTGCCAACATTCGGATGAAAATCCCCTAGGCGCAAGTTCCAGAAACCCCGTTCAACCGTTAGGTTATTTAAGGACGCACCGGCGATAGCCAGGGTGGGACGTTAAATTAATTATTTAAAAATCTGTGTCTCATTATAGGATTGGGTTGGTAAGAGCACACATTTGCGAATATGATAGGAAATGTGTGGGACAATCAATCGAATTCATCAGACTCAAAATTGCAGCATCAACATAAAATGGGGACATTATTTTAGACTGTAAGAGCACAGAAGGCACCTCTGCATCAAAAACACAAATTCCTAACTATGGAAAGGGTGGGGAGGTATGAGAACAACGCCATATTTTCTTGCCGTGTGCTCGTAAGACAAAGGTTGACCAATAGAGTGGGGGACTGCGTGGCATGGCGTCCGCCTCGAGTGCTGGAGATCCCGGGTTCAAGCCCCGATTAAGGCTGGTATTTTTCCACGTGGACTTCTATTCATCTCCCCTGGTCTCTGGGTGGTAAGAACGGACGCCCACGTGTAGTGTTGCGCACGTAGAAAATCCCTTGAAATCGAAAAGAGTTGCCTAACGCTGAGATCCTTCGGACTCAGGCTGAGAAGTAGAAAGGAGCACGTATGGGTTGCTACAATTGTGCCATGATGTTGATTCGTCGTCTAAACCTAAATCTGGCCAACAGTGTGACCAGGCCTTGTTTTCACAAGGTGCCGGTACTCACCATTAAATGTCTACCACTATGGTAGCGCTGAAAACAAAATAATGTCTTAAAGGGAAACTCCGTTCCTTTGATGCGACTGGCAGCCGGTTGGGTCCAGGCGATGTTTTTTTTTTTTTTACATTGCACATACTTAATTAAACGCACAGGTAAGGCGGAGAGCGCGCGAGCGAACGAGAGAGACAGACAGACAAACAGACATAGACAGACCTAGACAAACAATCAGTCAGACAGTGTTCAAGACATCTCACACTGCCCACGAATTATAATATTTATGCTTAAGCGAGGTTGGGAGGGGATACAAAGCGAGAGAGGGGGGGGGGGGGAAGAATGTTGACGAAATGTTCCACTGGTTTTGAGGTATAGGGAGGGAGGGAGAGACATTCAGAGAGAGAGAGAGAGAGAGAGAGAGAGAGAGAGAGAGAGAGAGAGAGAGAGAGAGAGAGAGAGAGAGACTGTGCGAGCACCTTTCCTTTGTCTTTAGCTTCGCGGAAAGTTTCTGAAACATGAAATAAGTGCTCCGGCGAGTAACAGAATATGTTAAATGCAAGCACTATTTGCCATTTATACAGAAACTATCTGCGAGCAGGTCAACAGGCATCAGACTGCCTATTATTTCTCGTTGTGGTTAAATGCACCATTAGGAATCTCTCTCTCTCTCTCTCTCTCTCTCTCTCTCTCTCTCTCTCTCTCTCTCTCTCTCTCTCTCTCACTCACTCTCACTCCCATCTCTCTCTCTCTCTCTCTCTCTCGTCACTCACCTCTCTCTCGCTCTCTCTCTCTCTGGTCTCTCTCTCTCGTTCACAAATCTCTCTCTCTCTCTCTCTCTCTCTCTCTCTTTACAAACCTAATAGTTGACCTGAAACCGGTTGATACATCAGTACTAGTGTTGATCGGATGGGGTGGGGGGTGCTCATAAACGACAACGGCATGGAAGTTAGGGGGGGCGTGGGGGGGGGGGGGGGGGCTAATTTAGCCCTTTCCAAGTTTTCTGACTGGGGTGAGCTGAGCAGGACTTGGGGCGTCTTTTACTGTATTATAATAATAAATAATGTGAATGGTAAACTAATATATTAATTTGTATAAAATAATATTAAATATATTAATAAATACTTTAAAAGATATCTTCTACCCTAGGTTGGAATATGATGTTGGGAGGGGGGGGGGGGCTGAATCCCCTGAAAATGTCCCAACCCCACATTATAATTTTACGGGCGGAGGGGGGGGGGGGTCCTAAAGGGACCCTGTTACTGACAGACTCGCCACTTGAGATATGGGTATTCACAGAAAACAGACCATGGAGATGTTTACAACAAGAAGTGACAAAGTGCAGAAACATGCCCGCCACCAAGTCCTGCATGGCAACGTATACTATTCCTACACAGTACAACATACTCGATCATGATCTCGTATGTATGACTGTATATGAGTGTATGTGTGTACATAATGTAGGCAAGTATGTATGTATGCATGAGTGTATGTATGTATGTGAGTATCTGTATGGGTGATTTATATGTGTGTATGCATGCATGTGTGGGTATGTATGTAATGTGTTTCGGCATGTATGTGGGTGTGTGTATGTATGCATGTTTGTGGATGTGTGTATGCATTTGTAGATGTATAAGTATGTGGGTGTACGTGTGTGTATTTAGGTATGTATGCATGTATGTGTGTAAAGATGTAGCTGTATGTATTGATGTGTGTATGTATGTTTACATGTGAGTGTAAATGTGTGGTTGTGGGTGTCTGTACAAGTTATTGAATGTGTGTGTATGCATGCATGCATGTGTAGGTGTGTATGTATGGAATGTGTGTGTGCATATATGTCCATATATGTATGTGTGTGTCTTTTCTGTTTGTGTATATATGTAGATGTATATAGGTATGTATGTATGTGTTAGGTATGTCTGTATATGAGTGTGCATGTATGAGAATGTGAGAGCATATATATATGTGTGTGAGTGTGTAAGATTGTGTACACATGATGTATGTATTATATTCTATAATGTATATTTTTATTTCTATATCTATAACATGCATTTGATTAACAGGCATTGGTACTCTGAAAAACGAGTGCTTAGAAGTGCCGAATGTCAGACGGGCCTGCGTGCCCAATTTGTAACCCTTTGAAAATAAAATTTGTTCGTTCGTTCGTTGTCTGTGTGGGTTTGGTCCCTGTGTGGGTTTGATCCTTGTGTTGGGTTTGATCCCTGTGTGGGTTTGATCCCTGTGTGGGTTTGATCCCTGTGTTGGGTTTGATCCGTGTTGGGTTTGATCCCTGTGTTCAGTTTGATCCCTGTGTTCAGTTTGATCCCTGTGTTCAGTTTGATCCCTGTGTTCAGTTTGATCCCTGTGTTCAGTTTGATCCCTCTGTTGTTTAATCCGAGTGTTGGGTTTGGTCCCTGTGTTGGGTTTTATCCCTGTGTGGGTTTGATCACTGTGTGGGTTTGATCCCTGTGTTGTGTTTGATTCCTGTGTGGGTTTGATCACTGTGTGGGTTTGATCACTGTGTGGGTTTGATCCCTGTGTGGGTTTGATCACTGTGTGGGTTTGATCACTGTGTGGGTTTGATCACTGTGTGGGTTTGATCAATGTGTGGGTTTGGTCAATGTGTTGGGTTTGATCCCTGTGTGGGTTTGATCACTGTGTGGGTTTGATCACTGTGTGGGTTTGATCACTGTGTGGGTTTGGTCAATGTGTTGGGTTTGGTCAATGTGTTGGGTTTGATCACTGTGTGGGTTTGATCAATGTGTGGGTTTGATCACTGTGTGGGTTTGGTCAATGTGTTGGGTTTGATCCCTGTGTGGGTTTGATCAATGTGTGGGTTTGGTCCCTGTGTGGGGTTGATCCCTGTTTGGGTTCTGGGGTTCCCCTGTGACTTCTGAGATCCCATTTACAGAGAAGGAAGATCAGACCCACTGCCTCCCTCCCCCCACAAACATGTTGTAAAGGGCGTCTAATTATGTGTGCTTCCTGTGAAGTCGGAATGCATCTGCCTGAAAGGTGAGGAACCAACAGTCTACATACCAATAAGCGAAATCTGTAAAACGAATGTGGACACATTTCGGAACAAGAACAAAGTCCAGAAGTTGATTAACAATAAATAGTACTTTCTGCCAGAGTTTATAGTTTCATTTGGGGAGAAGGACAGAGACATTAACACCCACTGCTACTACTGAACTTGTTGTAAAAGGCGACTAATTAAGGACTGTGTGTTCTGGGTCGGCGCAGATATCACAGCCTAGCTGTAAACCATAACAGAACATGCCAACAGCCTTTTAAGGGCAAACCCAGAAAAAGAAAAATCAATCCTGGAACCCGCTTTCTTGGGGCAGCTTACAGACACTCCTACACAAAATGACAATCGCACATGTGGGTCAGAGTGAGCAACTGCTGGCTCATAGAATGTATTGATTCTGCGTCAGGATGCTCTGGGGTGAGTCAGCCTTCTTAATCCCATCACACCAGATATCTGCATTCCTTGATAATGTTCACTTATTGATTTATAACCAACATTGGAATGTGAATTTACATAGGTTAAAGGTTAGAAATATGCTCTGATATCTAAAACTGCTAAGTCTCTGATCAATAGTGATACCGAACAAGGGCATACAACTAAAGACTCTTTTTACCAAGTTTCTAGATGCAAATAGTCATAAATAAGTATAAACTGACAGAAGAAGCTTACAAAACAACTGATTTTTAATTATATTATGCAACAGAACACTATTAAAATGTGCACAGCGATAACAATTGACTATCCCATAAAAATATTGGACACAGCAGGTTGCACTACACTGAGATAATCTGACACTCTCATGTTCTTATTGCTGCATTTATTCTGCTAATTACTACAAACCAATATAGAAAATAAAGTAACCTTATAACTGTAGGATGTCTTAATACATCCGTTTAATATGACTGAACATGGTTTATGGGATTTTCCCCACCCAGATATGCATCAGAATAGTGTCTCTGAGTTTCTGGGTGTCTAATATTTGAGGCAACAATCAAACAGGGAAAGGAATTAAAAAGTTTATAGTTTATATAAAATATAAAAACCTACCTTGTTTACATTTCTGTTAAAATTCAATGCAATGTTTTCCCAAGGTAAATTTAAATAATGTGTGCACAAACAATTTATTGTAATATGGACTGTTTGGCATATTTCGTTGTATCTCGTCAGGTTTATATTAACAGTTATACAGTTATATCAACATCTTGAAGCAGGCCGCTACCTACCCACAAGAATTAATCTTTTGGTCCTAATGGAGCAATGATGTGCAATTTAAGATTCTTAATGAATCTTAGCATCTCTTGCCCAATCCTACTTCACCTTCACGTGGTAAACTCTGTCTTCCAGTAATCCAGTGGAAGGTCCAGGTTTCAACCACCAGCAAGAAACTGGAAGGGCAACAAAAAAACTGAGGCAAAGGCAAAATTCAATTCCATTGGTCAGCGCCTGAGTTGGATGCATGGAGCAACTCTGTCAGCTCTGGATTCCACTGAATGTACCTTACGCATTGAACATGTGCACCTGCTCTTCTGTTGTGACCGCTGCTTCCATAAACTATGAATTGCAATTCTAGTGACAAACTGTTGGTGCTGGCACCTCTGATGACTGCCTAATGCATTTAATGCTGTTGGATTCTGCAAGAACTAATTACTGTTTCACTTTCCACATGAGACTGAGATAAGCATTTTGGGGTTTCCACTGGCATAGAATCCAAGTAATTATAGGGTGACCCGTCTGCACTGAAGTAAGAACCTTGACTGACAGCCTGAAGTTTTGTTCAAAAACTCGTCATTTCAAATGCTTTAACACAACTGTCTAGAAAATTTTGGTCAAAAAAAAAAAGTATCATTTTAAACGCTTTAACACAACTGTCTAGAAAATTTTGGTCAAAAAAAGTATCGTTTCAAATGCTTTCACAAAACTACATAATTAGCTGACAAAACACTCAACACCATTTACAGTATAATTCTAGCAGAACACTGAAATCAGAACAATAATAAAATATTGCATCACTTTTATGTTTATGTTTATTTAACGGATCAATATTATGGCACACAGGTGTAACCCCATATTCTTTGTTCTTCTTCTAACTCAAGCCTGAGTCCAAAGAACCTCCAGTGCAGTGCACAAACTATGTTGCACCCACCAAGATCCTGAAATACTTAATACTGAAATACTACATCCCTTTCAAGGAGGGCTGGTCAACACAGTGATGACTGCATTAAATTATTGTTTAGTTCAGTTTCAGGTGAGGTTTATTATCAGAATCAAATCTCTGGGACTTCAGTCTTTCAGTACTAAGCAACTCACCAATGTATTCATCTGAAACCATTTAATCCTGTATTGCCTTTCAGTATCAGGGTCTGAAGACCCTTTGTATGTCTTACATAGGTGTTTGTATTTACGGCCTTGGCTATTTCATCTTTCCATCACCTGTGTAGTTGACCTCTGGCTGTGCTTCCATTATGGCTGACAGGGCTCTCTGTGGTGCACTGTCTGCTGGTAGTCTTGGCACATGTCCGAACCATTCAATCTGTTGTCTCCTGATGTAGTTTATTACTGGTTCTATCCCAGCTTCTGTCCAGATATTGTCAGTTCTGATCCTGTCTCTTCTAGTCACATTTAGGATTCGCCGTAGACATTTCATTTGTGCTGTTTTGCTTTATCTGTTGTCCTTTGTTGTCACTGTCTCTGTCTGGCACTGATAACACAATGTTGTTTTGTTTTATCTGTTTATCATTGTTGTCCTATGTCTGCACTGATTAAACTCAATGTTGTTTTTGCTTTACTGTTTGTCCTTGTTGTCAGTGTCTATTTCTGGCACTGATAACACAATGTTGTTTTGTTTTATCTGTTGTCCTTTGTTGTCAGTGTCTATGTCTGGCACTGATAACACAATGTTGCTTTACCTTATCTGTTGTCCATTGTTGTCAATGTCTCTGTCTGGCACTGATAACTCAATGTTTTTTTGCTTTATCTGTTGTCCTTTGTTGTCAATGTCTATGTCTGGCACTGATAACTCAATGTTTTTTTGCTTTATCTGTTGTCCTTTGTTGTCAATGTCTCTGTCTGGCACTGATAACACAATGTTGCTTTGCCTTATCTGTTGTCCTTTGGTGTCAATGTCTATGTCTGGCACTGATAACTCAATGTTTTTTTTCTTTATCTGTTGTCCTTTGTTGTCAGTGTCTATGTCTGGCACTGATAACTCAATGTTGTTTTGCTTTATCTGTTGTCCTTTGTTGTCAGTGTCTATAACTGGCACTGATAACACAATGTTGGTAAACAAAAATACTGCATGAATAGTGTTGTCATTTGATACATAAACTTATTGTTCACCAAATTGTTAGCTTAGTTACTTCTATCCTTTAGTCTTGTTATATTACCCACCTCTGACGCACATATAGCCTTTTTTATGAGTAGAGATCTTTGGGAAAGAAGTTAAGTCCCATTGGGGGTTGGGGGGCTGATTGTGGGGAAAACAAACAAAGAGACACTGCTTCTCCCAACAAGGTTGTGTTAGCGGCAACCAGCTGGGGGTTTCATTCGAGAGAGCACATCTGCCTAAGTAGTAAGGAACCAACAGTCTGCATTCTAATAAGCTGTATTTGTAAAACTTATGTGCATGCAACACTTAGGTTCTTGAATAAAACTAAAATCCAGAGGTGGATGAATAGCCAGAATTTTCTGCTGAAGAAGAAGAAGAAGACAAAGAGGAGAAGAAGAAGAAGAAGAAGAAGAAGAAGAAGAAGAAGAAGAAGAAGAAGAAGAAGAAGAAGAAGAAGAAAAAAAAAAAGAAGAAGAAGAAGAAGAAGAAGAAGAAGAAGAAGAAGAAGAAGAAGAAGAAGAAGAAGAAGAAAGAAAAAGAAGAAGAAAAAGAAGAAGAAGAAGAAGAAGAAGAAGAAGAAGAAGAAGAAGAAGAAGAAGAAGAAGAAGAAAAGAACCAAAACAACAAAAAAAGCAACAACAAGTTAAAGTAGTTGCTGGCTGGGACTAAAAGATTTGATGTATAGTCGATTTTTTTAAAAAATGTCACATGTGAAGAGATTAAGCAGAGAAAAGAGTAAGGGAAAAGCTGCTGGTATCTTTTGTAGTAAGTCACTTTCACTAAATGCTAGAGAGTAAGTGGAAGATATTATGTCATACCTTGAAGAATACAGGTAAGGGGCACTACAAGGGGAGGGGCAGGGGTGGGTAAGGGGGGGGGTGGCTTAAACAAGGCTTAGACCCCTTCCAACATCCCCTCAGAAAATGTGTAAGAGGGTTAAGGCCCCCCCCCCCCCTTTTCCTAAGGTTTTATATCAGAAACCCTGATTCTGGTGTTATGGTGTCAGTCACATCTTTTTGTTGGCCCACTGACACTCGAGGGCTGATCATACTGGCTGACTTTACTTTCCAGAATATTTTCTAGGTCCACATTAAATACAAGGTCAGCTGTTTTAACCACCAGACTAATAGGAAAACAAGGGAGGGGGTGGTTCGAATACACAAGGGTCGACAGTATACTGCGTTGTTCTTTGTATTACAGAGAGGAAAAAAAAGTTTAATAAAATGTTCTATAGAACCTGTTATGCTATGTGTAGAGCAGTGATACCCTGTCAACCTCCAAATTGTAATGAAATGTTCTACGGAATCTGTTATGCGAGATGTAGAACAGTGATACTCCCGTCAACCTCCAAACAGAGGTAATAATTATCATTAGGGCGCCCGTAACAACTCCGCCAGCCAGGTGTAACCAGCTGTCGTATACAGGTAAGTACGAACTATAACTTTAAACACTGTTAGAAAAGAACAGGTGTGCATAGAGAGAGAGAGAGAGAGAGAGAGAGAGAGAGAGAGAGAAGGGGGGGGGGTGGGGATTTTCAGTTTTAAGGCGGTGTCATAGAGCAACATCTCACTAGAACTGACCCACCTCACCAAATAGCCGAGGCACATGATGATGGCTAGTTTATGGCACCAGCACTAGAACACAGTATATAGACTTCAGACATCTATGAGACAAAATGGCGGCTTCCGTATTGAGATCACCTAACTAGTATAGGTTACCTTTTTTCCCACAAATGGCATATTATCATTTATCAACATGATACTGAACATTTAACTAAACACACTTAAGATTGCCGACATAACGCACAAGACATGGAAACAGTTGATATGAACACATCTACTTGCTTTCTTCCCGGTAACTCCCTCCGCCAGCAGACGCTACAAGTTCCAAATCAGCGGAGTTCTTATATCGCAGTAGATAACAAGTTGCAGCTACAACTCGGAAAATATCCGACAGAAACAGCTCTGTACTTCGTTTAATCGCACATTCACGTACACAAGTGAAGAATAAACCAATAATATAAGAGAAATAAAGTCACAGAATGAAGAGAGAAGTAAACAACCGCTTCTGGGGGAAAGGGTTGTATCGAAATGTTGCTGCAGTGAGAGCCGTCTGTCACTGACCTTGATTCCCTCACCGCCGCCGCCTCGCCCGACTATTGGATATTGCAAATGTCGGGCACAGACAGCTAGGTTGGTAGGGTTGATCTGCTTGTTTGTCAAACTTCTCCAGCTTTTAGATCGTCTGATTTTGTTTTGGTGCTTCCTTAAAGAGCGGCTTATTTTACTTTTGTTACAGATGCATATATTGTACATGTTAATCTGTCAGATGTTCGTGAATTAGATTATTCGCAGTGTTCATATTCTTCCTCTGCTTCTTCCTCTCCTACTCCTTCTTCCTATGCATTCTTCTTCTCCTCCTCCCTCATCTTCCTCCTTCTTTATTCTTCAGCTTCTATTTCTTCTTCTTTTTCTTCCCTCCCTTGCTGTCTTCTCCTCCTCCCTTGCCTCCCCTTTCCCCTCCCATTATTTCTTCTTCTTTTTTTCCTTCCCTCCTCTCTCCTGTCTTCTACTACTAATATTACTACTACTACTACTACTACTACTAGAAGTAGGAGTAGCAGTACTACTACTTCTTATTTTACTACTACTACTACCACTACTAGAAGTAGTAATAGTAGTAGTAAAAGTAGTAGTAGTAGTACTGCCGTTGCTACTGCTACTACTACTACTGCTGCTGCTGCTACTACCACTACTATACTACTACTACTTCGCCCTGTTTAAAATTAGGCTATTGGCTTATTGGCAGTTTTTTTTTATTTTATTATTATTCAAGTCCACGCCGTATGGCGTTGGTAGTCACGTCTATCCACAACCTTCTGTCTTGTGTACTTTCAATCAACTCTGACACAGATGATCTGCCATAGTCCACGCCGTGTGGCGTTAGTAGTCATGTCTATCCACAACCTTCTGTCTTGTGTACTTTCAGTGAGCTCTGATAGAGATGATCCTCCATGCCATGATGTCAAACTGTCCAGCATCTGTTCTCTCGGTCTCCCTATGCCTCTCTTCCCCTCCAACTTTCCCAGTGTCACGATGAACACCAGTTTTCTCCTTCTCATCACATGACCACAAAATGTAGATTGTCTCTTTCTGATTCGGGCAATCAGTCCTTTTCGTGGGTCACTTTCTTTCAAGACATGTTCATTACTCTTTTTATCTGTACAGGGTATTTTCGCCATTCGTATATAAAACCACATCTCCGCAGTTTTAATATTAACGATAACCCTGTTTCAACACCAGTTATTATGACTGAATTTTTTAAGGTCCATTGTATTGAATATGCTGTAGGATGTATCGTATAATCATTTACCCCGTGTGGCTTCCGGGGCTCCACTGGGGGAAGGGGGGGGGTGAATAGACACATCGCTCCATAATAATTTAAAACAAATAACTTGATTTCGTATCCTTTACAAGACGCTGCAAAACCAATCCTATCGTTTATTGACTGTTCTTGATTTTTTTCTAGGGAATTTTACGTTCAGTAGTTTGCCACTGCTTTTGACGCAACATAACACAATGTTAGTAAGATTATCTAAACATTCATAGTACAGTTTATATCATAACTACAACAAAAATCAAAGCAATATTTGAAACAATATAAATTACATATGTCTTGAAAAACTACCTACGCAATATATAAAAAAGCAAATAATCATTTCCGGTCCTTTTTAGGATGAAATTTTTCGTTATTTTGAAGCCCTATTGCCAGGGGCCGCAATATAGCCTGGCCATAAATATGGCCTAAAGGCTGAACGCGGTTTCTGGGACCTCTCCATGGTGATCCTTACCCACATGGTGGCACATTGTGTCATCGGGTGTTTATCGTTTGTGTGATGTCCTGGTGGGGTAGAAAGTCAGTCAGTCAGCCATAAAATAGCAACACCATGTATCTCAGTTATAACCCTCGAGGTTGAACAGACACTTTTTTTTCATAATGTCTACTACTCTACGATGCTACTCAACGGTCTGCTCTCAATAACACTGTCGAAAACAACACAAAGCGATCTGCTGCCAAATCGCCTGCAGGATCACACGAGAAGAGGAGAAGATCAGAGCACTTATGGATCTCTCCCGAGGTCTATGATGATAGTCCTAATTAAACACTAACCTGATATTGACTAGTATAACTCGCCCGCTAGTCCTCTTATCCGATATTTTGATGAAGTTAATGTTGGCTACATTATGTATTGCCCGGGTAATTAACTTTCCCAGATCCACATTGTCCACCAAGTGAAAATCCAAAGAGGGGCCTAACGTGAAAATGATGGATAGAGGAAATTTCACAATCACTGGAAATCCCATATACGAAACAAGCTTCACCTCTCTACAGTGATGGTGCATGATTACAGTGTAATCGCCGCTTACACTTTCTATTGTAAAAGTAAAATGCAATATTTGACTTTTTGTTATTACTGTTCACTTTTTATTGCAAATGCGCTACCGAGGGCCTAACGCATGCTAACAGTATTAGCATAGCGAAATAAGAACCCTCGCTGCATGCTTACGCCACTCTTGCAGAAACTGAAACATGTGAGTGCTATTAGTTACTAATACTACAATGCCAGCTGCACACATTTATTTTCAACAGCGAAGCGACGAGAAGGAAAATTTTCTGTGTTACTCTCTGGAATGTAATCGTTACCTGCTAGCGCTTACGTTTGTCTAAGCCGCTTTAAAAAAAAAAAAGTTGCCTGTCCTTTGCAGGACATAAACCAACTCCGTGGTTGATGTTTTCAAAAATATCCCTGCCGCCTTTACATACCATGACATTACTGGGTACGCATTTTAGGCTAAGTGGACATGGGAGCCAAAGTGAATTAAAACCATGGAGTATTACTCTCCTTGGCTTCCTCCGAATAACGGTCACATATTATGGCGGCCAAAAACACACCCTGATAGGGCCTGAGTCAAAGTGTAAATTGCACACTTCCGGCGACTTACATTGCAGACTCCCGGCGACTATACCGCCACCGCCGAGAGTATCAGCCGCGCCGCAACGCGGAGCTTAACTAGATGGCTGGGTCTCACGAACAGCACCTTCCGCATCTCCAGCAGCTTTGCTCGTGAGTATCAGGTCTAGTTTTACTCTCGGCAGTGGCAGTATAGTCGCCGGAAGTCTGCAATTTACACGTGACTGAGGCCCTGTTTTTGTTGAGCTTTTTAGTCCAATTTCTCTGGAATTCATTGTATTAGCTTGACTGAAGTCACCCCCATAGTTTCACCATTTTCGGAGGATAGCCCTCTCCTCGAGCCACCTCAAAACTTGAGGTGGGTGGTGCGGGGCTGCGCTGGGCAGATAATTATAGGCATTTGCCTTTGAGTACGGCATTATTATTATTATAATGCTCTTAAGCTAGGATTAGAACCCTTTTACACCGCTCTCTCCAAATGTTTTCTTTGTGTCGTCGCCCTAGAAAGATATAGGTACATCAGCGGTGTGTACATAGACATATATGAAGCTAAAGAGAGACAGAGAGAAGCAACATACACGCGTACACACACACACACACAGAGGCTGAGAAACTTAATTAAGGACAGTGACATTTGAAGACCGAGAGAGACAGAAACCGTGATATCCGCTAGAACAGGCTGATCTACCCCCTTCCCCCCCCCCCTTAAAAAAACACCCCTGAAAAACTGGAAGAGGCGAAAGCGGAAACCTCGCCCTGAAATTTTAGTGAATAGAAACCCATCCCTTGTCCCACCATATACAGACGCCCTCTCTTTTTATGCATTTGTTCGTACGTTTCATATTATTTCAGACATGTTTTTTATATGTATTTGTCATTGGGCACACAATGAAAAAAATAATAATTTTTATTATCATTGCGCAATTAAACAAGGCTTCAAACCCCTAGAGCTGCTCACCCGTCTCTAGAAAATTGTGCTTTCTTTGTGACGGCGCGCCTGCTGTTGGTCTGTGTCCGCTTGTCCTTAGGGTGTTCCCCCCTCTCCCTTTTCCACTTTCTGTCCCATCTTCTTTGTCTTATAACTGTTGACAGCCAGCTATTGTCATCTATTTCATGTCTTTGAAATAAAGCAATTGAAGAAGCGTTGTTCTTACCCGACACGCCTGGGTCGGGCAGCTCGAACGCCTTCTTGATATTATATTTGCATTTTCTTGTACTGAGTTTCTTTCCGGTTTCCATATTCAAAGGCGCCTCTTGTTTTCACGTTCTGCTAATAAATAGTTTACACGATACAGAACTAGAATTGTTTCCGCCTATGCCTGTAAAAGCAAGATTACGAATAGCCAGCAAGGCTTTCCCAAGCAAATCATATAATAAACAGAGGCCCCGCCCTTCCTCTATTCATTACCGACCTACATTTAGCCCTGCTTACGCAGTGTTTTCTCTGGAACAGCGCTTCTAAAAAATCTGGCATTGTAGCCCCGTGGGAAATTACTTATTTACTCAGTCGCTCCTCTTCTACTTTCGAGTATAGAGATGATCCAGAGATCGCCTGACTTCTCTATCAACAGTTTTCTGTCTGGCTTTGTTCTATTTGAGTCCTCTGTCAGTCAAGGACTGTCGGATCCTGTCTTCCCAGCGAACTCTGAGTCGTTCCGGTGGTCTGGTTCCCTGCTTCTTGGCAATGGTAGACGATACTCTCTCATTCTCCATGCATTTCCAAACAATCGTAGCGTGACTGATCCATTTGAGTTTGTAAGCCCTGGGTTTCAATGACTTTACGTATTGTCTGACTGCGAACTTTGTTCCTTTCTGTCATTTGGACTACCTTTCTCAGATGCATCATTTCTAAGGCCTGAAGCTGGCTTCTGTGAGCTGTTGTCATTGACCATGATTCACAC
>CAJHNH020003759.1:5000-58066 GCA_905116865.2 Candidula unifasciata
ATAGCTGACTGGTCTATAATAGTTCGTTGCTCTATGATAGTTGACTGGCCTATAATACTTAACTGGTCTATAATCGTTCGTTGCTCTATAATAGTTTCATGGCCTATAATACTTCATTGGTCTAATCGTTCGTTGCTTTATAATAGTTTCATGGCCTATAATACTTCATTGGTCTAATCGTTCGTTGCTTTATAATAGTTTCATGGCTTATAATACTTCATTGGTCTATAATCGTTCGTTGCTTTATAATAGTTTCATGGCCTATAATACTTGATTGGTCTAATCGTTCGTTGCTTTATAATAGTTTCATGGCCTATAATACTTCATTGGTCTAATCGTTCGTTGCTTTATAATAGTTTCATGGCCTATAATACTTTATTGGTCTAATCGTTCGTTGCTTTATAATAGTTTCATGGCTTATAATACTTCATTGGTCTATAATCGTTCGTTGCTTTATAATAGTTTCATGGCTTATAATACTTGATTGGTCTATAATCGTTCGTTGCTTTATAATAGTTTCATGGCCTATAATACTTGATTGGTCTAATCGTTCGTTGCTTTATAATAGTTTCATGGCCTATAATACTTTATTGGTCTAATCGTTCGTTGCTTTATAATAGTTTCATGGCTTATAATACTTGATTGGTCTATAATCGTTCGTTGCTTTATAATAGTTTCATGGCCTATAATACTTGATTGGTCTAATCGTTCGTTGCTTTATAATAGTTTCATGGCCTATAATACTTCATTGGTCTATGATTGTTCGCTGCTCTATAATAGTTTATTGTTCTATAAAACTGGATTGGTCTATAATCGTTCGTTGCTTTATAATAGTTTCATGGCCTATAATACTTCATTGGTCTATAATCATTCGTTGCTTTATAATAGTCTTTTGGTCAAAAATAATTAAATGGTCTATAATAGCTGACTGGTCTATAATAGTTGACTGGTCTATGCTATTTGACAGGTATATAATAGTTCGTTTCTCTTTGATAGCTGGCTGGTCTATAGTAGTTCGTTGCTCTATAATAGTTTAATGGCCTATAATACTCAATTGGTCTATAATTGTTCTTTGCTCTATAATAGTTTAATGGCCTGTATACTTGATTGGTCTATAATAGTTCGTTGCTCTATAATAGTTGATTGGTCTATAATACTTGATTGGTCTATAATCGTTCGCTGCTCTATAATAGTTTCATGGCCTATAATACTTGATTGGTCTATAATTGTTCTTTGCTCTATAATAGTTTAATGGCCTGTATACTTGATTGGTCTATAATAGTTCGTTGCTCTATAATAGTTTCATGGTCTATAATACTTGATTGGTCTATAATCGTTCGCTGCTCTATAATAGTTTCATGGCCTATAATACTTGATTGGTCTATAATTGTTCTTTGCTCTATACTAGTTTATTGGTCTTTATTATTTCTTTTCCCTATAATAGGTTATTGGTCTATAATAATTGACTTGTCTATAATAGTTGACTTGTCTATAATAGTTGATTGGTCTAATAGTTTCTTGCTCTATAATAGTTCCTTGCTCTGTAATATTTCATGCTCTATAATAGTTGGCCGGTCTATAATAGTTAATATTTGGTTAGTCTACAATAATTGACTGGTCTGTAATAGTTGACTGGTCTAAAATAGTTGACTGGTTTATAAGAGTTGTTTGGTCAATAATAGTTCGTTGCTGTATAATAGTTTATTGGTCAATAGTAGGTAGTTGGTTGTCTATAATGGTTGGTTGGTCTATAATAGATAATTGGTCTATAATATTTGATTGGTTTATACTAGATTGGTCAATAATAGTTTGTTGATACATCATAGTTGACTGGTCTATAATAGTTTATAGCTGTATAATATTTGATTGGTCTATAAAAGTTAGCTGGTCTATAATAGTTGACTGGTCTATAATAGGTAATTGGCCTATAACAGTGTGAATCTATCATTATATTTCCGATGTTCTACTGGCCTGAGAAGAGTCGTTTACTTACTTACAAAATATGTTGTGGCCGCCGTGTTAGAGCATTTACTAAATTGTTGCCTCCAGGCCCAGTGATCTTCTCATGCTTTTTCTTATCTCTTAACAACCTATTTGAAAGATACTGCATTCTCTACCTTTCGGGCAACAATCAGATTTGTGCAGAGTTATAATTCTTCAGTGTTGTGATTGTCCAGTGATCGTTGCACATTCAGAGGCTCAATAAATGATTCATGACATTTCTCGCCCATCTGATGTGATTATTTCTTTACAGATGACTGTGTTGAGAGGCAGGGAAGTGCGGTAGAGGGTAGAAGTGGTCAACGCAAAAGTGAAGTGGGGTAGCTTAGTGCATGGTTGCCAGATAAAAAAAAAACTTCATTTTATGCCAAATTATTATCCACAATATGCCAGAAAATGCCAAATAAAGTGTAACATTGTACTTACTTCACATCAAAAGCTCTAGATTGAATTCTTCACTGTCATCCTCACTGGAACCAGTGGAAGATACAGCGTAAACATTTTCAGATGTAAAATTTTTAAGCATTTTCTCAGATGGAATGAAGTCTTTGCAACACATCTTTAATGATGGCATATTTCTTGTTCCGAAAATCATCAATAAGGTCATCCTTAAGTGCAGGCGATATAATATTTTTATTAGGCATGAACATTAGGTTCTATGCAACTGTGTGTGCTCCAATGTACTCCCTGACCATGCGTTCTCATGATTTCACTTAGATGATCAACTGTGCGTATTGCACAATGACAGGTCATGCCTACAGCAAGTTGCAACTCTGCTGCCTTTAACTTTATCATTACTTTACCTAGGAGTCATTGTTGTACAATACACTGGGACTGGCTTTTTGACGTAGTTTTCATCCTGTGTTTTTTTGGGATTTTTTATGATTTGGTATGCTACTAATTCTTGGTGCAACAGTGCACTGACACAGTTTGCAATATACTGCCTCTGATCCGTCTGAAGGTCTTTTGAGCCGTGGGTATGTTTTCTTCCAGTTACTATTATACTTGCCATGTAATAAGTTACTTTCAATTTTTTTTTTTTTTTTTTTTGCCAGGAGGGGATGACGTGGCCTTCGGTAAAAGTAATAAAATCGATAACAGATAGAACTAGGTCTATTTCCTCTCTATTTTTTGTCCTCAAGTAGTTTCTGAACAATGTGAATCACTTGGTATCAGTGGTGGGTTTTGGTTTTATATCCCGCCCTTATTCTAGCAGATTAAAATAAATTACAGAGGGCCTTGTTTATCGAAGTCACGATCCGTTTAGCAAGACAACAAATACAATTAGATATGGCGCGAATCTCCATTAGTCCGTACCAGGACATCACAACAAAGTCAAACTGAAATAAAGATGTTAATTGTAGGTCTACATTGCTTTTAGTAAATCTGCGTGTTTTTAACTGAGAAACCATTTTAAAAATGTGAGCAGGTCTTGATGAGAAAAGCCAGGAAAAACCCAAATATGCCAAAATATGCCAGTTCATTATCTTATGCCAGTTCAATTTCAAATATGCCAAATTTGTGGAATCTGGCATCAAAAATGCCATTATGGCAACCCTGGCTTAGTGCAATAAAACTATTCGGAATACGACCAGCTTGCTAGAATTTCTTTGAGTCAATGTGACCAGGGCGGCTGAAACTGTTTTGAAAAAGTACCAGATTTTTTTTAGAAAAAGGTCCCCAAATGTGTAATTTTTCATTACAAACCTTTAGAACTCCTTTAAACACACAGAGACACATACACACACTCACACACACGTGTGTGAATATGTATATATATATATATATATATATATATATATATATATATATATATATATGGTGTAGTCATGTGCCCTGCCTACTGGCGCAGGTGCTCTTGCGTCTCAACAGATCACGATCCCTGGTTGCCTGGAACAGCTTTCTTGATGACATCCCTACAAGACATATTTTCAGCCCATCCAGCATTATCTTTCTTGGTCTGCATCTACCCCTTTTTCCACTGACCCTTCCAGTTGTCACGATGTTCTCCAGTGTCTCTCTTCTCATTATGTGGCCAAAGAACAGTGTATGTATGTATATATATATTTTCTTTGTCGAATGCATCATTCCTGTTCTGCTGTAGCACTTATTTTTAGCAAAGTCGGACACAAAGCTGTTGTGGAGACTTTCTTCACTTTGTTTTCGTCAATGCATTTAAAAAAGAGCGATTTTTTTAAATTGTAAATATTAAATATTATTGAGCAGATAAAAAAACTTTTTTCCACTGCTGTAGAGGAATGAGGTCATGACAGAAGACTACATTTTGATACTAAATATAAAGTTAGTTTCATCCCCACACTTTTCTTCTGAAATCGTAATTTGAAACTGTTCTTTTAGCATAAGGTGGTTAATCTTGCACTATTTATTCAATCCACTCTTTGCTAGTTAGTTTGCAATGTTCTTTTGCGACAAGTCTGGAAAAATTCATAACCAATAGCATAAGTCTTCCTTTAGTAACACTAATTAGATTCAGCGCCTCAGGTATGTGTAGCTTTGCAAAACAGGACAGTCTCACGTCAAATGGTACATTAACATCAAAACTAGTACAATCCCAGTCACTTTTATTTAAAGATGCAACATTACAGATGAAGATGCACAATTTCTTAAGAGTACCAGTTTAGCTCGGCAAGGACAAACAGTACGTACTGTTCTATGAAAGTACCAGCTTCGGCAGCTCCGGTCACGACAGTGCTCGCTAACCTTGTTTACCCCTCTCATTAATCAAGGAAATGCTTGCCAAATGGATTATTGTTGTCAGAAGCGAATTTGAATATCCCTCTCACTTGCCTGCCATAAAAGAAGGACCGCCATAAGAAAAGAAGGAAATAATTCGAATGAAACAGAAAGTTAAAATATACGCCCGAAATTTAAGCATGACAAATTTGCCGGCGCCAAAGAAATAAGTCCACCAGTCGGATAGACGTCCGTGGCTTAGGTGTTGCGAGTCCGACTCGTATTTCCAACGTACCGCGATCGAAACACACTGCCGGCTGCGTGGGTTTTAACATAGTACGGGGCGTCGCAGGTCGGCCCAGCTAAAATGGGTACCAGGATGGCTTTCCTGGGGAAGTAAAGACGGCCGGCGTAATGCTGACCACATTACCCACTTAGTGCTGATTGGTCTATAAAAATATGAGCACTCTTCCCATATACCCAATACGCCTAAGACGTGATAAGTGATCTTTACTTATTTTACTTTAATCGGAGAGACAGTACCCACTGCGCGGAGAAATGTTTTTATATATGTCCATTGATAAGCTCAGGGAAGAGCTGTTTCTGACAAGACAGAAGAATTGAAATGTTTATTACCTTTTGGGGACCAGAAGTAGCCAGACTAGAAATTCACATAGGAAAATACAGTAACCTAAACAGGCCTGTATTGCTAACAATGGACATGTCAAAGGTATGAGGATGATCCCAATTGACTGGTCGCCTTAATGCTAATCTATCTGCATTATGCTGTATTTAACATGAGACCAGTCCTATGCAAGGAAAGGGAGACCCAGAAATCAGACCCTGGACATAAAGGCTGGAGCCCCTAATGTCAGTCTACTGACTGTTCCCTATGTTTATGTGCAGTGGCTCATGAGCCTATGTCAGGCATCTTCCTATGTTTTATCCTTGTTACCTGAAAAATGTATGATCCAGAGGAGAGGCAGACGCAAAAACCAGATCCTAAACCAACCGGCTGGGTGCTCTGATGATAGCCCACCTTCTTTTTCTTCTCTTCCACCTTGTATCTCATCGAAGTGTTGGGGGGAGATGTAATGTTCGTTGATGAGCTCTGTCAAGAGCACTATTAAGACTGATGTTCCTTTCTGTAAGGCTGTTCTTAATGCCATCACTCCATATTTTCTGAGGTCTTTCACTCGCCCCATACCCGTTGTAAAGTTTTAGTGTGGCTCGCTGTGGCAGATAGTACCAGGGCATTCTTGTTAGGTGTCCAAACCACTTCGTTTGTTGTTCTTTGATGACCTATAAGACTGGCTTTATTCCTAGAATTCGTCTGATTTCGTGATTTCGTATTCGGTCTTTCCTTGAAACTCCTGCAGCTCTTCTAAGGCATTTCATCTCTGTTGTCACAATTTGACGTTTATTGGAGAATGTAAGTGTCCACGTTCAGCATTGATAGCATAGTGTTGGCCAAAAAATAGTTCTGATAAGATTCACTTTAGTACTCCGAGGTATCTGCTTGTATGTCAACAGGGGAGATAGTTGCCCCATTACTTGATTAGCTCTGGCACACCTCGAGCTAATTTCTCTGTCCAGTTTTCCGTCGGATGTGAAAATTGCTCCCAAATACTTAAATTCCTCTGTTTGTCTCAGGGTGTTGTTTTTTAATTTTATTTCTAAATTGTCGTTCTGTCTTCCTATCACCATTGTCTCTGTCTTCGTAGTGTGTGTGTGTGTGTGTGTGTGTGTGTGTGTGTTTTTTTCATATAATATTCCTCCACTTTGTTACTAATTTGATTTAGGTGGTTCTGTAGGCATTCGGTATTTTCTGCTATGAGTACCTGGTCGTCGCCGAATTGTAAATCTGTTATATCTTCTTCGTGATTAAAGTTCGTTTCGTTACATATGGTATCCATGTATGTTATAAAAAGAAGCGGCGATAATACACAGCCTTAACGCACACCAGAGTTCACTATAAAAGTTCTTGACAATCCTGCCTTCGATCTTATGCAGGATAGTCCATCACCTGCTCAATATGTGAATGTCCAGAAGCAGGTAAGACTACGTCACTCACAAGCATATACCTTGAAAACCTTGATCCTCCTCTGAGGAAAGTCCTGATAGGTTGTGCCTCAGCGATGACCACATAAATTTCAAAGCTACACGAAGTGATCAAAAAAGCAATAACCTAGGATATTCTATATTTTAACTTTGAGAAATTACAGTGGAACACTTCACCTATCAGGCTGTTTGCTAGCTTACCATAAATATAACATTTTTACATCATAACGTCATGCTCCAGATCTAATCTGTTTCTCTTCCATTAGAGTTGTGAACCATAGTGCTCTGGCACTTCACTAGTATATTTTTCCCTTGTTTCATTTTGTGGTTAATAAATGTTGTTCTATTTGTATGGTCAATAAATATTTAAAATGTTTGCTTACTTCTTGTTGTTGTAATTATAGTCATGTAATGTCGGCTCTGTGGCTAAGTCGATGCGAACGCTTCTTAATGCCGGGATGCCGGGTTCGATCCTAGCTGTGGGCCATGCACCCTGCGTTGGTTTCGACAGTGGTATCAAGAAAGCTGACCGTCTAGAAAGCAATGACAAACTAATGGACATAAATTTGCCTAGAAAAACCAGACAACAGCCAGGGTCTGTTAGGTTTGGTTCTGCAACGTCCTGTAAAGGATACGCAACTAACCTTAATGTGGTTGTACAAGAATGCTCCTCCAACATTTCCTATGAAACACAATTAAGGGTTACATAAATTGTGGGAGTGTCTTTGACTAGATGTTTCCAATTGCCCACATCTTCTCTAACAGTACTTTTCATCTACCATCTAGTTCCCACAACATATCTCATTGTCTGCAGCTGTGATAATATCTTGGGACAATACCTTAGATAGATTTATTTGCAAAGTAAAATCTGTACCGTATTGGCGTTCTCGATCTATCGAGTGATATGTTTCTTGTAAAGATTATCAATTTCTTAAAAGCTTTATGTCTAATTAAGACCGATGTCCAAAAATGTGCAGAGAAGTACCAGCTTAACAGAGCCCAAACAAGTCGTAAAAGCATTGCCTGGAATAACCAGGTGATGTCCCATTTCCGAAACATTCTGAGGAGAATGCAGAAGTAAAGTTAATTGGACATATTTTTAGTGAAAATCAAACCTGGTGAGCGTCAGCCATGTCCAAGGAAAGAAGTAAAGGGTGGTGGTGGGGGTGGGGAGGGGGGCGGAACAGAATTTCAGATTCCTGAAATTGTTATTGAAAGGATTGACCATTTCAAATGGTTTGAACCTGCTTCAATTGAGCACTAGTTATTATTATTATTATATCCATTCTGTTCGTCTGTATGGTGTTATTTCACTATACCTGTTCACAGCCCTCCAGCAGACATAATGAACTTCATAGAGCATTTGTTAACCTGGTTAACTACCCTATCATTTTTATTATTAATATTATTATTATTATTTAGTATTTGTATTAGTTATTAGTATTATTAGTATTATTATTAATATAAAAAGACCCTTTTCCACGTCTTTCAGGCGAATTGGGTATATAGGGCTAGACCTATATTTTATAGACCAAACGGCACTTGGTTGGTGATGTGGTGAGCATCACGCTGCCGCCATTACTTCCCAGACTGTAGCTGGTACCCATTCAAGGCTGGGTCGTCCGGGCAACCAAGGTCATTTTTGGAGGAAAAAAAAACCGGCCTCGTCGGAAAACGAACCCTTCCGATTCGCAGACGAGCGGCTTCCCGTTATTATTATTGATATTATTGTTATTATTTTAATTATTATTATCATTATTATTATTATTAATATTATTGCTGTTAGTTTCATTGCAAAATAAGGCTTAAGCCTTTAGCCTCTTGACCTTCTTATCTCTAGAAAATTATAGGGGAAGTCCTGTGAGAGACTTCAACCTCGTATAATTCTTGAATGATATGTGCCAGTTGGTTTATACTATACAAAAATTGTACTAGACCCGCACGTTGTGGGTTTGTGTGTGCGCGCGCGTATGCGAGCGCTTATTTTTAAACAAAGGAGGGTGGGGAGGGGGGGGGGGTTGTAAAACACAGAGAGCAGGAAATAAATTCGTATCTGAGAAATAAAGAACTGAATAGGGAAATTGAAACATGTAATTTGAGAATTTCGAACAGTTATTACCGTAAGACCTCTTTAACTCTTGTTTCAGGAGACAGAACAATAAGTGTTAACAAAAGCCGTCTAACCAAGACTAATACATATTATTGCTGATACATCCCTGCTGGGACCAACATTTTGTTCACGTTAACGGAGTCTTCGTCTGAAGCCAGTTCGTGTTAATGGGGTTTACTGTATTTAATATTGCAACCTGAAGATATCATCCTCATTATCATGATGTGCCGTGCCGGTAAGAGTAGGCTGTCATGTTTCGCCATCTCACACGATCTCCAGAATCCCCGATCAGTTTAATGTTTTCGTCTCGCCCCATCCATTTGGCTGGGTAATCCAGATATTTTATCTCTGCCTTTCCCCTGCTCTCTTTCCTATAATCCTGCCAGTTGTTACCAAGTTCTCGAGTCGATTCCTCGTCATTACATGTCCAAAAACCGTTGTCTATGTTTTTAATTGTTTAATAAGTTACGACCTTCCTCTGGCTCGATTAGAAGCTGCTAGATTTCCCGTTTTCCTTCCATAATATCTTTTGCAGTCTTCTCACATCTCAACTGCAAGTAGATGTTTATCCGCGTTGTTTCCTCGTTTTGAAAAAAAAGATATAAAACCGAACGAAAAGTATGTCAGCAAGCTTCACCATATAACAAACACAAACAGAACGCGAAAGCTGCGGCTATGGCGACTTTTTCAGCACATACATAGAATAGACAATGCTACTACAATTTCCTTCTTTTAATATTTAGCCACTTCCAGACCTAGATTTATGCATAGGTAAGCCCGCTATGTCTTAGGGTCTGACAGATCACTAGACTTTAAAACTGATGTTTTCCTCTGTTATGAGGCCTTCTCTTGTGATTTATTTTCACAGGGCACCTCGAAGCTTTCCCTAGCGTAGCCAGTTTATAATCAAATCCCGATCCCTCCTTTGCCACTTATGACACATTTGTGTTGGTCAAAGACACTTATTAAATGTGCACACGTCTGTGTGTAAGTACGTGTACGTGTCTGTATTTGTGTATGCGTGTATATGTGTAGGTGTGTGTTTGTGTGAGCGTCTGTGTGTATATATCTGTGTCTGCATGTGTCTAAGTGTGTGTGTATCTGTCTGTGATCGTGTCTGTGTTTATGTGTCTGTGTGTACAGGTGTCTGTGTGTATATATGTGAGTATATGTATGTGTGTATGTGTCTGTGTATGTGTATTGTCTGTATTTGTGTGTGGCTGTGTGTATATGTATGTGTGTGTATGTGTATATGTGTGTATGTCTGTGACTGTGTGTATGTGTGTGTCTGTTTCTGTGTGTGTGTATGTATGTGTCTATGTGTATATGTGCCGTGTGTGTATTTGTATGTGTATGTCTGTGTCTGTGTGTTTGTGTCTATCTGTGAATGTGTGTATGTGTATGTGTGTGTGAAATGTGTCTGTGTGTGTATGTATCTGTATATGTGTATGCGTGTATATGTGTAGGTGTGTGTTTGTGTGAGCGTCTGTGTGTATATATCTGTGTCTGCATGTGTCTGAGTGTGTGTGCATCTGTCTGTGATCGTGTCTGTGTTTATGTGTCTGTGTGTACAGGTGTCAGTGTGTATATGTGTGAGTATATGTCTGTGTGTGTATGTGTTTGTGTATGTGTATTGTCTGTATTTGTGTGTGGTTGTGTGTATATGTATGTGTGTGATCGTGTATGTGTGTGTATGTGTGTATGTCTGTGACTGCGTGTATGTGTGTGTCTGTTTTTGTGTGTATGTATGTATGTGTCTATGTGTATATGTCCGTGTGTGTATTTGTATGTGTATGTCTGTGTCTGTGTGTATGTGTCTATCTGTGAATGTGTGTATGTGTGTGTGAAATGTGTCTGTGTGTATGTGTCTGTGTCTATCTGTGCATGTGTGTATGTGTATGTGTGTGTGAAATGTGTCTGTGTGTGTATATGTCTGTTTCTATGTGTGTCTGGATGTATGTCTGTGTGTATGTGTGTACATGTGTCTGTGTGTATGTGTCAGTGTAATGTTTGTGTATGTATGTGTCTGTGTCTATCTGTACATGTGTGTATGTGTATGTGTGTGTGAAATGTATCTGTGTGTGTGTATGTCTGTGTCTATGTGTGTCTTTGTGTGTCTGGGTGTATGTCTGTGTGTGTATGTGTGTACATGTGTCTGTGTGTATGTGTCAGTGTATGTGTAATGTCTGTGTGTGTATGTGTATGTGTGACTGTTTTTTGTTTGCATGTATGTGTCTGTGTGTATGTGTCTGTGTGTGTATATGTTCTGTGTATGTCTGTGTGTATGTGTCTGTGTGTGTAGATATGTCTGTTTGTATGTGTCTATGTGTATGTGTCTGTGTGTGATCGTGTTTGTGTGTGCATTTTTGTATGTATGTGTGTGTCTGTGTATGTGTGTATGTGTATATATGTGACTGTCTGTCTTTGTGAGTATGTGTCTGTGTCTGTGTGTTTGTTTTGTCTCTGTGTATGTATGTGTCGGTTTCTGTGTGTATGTGCCTGCGTGCGTGTGTGTCCATGTGTCTGTGTGTGTATCTGTGTCTGTGTCTCTGTGTGTGATTTTCTGTAGATGTCTGTGTGTGTATGTGTCTGTGTGTATTTGTCTGTTTGTGATTGTGTATGTGTGTATGTGTATGTCTGTGTCTGTTTGTATGTGTGTGTATGTGTTTGTGTGCGTGTGTGTGTCTGTGCGTGTATGTGTATAGTCTGTGTGTATGTATATGTGTGTATGTGTTTTGTCTGTTTTTGTTTTGATGTATTGTGTCTGTGTTGTTTTTGTATTGTGTCGTTTTTGGCTGTTTCTGTGCTGTTGTGTCTGTGTGTGGGTTGTGCATGTGTGGTTTTTGTATGTGTTTGTGTGTGACAGTTTTTTTTTTTTTTTTTTTTTTGTTTCACAACACTCCGGAAACATTGTTAGTTGATGTTTGGATTGTGGTTTCTCAAACATTTTCCATCAGCGTCGTGCGGTTAATAGTGCAGTCCTATGTTGGTGTGCGTCCGGTGTGATTCTCAAGCTTGGCTGTGCCGATCTTTATCTATAATTCTCGTGTGTGACACGTGTATGTCTGTGTCTCTGCGTGTATGTGTGTGCAGGTGTCTGTATGTGCATGTGTCTCTGTGTATGTGTCTGTATGTATGTGTCTGTGCGTAGCTGTCTGTGTGTATTTGTCTGTCTGTATGTGTCTCTGTGTGTAGGTGGCTATGTGTGTGGATGTCTGTGTGCGTCTGTGTATGCATGTGTCTGTTTGTGTATGTGTCTGTCTGTGTATGTGTCTCTGTCTGTGTATGTGTCTATGTCTGTGTCTCTGTCTGTATGTGCGTGTGTGTGTGTGTGTGTGTGTGTGTGTGTGTGTGTGTGTGTGTGTGTGTGTGTGTTTAAAAAATGTGTGTTGGTGTAAGTGTTGCAGCGAATCTCGAAAAAAAATTTCTATCCCGCTACCCGTGTACAAAAACCAGTAGCCACTGATTTGTGAGTAGATAATGTCGATAAGAAACGGCAGGTCGGGTACTCTTCTGACACCATCAAGGAAATTACAGAGCTTTTACTGTAGCCAACTATAATTGTTCGCACCCCTGTGCACAGCTTATGATGGCTCATTAGTACTGACATCAAGCTTCATTTTTTTAACTTGACATTTAAGTTGCTGCTTACTGTTAACATTATGTGCATTATAACTCATCACTATCTCAGTGCAAAATTACTGATGTTCTCATTGATTAATGGTAATGTTTGCGTTATTGAGCGGCGACCGTGGCTTAGGCGTTGCGAGTTCGACTCGTAATTCCAACGTGCCGCGATAAAAACCCACTGCTGGCTTCGTGGATTTTTATCATGGTATGGGGCGTCGCAGGTCGACCTAGCCTAAAATGGGTAACAGGATGCATATCCTCGGGAAGTGAAAATGGCCGGCTCAATGCTGGCCACATTATTCATATAGTGCCGATCGGTCTGTAAATATATGGTTGCTTTTCCCATATGCCCGATGCGCGGATCTTCACTTTTTTCTTTTTATTGCGTTACTGAATTATTAGTACAGTAAGCAGAGCGAATATTATTATTACTGTGTTTGATTCATGATCATGAATACCTCCCTACTCTGCTACGAGTCTTTCAACTTTGACTTTAAAATATGTATTTTTGTGCAAACAACGATGCTAACCAACATATGACCAACAAAGCAAGGCATTGACAAACTTCTTACTTATGTCTTCAGACTCTCTAACAGACAACTATACATTAGGAGTAATAATGTGTGTGTGTTAGTGTGTGTGAGTATATCTCTAACAGACAAGTATACTTTAAAACTAATATTGTGTGTGTGTTAGTGTGTGTGAGTGTGACTTTGTGTGTGTGTGTATCTTTAACAGACAAGTATACTTTAAAACTAATAATGTGTGTGTGTTAGTGTGTGTGGTGTGTGTGTGTTAGTGTGTGTGAGTGTGACTTTGTGTGTGTGTGTATCTTTTTTTTTGTTTTATACTTTAAAACTAATAATGTGTGTGTGTTAGTGTGTGTGTGTGTGTGTGTGTTAGTGTGTGTGAGTGTGACTTTGTGTGTGTGTGTATCTCTAACAGACAAGTATACTTTAAAACTAATAATGTGTGTGTGTTAGTGTGTGTGAGTGTGACTTTGTGTGTGTGTGTATCTTTAACAGACAAGTATACTCTAAGACTAATAATGTGTGTGTGTTAGTGTGTGTGTGTGTGTGTGTGTGTGTGTGTTAGTGTGTGTGAGTGTGACTTTGTGTGTGTGTGTATCTATAACAGACAAGTATACTTTAAGACTAATAATGTGTGTGTGTTAGTGTGTGTGAGTGTTAGTGTTAGTGTGTGTGTGTGTATCTCTAACAGACAAGTATACTTTAAGACTAATATTGTGTGTGTGTTAGTGTGTGTGAGTGTGACTTTGTGTGTGTGTGTATCTTTAACAGACAAGTATACTTTAAGACTAATATTGTGTGTGTGTTAGTGTGTATGTGTGTGTGTGTGTTAGTGTGTGTGTGTATCTTTAACAGACAAGTATACTTTAAGACTAATATTGTGTGTGTGTTAGTGTGTATGTGTGTGTGTGTGTGTTAGTGTGTGTGTGTATCTATAACAGACAAGTATACTTTAAGAGTAATAATTTTTGTGTGTGTTAGTGTGTGTGTGTGTGTGTGTGTGTGTGTGTGTTAGTGTGTGTGTGTGTGTTTAGTGTGTGTGTGTGTGTGTGTGTGTGTGTGTGTGTGTGTATCTCTAACAGACAAGTATACTTTAAGACTAATATTGTGTGTGTGTTAGTGTGTGTGTGTTAGTGTGTGTGTGTTAGTGTGTGTGTGTTAGTGTGTGTGTGTGTGTTAGTGTGTGTGTGTGTATCTCTAACAGACAAGTATACTTTAAGAGTAATAATGTCTGTGTGTGTATTAGCGTGTGTGTTGATGTGTGTGTGTTGATGTGTGTGTGTGTTAGTGTGTATGTGTGTGTGTGTGTGTGTATATCTCTAACAGACAAGTATACTTTAGGAATAATAATGTCTGTGTGTGTATTAGCGTGTGTGTGTCAGTGTGTGTGTGTGTGTGCGTGTGTGTGTGTGTTAGTGTGTGTTGTAGAGATGTTTTACCCGGGTTTTTTTTTAAATTAAAATTTAAAAAGTTCACTTTTGGTTTGTTGTGGTACCTTTTCAACAATAACAAAAAAACGTTTGATGCTATTTGCAAAACATGTCGGCAGCACTGGTGTGTTCATGATAGTTGAATTCATTCCAAATTATGCTGTAAAATGGCATGTTCCAAAGAGAGCAGAATGTAACACACGAGTCAGACGGTGATCACAAAGCTTGATTTACGAATCAACAGAAACTTGACAAATCAAACAAAACAGGCAAGAAACATTTTCTAAGCCTGTGATTCTAACTTTATTTGGTAAAATAGCCACAACGAGGAGGGAAGGGAGAGGAGTGGGAAGAGATAGAGAAAAAGTAGCAAGGGCAGAGATACAGAAATACGGACTTTTCCCTCGAATTGATTTAGTTTTAAAGTAAACTGTGAACCAGCCTAGTACTAGACTGGAACAATCAATCAACAAGATTAGTTGTTTGTGCGTGTGTATGTGTGTGTGAGTGTGTGTGTGTGTGTGTGTGTGTGTGTGTGTGTGTGTGTGTGTGTGTGAGCGTGATATCGTATGTGAAAGTGTGTATTCTTTTTCTTCACTTCTTCTTCTTCTTCTTCATCATCATCATCTTCTTTTTCTGCTGCTGAAGCTGCAATTGTTTCCCGAAATTAGTTCAGTGTGGCACTTTAAAAAAAAAAAATAGATATCTAAATTAGCAATGTTTTCTCTACTGGCATGTGTGCTAATTGCTCTGTGAGTTCCCGTTACGGTGTGTCTGTTTATTGAACTAGTGTATGTGTGTTAATTGTGTGTGTGAAACAATGTCTAAATATGAATATATGGTGTTTCAGGTATGGTATGAGACTGTGGTACTGTGGTGGCTGTATAGGGGATTTGGGGGAATAGTGTGTGTGTGTGTGCGCGCGCGTGCGTGTGCATGTATGGTATATTTGTATTATTTTAAAGTATGGAAATGAATGTTATAAAAAGAATGTGATCTGATGTGTGAGGATTGTGGTGTACTTTTACGCAGTATAATGTGTTAGTTCACAACATGGTGTGTGAGAGGAGCCATGTGTGAAACTGTGCGCGCGTGTGTGTGCGCGCGCGCGTACATATGTGTGCGTATTGTGGCGTACTGCTATTCAAACTATAACAGTTCAAGGTGCCGCACTAGCAGCAGCAGTTACAGTGGTAGAAGTTTTCGGAATTGCTGTTGTCGTTCCGTTGGCAGGAGAAAAGATTTTATTACGTAATTCCTCCGCCTGCGCATCAGTCATTTGACAGCGACTTTTCTTCACCTGGGGAAGTAAATCAAAACCAAGATCATTGTTAGTCTAGAAGTAAAGATTCCTTTTCAGACTTCCAACAGTTTTCTTTGAGCAAGTCAGCCATTTTACGTCAGTGATTTGTGATACCTATTGTCGCGTAGTGACTTTAATTTCCAACACTGAAATAGTCACTGCCCACAAAACTCTCACGCGGAACTTTGATGTTATTTTTCAACTCCAATATTAAACTATTATTATCACTCAGTTTCGCCTTTCAACTATCCATTAATGTATCATTTTAGTCCTGAAACATTTACCGCTCTACAACATCATCTGTTAACTATAATTATTATGGAAATTGTTATATTAACATAAAATGACTGACTGATAAAATACAATAAAGGTTAATTGCGAATCCTTTACAGGGCGTTGCAGAACCAACCCCAACAGCCCCTGGCTTTTGTGTGGTTTTTCTAGGCAAATTTACGTCCAGTAGTTTTTGATACCACTGTTGAAACCAACGCAACGCGCATGGCCCGCAGCTGGTATCAAACCCGGCATCCCAGCATAACGAAGCGTTCGCATCGACTTAGCCACAGAGCCGACGATAAAATACAATAGCGGTCTGAAATATGAGTGTTTGGAAGGGCCGTATGTAAGACGGGCCTACGTGCTCAATCTGTGATCCTTTGAAAAAAAAAGTCTTTATTTTGTTCGTTTTTAAACCTTCCTGGACATCTTGGCTTTATAATCAACCAAGCCTTTTGTGACTTCTGGGGATTTTCCTTAGCGGTGAAGGTGGAAAGTGTAATATTGATCTAACAGCTTGTCCGTTGATCTATAAATATGAGACCAGCACTACATATCCAAGATGGACTACGTCACACTTGACTCCGGAAATATTCTCAACGTGACCTAGCTTCACAAACATGATTGGCCACACCAAATATAACAGCTTCCTCCACTTCCTTTATTTAATTTTGAAGACGTAAATCGTACTAAAGATTTGGATAAACAAAGTATACGTTAGCTTTACATTAATTACAAGGAAGCTACAAACGAAAACATCAAATTCATTCATTCATTCAGTAGCATGTCCCTCGCGGAACCTCGCTGCCATAACAACCCTCCGGAAAACCTTCCTATCCTGAGCAAGATGTCCTGCGTCTGATACACCCATCTGGAGATCATCTGCCACATCCTGCATCCATCTTCTCCTTGGCCTTCCTCTTCCTCTCTTCCCAGGCATATACCCCTCCATTATTGTTCTCTCTAGACTTCCATGACGTTTCAAGTTACCAAAATATTTCAATTTTCTTTGTTTTATTGTCTTTTCTAGCCAACCCTCTTCAATATTCAGCTCTTGAAGTATGGATGCATTTGTTCTTTTCTTTACCCAAAATATTCTTAGAACCTGTCTGTAACATTTATATTCAAATGCATTTATGCGCTGTTCCGCTAGTTTAGTAAGTGTCCAGGTCTCACAGGCGTATGTTGCAATGGGAAAGATGCATGCTCTTAAAAATCTGACCTTTGTAATTCTATCTGTGCAATTCCATAATTTATTCAGTTGTTTTAGTCTTTGAAGAGCAATTGATAGTAGCCGTTTAATTTCTTTCATTGTGTCACCATTGTTGGTAACCAGTGACCCAAGATATTCGAAATTTTCCACCACTTCCAATCTTTCCTCATTAACATATATTTCCTTCTCCATGGCAGTTTTGTTTGTATGCATTATCTTTGTTTTTGCTATGTTAAGAAATAAGTTATGATTTTCACTATTTCTTTGGAGTGAGGTTAATAAGTTTTCTAAACCATTTTGTGATGTTGATAGTAATACTGTATCATCAGCATAACGAATTTCTGGTATTTCATGACCACCGATGTTTAGGGCATCATATTGTTCCTTGTTTATATCATCTCTTACATTTCTCATTATATTTTCGGCGTACAGGTTGAACAAATACGGTGACAGCACACATCCCTGACGGACTCCTTGCTTGATGCCAAACCAGTCTGATGTCTCTCCATCTATTCTGACTGCTGCTTGTTGGTCTTGATAGAGCATTTTAATGAGCTGCACTATATGTGATGGAAAGCCCATATTCCTCATGATTTCCCAAAGCTTCTGATGTTGTACACAGTCAAATGCTTTTGAATAATCCACAAAACATAAGAACAGATTTACATAAATTCTCTACACTTCTCTATTATTAAACGCATGTTGAATATATGATCTCTTGTTTCCTCTTCCCTGTCTAAATCCAGCCTGAGCTACATTAATCTCTTCTTTCCATTTTCTTATGCAGTCTTCTCATTATGATTTTTAGTAGAATTTTACTTGCATGACTGATCAGGGCAATAGTTCGATAGTTTGTACATAATTTCAGGTCACCCTTTTTTGGTATTGGAATGAAGATAGTTCTCTTCCAGTCTTTGGCCAAATACCATATTTCCATATCTTTTCACATAATGCATGATAGATTTTTATGCTTTCTTCTCCTCCCGCTTTAATCAATTCAGCTGGTATCTCATCACATCCAGGTGATTTACCATTTTTCAGGCTCCTTATTGCCCATGAAATTTCATCTAATGAAGGTTCAGGTTCTGCCTCTACTGTTACTGGTTCATGTATATCATTCATATCCTCACTGTCATTCATATCATACATTCCGCTGCAGTATTCCTGCCATCTTCCTAGAATTTGTCTAGATTCTGTTAAAGTATTTCCCAACCTGTCACAAATAACATTTAACTGAGGTTGAAAATTTCTTGTCAATAACTTCATTTCCTTGAACATTTCGTAATCTCTTCCATTTTTATGATGCTGCTCTATTTTAATACAGCAATCTTGTACCTACTGATTTTTATCCTTTCTTGTGTACTTTCTTATTTCTCGTGTTAAAAATTTATACTTCATCCTACTGTCATTGGTTTCTCCTTTCTTTTTCAGTTCCCTTCGTTGTTTTATTAGTTCTAACGTGTATGGTGTGATCCATGGTTTATGTTGCTTAGTCCTGGTGGGTATTAAGTCTTTAGCTGCTGTTATCAAGATATCCCTAGCTTGTACCGCCAGTTCATCAGGTGTCATTTCCTCTTGTACAGACATCAAGACCTCAAAACGGTTAACATCAAATTACATATATATATATATATATATATATATATATATATATATATAGAGAGAGAGAGAGAGAGAGAGAGAGAGAGAGAGAGAGAGAGAGAGAGAGAGAGAGAGAGAGAAAGAGTTAAGACCGTATTTATCATTTGTTGATAAAATCACCATTGCGTTCAACGCAAGTCTCTAGTGTCAATAAAATGTTTATTCCTGTGTCAAACAAATATCCTAATCCCGTGTGTAACCACTGATACACCATCTGCCCTGCCTCCTAATCAGATAGAAAAATCTTTCCTCCTGGTGACTCTTTGAGTTGTCTAAACATTGTTAGGTATTACCAGGACAAGGAATGCGCTACACACCGACAGTGGAGGTCTTCGGTGGTCCTAACTGTTCACGGACAGTATATGTTGAGTATTGTCATGGGGCAAAATGACACCTGTACTCAGAAGTCCGAATCGTTTTTTATTTGATTGTGGGTCGAAGATGATTCCTGAGAAGCTCTGTATACTGATAGTGAGCCCAGATTTTATCTCCAGAAGCATTTCTTGAAGGGAAACCATCACATCACACTCTGCTTCGAATCACCGCAAAGGTTTATGGCAAGCATCGCTACGCTGTTGTTTTTTCTTCTTCTGTGTTCGCCGGCTGTAAGCTCCAGTAATTGTGCTAGTTGTCCGTCCATTTGGACTTTTGCTTTGGGCCAGGAACTGAGTTTTACGTGTACATCCGTTTTACTGGCTTATTTGTGTGCAGTTGGTTGTTCCTTGCCGCTCTGGCAGATGCACTCCGACTTCGAAAGAAGTCCCTAATTAGCCGACTCACACAACACGCTTGTTGGAGAGGCAGTGGGTTTGTTTTCCCCACAATGGGGCCCCGGAACCCAAACGGGTAGCTGCTTTTTTCAATTCTAGAATAAGTTGTCGTGGCACTCAGCTTGCAGGTCTTTTTCTAGCTTTCTAACTCCCCATCGTGCATAGGCGCTCAACCAACACACGCCAAGTCGTTTTGTCCTTCTATATTGCATGCAGCTCTTCCCGTGTCCTCTCCATCTTGTTAACCTCACTCTCTAGCTCCCTTTTTCATGTTTTTTTTTCATGTTTTTTTTATCTGACTTGATTTATATGCTTCTGTGGGTTCCAGTGCAAAGACATTCTAGTTATACTGTTCTCAGGTTTTCTCAACGTGTATCGTATCCAACGCCAGCGTCTTTTCTTCACCTCTTGGTCCACTGAAACCTGTTTAATTCTCCCCAAACGTTCCTCATTAGTGATTCTATCATACCAGCTAATTCCCTCTATTCTGCGCAGGTATCACTTTGTAGTTTATTATTTATTGCCTTAGCTGATCTCCATGTTTCCGTTCCATACAACAGTACTGATTTGACATTATGAGTTAAAGATTGTTTATTTAGTAATAGTTTTAATTTCTTTTTACCTCCACAAATTTCCCAGTGCTAAACAACGTGTAACATTGCACCTTACCATGCATGTCATAAGATGCAACTAAAGATGGTTGGGTAGAAAACGTGCAACATTGCAACCTACCATGCATGTCACAAGATGCAATTAAAGAGGATTGGAGCAGACAACTAGTAGTATTGCAACTTACCATGCATGTCATCAAATGCAACTAAAGAGGGTTGGGGTAGAAAATGCAGTAAGCAGAACTTACTTTGCATGTGATAAGGTGCGACTAAAGAGGGCTGGGGTATAATGCATGAACAAAACTACGAAAGGCTTGACGCGAGTTGGTTCAGGACCCAAAACGCGATTACCAGATGAAAGACCGAGTAGTCAACGAGTAAAGGAAGTACCTGGATGAGACTCTCCACGGATTCCTTGCTCTGTTTGATTGAGGGACTGACTATCCTGACCATGTAGTCCACCAGGTGGCTGCCGATGTTGAGCACGCCGCCGTATTCGTTGACTTCAGTGATGGAGGCCAAGGTCATTCCTGGAATCAATATTGTCAGTTTGGAGTGACAAAGTCTGTTGCAATATTGTGTATTGCACATAACACATCTCAGCCAGTGCTGGATGTAAGCAGACGCTAAGTCACCTACAGATCAGGACCTCACAATCAACTTAATCATAATAGTAATAATAATAATAATGATAACAATAATGATAATAATGATAATGCAAGAAAATAGTTGAACATAAATTTCCCAGAAATGTTCTTATTGTCATAATATATTTTTGGGAGTAGATTATGTCAGGTTTTTATTTATTATAACTTGCTGCAGCCTATTTACAATCATTTTTCAGCTTGATACCGGCTAACTTCTACCTGTTATTTACTGATATATTTTAAATGATTCCGAGATTAACTGATGTAATTTACAATGGTAGGAGCCTCGGGGCTTTATATAGTTTAGGGCCTCATGTAGTCAAACTCTGGCTTTGATCTCATTGTTAGTCGATTAGGAGCTGTTGGTGATATTTTACATGTTAATTTGAATAACGACAGTTCATCTAACAAGATCATATCGTTATAGAATTTCTTCTTTCGTTCGCTTGAAATATATTGACTAAATCCTAAATGTTGTCATTTGTATTAAGTTCTGTTTATTTTAACAACATTTTCATTGCATTTATGACATTTCAATGCTACATAACCACATGGCAAATGCGCTGACTCCACAAGGTCACTAACAACACAAGAAGAGACAGGGTTACGAATACCAGCATTAAAGAAAAAGTTGGAATAAGACCCTTTCTAGATTATATTGACAGACAAAGAATGAAGTAGTTCGTCATCTAGTGGGAATGCAGCCAGACCACACTGCAGTTGAGACTTTTTACAGCAGAATATCTGGGATGAAGGCGAGAGAAAGACCAAGAAAGAGATGGATAAATGGTATAGCTGAAACCTGCACAAAGATGAAATCCATCACCCAAGCCACCTTAGAAGTACAAGACTATAATACAGAAAACGATGACCCTGGGTTACAACCTGGTATCAGTGAGACGACAAAACAAGAAGAATACGAATATACTCAGAGCTATCGAAAATACACTAGATCAAAGTTTGTCGATAGACAGTACTACCAAGGCGTGAATTATTTTCAGAGTTATTAGTGCGATTCGAATTTTTCACTTTAAACTTTTCTAATTACACCAGAAAGCTTGTATAATATTTAACTTCCAAGCCAGCCACGTCAGAGCAGTGGTTAGCTCGATTCTTGTCGGTCTGGTGGCCGTTTGTTCGATTCTTCAACTAGGAGATTTTTAGACAAGATCTGGGCTTCTAGGTCAATGGGAACCACCCTGGTGTGGCGGCTAAACACTAGCCTGCGGATTAGAAGATCAGGAGTTCAGAAGCTAACGCAGTCGGAATTTTTTTTTTTTTTAATGACCTCGACTGTCATGTCGACCCAGCCTCAAATAGGTACCAGCTAGAGTCCTGGTAAGTAAAGGCGGTCGGTGTGATACCCATTTAAGGCTGGGTCCCAAGGTTATTTGATTTTAAAAAAAGGTCAGACTCCGCCAGGACCTGAACCCATGACCTTCCTACCAGCAGAAGAGTTTTAACCGCTACACATCAGCGGCTCCTATTTGTGGGACTAAGGAACACACAGAGGGGAGTCGCCGTGGCCATGGCGGCTAGACGCTCGCCTGCGGATCGCAAGGTCGTGGGTTCGGGTTCTGATGGAGCCGGACTTTTTTTTTAATGACTCTAACTCCCAGGTCGACCCAGCCTTGAGTAGGTACTAGGTGCAGTCTTGGGAAGTAAAGACGGGCGGTGTGATGTTGAGCACATCATATCACCCACCTAGTGCCAATTGATCTACAAAAATATAGGTCTAGCCTTATATGCCCAATACGCCTAAAGGCGTGGGAAGTGTCCTTTACTGGTGTCTAAACAGATACGTGTGTATACATGTAGTTGTGTGTGAGTGTGGATGGATAGTAAGTGTGGAGTAGTTGTGTACATTGTGCATGTGTGGATGGATATGTGTGTATACATGTAGTTGTGTGTGAGTGTGGATGGATATGTGTGTATACATGTAGTTGTGTGTGAGTGTGGATGCATATGTGTGTATACATGTAGTTGTGTGTGAGTGTGGATGGATATGTGGGTATACATGTAGTTGTGTGTGAGTGTGGATGCATATGTGTGTATACATGCATATGTGTGGTATACTGTAGTTGTGTGTTGAGTGAGTGTGGATCATATGTGTGTATACATGTGTTAGTTGTGTGTGAGTGGTGGATATGTGTGTATACATGTAGTTGTGTGTGAGTGTGGATGGATATGTAGTTGTGTATACCAATATGCCTAATATGTTGCGGGTGTACAAGGGTCCTGTGTTTAGTGTGGTGAATGTGGATGGATGTGTGTATACATGTAGTTGTGTGTGAGTGTGGATGGATACGTGTGTATACATGTAGTTGTGTGTGAGTGTGGATGGATATGTGGGTATATGTTTTTGCACTTTCAAGCTTAGGTGCCCATAAATATATATGTATGTGTCAATGTGAGGGTGTGTGTGTAAATGTACACTTGAGTGTGTGATTTGATTACAGATAGACCTAGGTGAAGACTATATGCATGTAAACGTGTGTGTATGTGTGTGTAGGGGGATGCATGTGAGGGCGTTAATAAAAGAGTTTACTATTCGATGATGCTATGGTAAATCTGTTTGACAGCATAACGTCTTGCTTTGATTTTGACAGTGGTAATGACAGCTGACCGTTCAATAAGCAATGGCAAACTACTGAATATAAAATTTGCCTTAAAAAACTACAACAGACAAAAAATGCTGGGGTTGGTTTTGCATTGTCCTTTAAAGGATATGCAACTACGTTTAATTGTAGCAAATGTATCAGCATCACTCACCAGTAGGATCATGCAGGGTTGTAATGATTCTTCCCATGCCGTCTAGTTCCACGACAATGCCCCATTTGGTAAACATATCTCTGATGGTCTGCTTTGACATCCTCTACAGGATTATGACAAACAGCATTTAAAATTAATACAACATAATGTCTCTAACATATGTCTATTGCACACACAAAGAAGACGAAAGCTGTTATAGATCCTCTTCTCCTTCGATCCTCTTGTCAGAAAACTTATATCAGGAGCTATCGTACCATACAGCTTTGTCTTCATTTTGTATGGAACAGACCATATTGCGTCTCTGTTGCCGCATATAGTTGACAGTGTAGGAGCACATGCCCAATATTTTATGCTGCTAAGTTGCAGACGTAGTAGAGACACGTCTCCGTATTTCCTAGTCCGAAAAGTTTGAACATATTCTCGTAAAGTTGTTGTCTCATGTCCTTAGTCTGAATATATTTTTCTTTTCGTTCTTCCGAGTGGCATAAGTGTGTTGTGTCTGTTTACAGCAGAGCTGCGATATTTGCGCCTTTTGGTCGACACATCCGACTTAATCGATCATCTGTTGACCGAGTTAACTTCCCGGATAGTTTCGTGCGATAGCAGCATGTTCTGGCCTTTTTTGTGTGATGTCTTCTTTGTCCTCTTATCCACAAGTCTTGCTCCTGGAGACCACGTCCAGGGCATCCACGCGTAGACAGTTCGGACCTAAAAAACATCAACAGGAAAGCAAATTCTTGTGTTCCTGTCTTGTGGAGGTGTGCTTTAAGACTTATGTGTTCTGTCCGCAGGCTACACAATTATTATATGTTGTTTCCTGTCATGTTCCTCGTGGATGCAAAACAAGAACAGAACTAGTCAACTTCCCAGTAAAAAAAGTAATGACAGAAGTTGCCGCTAGTCGTCATACGCATATAACATTAGCTCTAGAAACATCTCAGACCGTCTCCACCTGACGGGCCATGTTGTTGACGTCACCAAACCGGGCTAATGATAAGTTGGACAGGTTAAACCCCTTAATTTGAATTTGATATCTGCTGGAAACTATGTTTTCTATAGGTAGATAGGTACATCCTGTTAAATTTATGTGCATATTTTCATTAAGCCATCTTTATTAGTTTTTTTAAATATCTTGGTAAATGTTGAGTACAAATTTAGCTATTTTCCGCATAAAATATTACATTTTCTATAAATGTCCGTGAAAATGTGTTGCTTTTAGCCACACAAAAATAATTTTTCTTTCATCTTTAACTAGTATGTACCTATAGAAAAGGGAGTCACCGTGGCGTAGCGGTTAGACGCTCGCGTGTGGAATGGAAGGTCATGAGTTTGCTCTCTGATGGAGCCGGGCTTTTTTTTTTTTAATGACCTTGACCCCAGGTCGACTCAACCTTGACTGGGTACCAGGTGCAGTTTCGGGAAGTAAAGACGGCTGGCGTGATGCTGACCACATCACATATCACCCATCTTGTGCCGTGTGATCTATAAAAATATAGGTCCAGCTTTATATGCCCTATATGCCTAAAGGCGTGGAAAAGGGTCCTTTACTTTACTTATCTATGGCAAGCATTGTTTCGAGCAGATATAATTAAATTCAATTTGGGGGGTTTGTATCGTTAGCCCGGATTGGTAACGTCAGCAGCACGGCCCATCAGATAGAGACGGTCTTGGAAACATCTAAGAGAAACAGTTATGAATTTGGGGAGGGCGTGGCAGCTGATTTGCGTTCCTTGTTTTGTGGAAATGCGTCCGATTATCGCTGGGTGGGATACAACGTGTTCCACGTCGGAGTGTGTGTGTGTGCGTGTGTGCGTTTGCGTGTGTGCGTGTCTATGTGGGTATGTGGAATGGGGTGTGTACTACGCTGGGAAAAAAAGGGCACTTAAGGGTGATCTTAAGCTTTCATAAAAATCTATGTTTCGAGAGTACAATATATTCTTTATTAAGAAAAGTTGAGGCACTGGAGGCATAACCTTTCAAACCGCCTTCGTAACACAGCCAGTTATGCAACTGTTGTATATTTTGAGTTTTGTTAGCCCATTTGACTTACTTATATTGTTAAACATGTTGAATGTAGCAGCTGGAAAGAAAAAAGGAGCCGAGAACGACCTTAGGAAACCCGGAGAAGGATATTAGAAAAGGAAATGAACAGATGTCATGTGACATTGAATACTATAGGTAGAACAGCACTGAGCCTGTAGCGGTGGAGATGACTTGTGAATGCTAGAAGTTTATAAGTGAATCACTCACCTCATTTTGTGCCCTTTTTCTTCTACTTTACGCTAAAGTAAACCATCGACATTCGGAAAATATAAAGGTCTAACCCTATATGCCCAATATAAAAAAGATTTCACCGCCCGAGCGAGCGGTGGCGGTCGGTTGCCGCTCAGGGTCAGAGCGAGTCTCCAGTGGTTTGAGGACACCTGGTGGCTCTGGTGGCTTGAGGTCAAAGTTAGACTCCCGTGGTTTCAGGTCACCTGGCGGCTCGGGTGAGACTCTTGTGTGTCCGTGAGTTTTAGGAGCAGGGATAGGTGTAGCGATTATATAGTAAAATGAAGAAAGCTAGGGTTATTGATTTACATGGCGGAGGGAGATAGAAAGTATATATATATTGTATAGTAAACATTTATAAAAGCAATGAAGTAAAGGGATATAAGACTAGCCTTATATAAGATTTATCGTAGAATAAAGAAAGACAGTGGTATTGATTTGCTTGGTGAAGATGGATAGAAAGTATATATGTTATATTAATAAAAATATATAAAAGTTATAAAATCTAGTGATTTATTTTACTAGACCTATATATATCATAAAATATAATAAAGAAAGATAGGGCTGTTGATTGGCTTGGTGGACGGGGGTAAAATGTATGTATGCTATATAGTAAAAAATTTATAAAAATAATAAAATAAGAGAGTTGTTACGGTTTCGGTTGTTAGTGGTTGAGGCGCGGTATGGTAGTGGTTTGTGGTCAAGCACCATCATGCGCCAAGCTGACGGGCCTGTGCAATCATGTCTCTTTTCTACCTCCCCCCCCCTCCTCTTTTCAGCAAGCCAATTAATACCCCTCTTTTCTGTTATCTGTTGTATAACTTATATAAGACTAGTCTCATATTCCTCTATCTTATCACTTCTATATATATATATATCTCAACTATCTAACACCCATACTTTCTATCTCCTTCCACCTTGCCATTCAATACGCCTAGCTTTCTGTATTCTATTACACAACCATCGGGTCCCTGTTTCATCTACCCCTGCTCCTAAACCGCGCGGGTCCTCTGCTGTACCGGTTCCACTACTATCAAAAACACAACGAATCACCCGTGGCGCCAGGTGAGCTCACACCATTGAAGCCTCACTCTGACCCCGAGCAGCAATTGACCAAACTGTTCTCTCAGGTGATAGAAATCGTTTGTTTTCCTCTAGCGTCATTAACTTATATCCTACTAAAGCCTCATGTTTCAACAAAGACGTGAAAATAGAATTATACAATTTCTTCCTCTTCTTCTTTTTCTTCTTCTTATTCTTCTTCTTCTTCTTTTTCTTTTTCTTCTTTTTCTTCTTCTTCTTCTTCTTCTCTTCTTCTTCTTCTTCTTCTTCTTCTTCTTCTTCTTCTTCTTCTTCTTCTTCTTCTTCTTCTTCTTCTTCTTCTTCTTCTTCTTCTTCTTCTTCTTCTTCTTCTTCTTCTTCTTCTTCTTCTTCTTCTTCTTCTTCTTCTTCTTCTTTCCTTTGTCCCCAAAGGGCTCATTATGCCCTCAGCTAACTCACGCCAAGTCGCCCCTACCCTTTTGCTACTGCATGTAACTCACTCCACGTCCACCCCATCATTTTCACTTCATTCTCTAGCTCCCTTCTCTGTGGGTTTTCTGCCTTTATTTCTATGCCCATGTAGGTTCCAGTGCGAAGATATTTTAGTTATATTGTAAATTATACAACTATGTTGTAAAAAAAAATCAAATCTGGAACAAAACCTGAATCGGACAGTAAATAAGAAACTTACACGATAACCCATATTACGGTACATGGGGTTTGCCGAGTAATCATCAACTGGATTACTGACGCCAGCGTGTCTAGCGTAGGTCATGCCGACCCAGTAGGTGCCTCGTCCCGACGAGCGGATGTTGTCTGGAAGTCCCGGCAGGTTCTCGGCGAAAGGAGTCACCTGCATCCACGAGTGTCGCTTCAAACTGACCCTGGTGATGTATTCATTCAGTTTTACAAAATTATATGAGTTAACAAACACACTTACATGAGTGTGTGTGCGAGAGAGAGAGAGAGAGAGAGAGAGAGAGAGAGAGAGAGAGAGAGAGAGAGAGAGAGAGAGAGAGTTGTCAATCCTCCAGAGTTGTATTTAAACATGGACAGGTGTTCTGTGGCAGAGAAAACATTTCGTCGCTTGCCCCACAACCCCCCCCCCTCCCCTCCCCCTCCACCCCGCTCCCCAACCCATTCCAAAAATATTTTGTGGTTTGTAGAAGGGTTGAAGTCCTTGGTATAATGGTATTATTAATAACAAAAAATGACATGTAATATGACTGCGCATTTGAACACGGCTTCATCCTTTTGAGGCCCCCGGCCCTAGAAAATGATGTGAAGAAGGGGTGTCCTCTGCCCCGGGTCCCGGGTCTATTTTCCGAGTATTCTGTTCTATTTATGTGTCATGCAACCCATTATGAACATGGATTAGACTTTGTGGATAGCATAGGAGGCCTTATGCTGATCTGTGTATGTCGAGGGACTTGCCATACATAAAAATGTCTTTCCTGTGAGTATTGTCATAAGGGTCCCTGCGGTATAGTAGTAGTAGTAGTAGTAGTACATTATACCCCACTAGGACATCACACAAGCGATAAACACCCGATGACACAAAGTGCCACCATATGGATGAGGATCACCTGTGGAGAGGTCCCGGAAACCGCACGTTCAGCCAATAGACCGTATTATGGCCAGGCTATATTGAGGCCCCTGGCAGGAGCCAGAGTGGGGCTTTAAAATAACGAAAAAATGCATCCCACAATGGGATAACTAGCAACAACAAGGGTCCATGCACACCGATTTGCCCAGAGATCCATGAGACTGTTAAAACGGCTCTGAATATAGTGGCAGATATATATACATATGTAAAATATACAGATACAAAAGTAGGCAGAAAAACATGCGTAAACAGACAAGCAGATAAACACATAACACACACAGACAGACAGACAGACAGACAGACAGACAGACAGACAGACAGACAGACAGACAGACAGACAGACAGACAGACAGACAGACAGACAGACAGACAGACAGACAGACAGACAGACAGACAGACAGACAGACAGACAGACAGACAGACAGACAGACAGACAGACAGACAGACAGACAGACAGACAGACAGACAGACAGACAGACAGACAGACAGACAGACAGACAGACAGACAGACAGACAGACAGACAGACAGACAGACAGACAGACAGACGGACGGACGGACGGACGGACGGACGGACGGACGGGCTTATTAAGCAAATACAATTAAGGTAGATAAACCTGTGAACTGCAGCTCGGCATGTTTCTGTAACAAGAAGGTCTCCATCCTGGCTCAGCTCCACACCGTTGGGGAAGTTAAAAAGTCCAGGCACCAGCTCGGACATGTATCCGTTATTTGGATGCAGTGCCACCATCCTGTGAAGTCAAGTCATATATATATATATATATATATATATATATATATATATATATATAGAGAGAGAGAGAGAGAGAGAGAGAGAGAGAGAGAGGGAGAGAGAGAGAGAGAGATAGAGAGAGAGAGAGAGAGAGTAGTTATGTGCACATATTTGTTTTGTCCTTTTTAGGACGAAATTTTTGTTATTCGAAGCCCCACCCTGGCTTTTGCCAGGGGCCGCAATATAGGCAGGCCATAATTATGGCCAATTGTCTGAACGCGGTTTCTGGGACCTCTCCACGGCGATCCTCATCCGCATGGTGGCACTTTGTGTCATATGGTGTTTATCGCCTGTGTGATGTCCTAGTGGGGTAGAAAGTCAGTCAGTCATATATATATATATATATATATATATATAGTCAGACTAAATTAGACCTAGTGCAAGCTATACTGTCGTCCCTATGTGAGATGCAGCTTTAAGTTATTTTGAAGCCCCACCCTAGCTGACTGACTGAATTTCTACCCCACCAGGACATCACACAAGCGATAAACACCCGATGACACAATGTGCCACTATGTGGATGAGGATCACCGTGGAGAGGTCCCAGAAACCGCGTTCAGACAACTGGCCATAATGATGGCCTGCCTATATTGCGGCCCCTGGCAAAAACCAGAGTGGGGCTACAAATAAAAAAAAATTACGCCCTAATAAGGACGCATGAATACCCCCACCCTAGCTTTTGCCGGGGGCCTTAAATATGGCTAAACGGTTGAACGGGGTTTTCGGGACTTCTCCACGGATGATCCTCATCCGCATAGTGTCACCGAGTGTTTATCGCTTGTGTGATGTCCTGGTGGGGTACAGCTTACCTACCTAGCCTTAGTATATTAGAGTTAAATCTACTTTTTCTGGAGAACACCAGTTTCCGTCACGATAATGAAGAGTAAAGGTAAACCTCGACTAATCTGATAACATCAGAGTTGACAGTTTCCCAATGTTGATGACTCTATAATTTTATCAGTTCAGAAACTGATAGCATGTAAGTTATTTTTAATTTCATATTTCAAAGTGAATTTATATTTATTTATTTTATCAATATTTTCTTTAGAACAATGGTGGCTTCCCATAGTTGGCCGTGCTTAAAGTAATGTCTTCGTAACCGTAAGAGAAGTAAGGATCCCTTTCTACGCCTTTAGGCGTATCGGGTATATGGGAAGAGCACCCCATATCTTGGGTAATGTGGTCAGGATTACGCCGGCCGTCTTTACTTCCCCAGGACGTATATCCTGGTACCCATTTTAGGCTAGATCGACCAGCGACGCCCCATACCATGATACAAATCCACGCAGCCAGAAGTGGATTTCAGCGGTACGTTGCAATTACGAGGCGGACTCGCAACGCCTAAGCCACGGACTCCGCTCTTCGTAACCGTACTGTGACTAATTTAAATTGTTACATGTTTGGAAAAGCATTTATATAAATACTATATATGGAATGAACAAGTATTGTCCTCAAAAATAATAATTTTGAGTAAATCAAACCTTGATTAATTGTTGATGCAATCAACCGGCAGGTTACCGCCATGGCGTGTAACAATGTGTCGCCCTGTTTTATGTTCTTAAACGTGTTTGTACGTTTAACGAAACTATTGCATCTATACCTTATTTTCATTGGCGATTAATGGTTAAGGACATTTGGCTAATGGAGCTTGTAATAAACATGAAGCATTGCGGCTTTGACCATAAAGGAATGGAATTATAAGGATTTACTTTACGATCTTGATATATCTATCAGTGGAGTTATAATGTATGTCTATGGCAGAAAAGATGATATTCTGGGTGAATTAGTTTTAATCGTGCGGGCTATATAGATTAGATGTTGTTACATCACCTAGAGTAACAAGAAGTAATCCTGAAGAGTAGGCGATGATGAAGATAAGCTGGAATTTGTGGTGAATGAAACACATGACATGGTCTTGGCTCTTCTGTTTTATTTCATTTTTGGAAGCATGATGTGACATTATGTTGATTACATGCGGTGCCTAATGAATGTCTGAGTATGTCATATGGTAATTTATGGTATGTGATTTGTACACGTGCACAATTCATTGTTAAAAGTGTGTTACCTAGTTTGTTTGTCTATTTGCAGGTGGCAGTACTGCCTGGGCAAAAAGTAGGGTGTTGCAGTTCGAAACCCAGAAGCTCCACCTTGTTCTTCGGTAAACTCATATCTTTTACATGATTACACTTAGGATTATGTATGGCTTAGTGGATGCAGTTGTTCAAAATTTGGGTCGCTTAAGGTTGATGGTTCAAAGCCACCAAGGTCCTCTTAATCATTAGTGGAAGCGGCTGAAAGTGATTCTGGAACTTTGGGAACTGGTAGGTCATTACCAGGGGGGTACGATACATTTTGTAGAGATGTTTGGATATTCAATTTTTTGCTTCTTTGATATGCCTTTCTCAATTGGAGGGACCATGCACAAGTAACAGTTGTTGATATGATCAGTGGACTCTTTTAACATCATTGGGACTGCAAAAGGCACAGCTTGTCTTTTGCCTGTCAACCAGCTCATTATGTGCTGCATTTGTATTGCGGCACATGTCTAGCGCTCAGCTAAAGCCTTGCTTGATCTATTCTGCAGCCCAAATACAAACTGTGCGGCTTTAATCACTTTAATTGTATTCCCTTTTTTGATAGACATGTCACCTCACCACGTGTATAACACAAACTATAAGTAATTACAAATTTTTTAAGAATTTCTAACTAAGATACTTTTAATAAAAACAAATCCTTGTGTGGGTTCCAGCGCAGTCCCAAAAGCATGTCGACTAATTGGGAGCTTCCTTCGAAGTCGGGATGCATCTGCCTGAGAGGCAAGGAACCAACAGTCTGCATACAAAGGAGTCAAATCTGTAATACGGATGCACACGCAACACTCAGGTTCTAGAACAATATTGCAGTGCAGAAGTGGACAATCCCCAGAACTTTCCGCCGGAGTTTACAGCTGGTGAACGCGAAGAAGAAGAAGAAGAAGAAAAACAAATACACTAGCCAAAAGAGATAAAATATGTATACAACAAGATGATTAATCATAGGTAGGATTGAATCGTCAGCTTTTACTTACATTTTTTATTATTCTTTAGAGAAAAAAATTTATGCAACCTCCTACAACTATGTCATAAATATATATATATATATATATATATATATATATATATGTATGTATATATATATATATATATATATTATATATATATATATATATATATATATATATATATATCATCATCATCATCATCAGGTGCCTTGCCGACTGGCGTGGGCGATCATGCCTCTCCATAATCCGCGATCTCCTGCAGCATGTATCAGTTCGTGTGCCGACACACCTCCATGCCATGCAACAAGACTGTCAAGCATCTTCTCTCGTTGTCTTCCTCTATCCCTCCTTCCACAGATCTTTCCAGTGGTCACAACATGTTCTATTTTCCCTCTTCTCATAACATGGCCGAAAAATGATGACTGTCTCCTTCTGATGTCAGTGATAAGTTGTCTTCGGTCTCCCGCCTCTTTTAAAATTCTTGGTTGCTCTTTTTGGCTGTCCAAGGTATTCTAAGCATTCTTCTGTAAAACCACATCTCTGAGGCCTCTAAAAATTGTTTGGCCTGCCTACCGATTGTCCAGGATTCACATCCATATGTTAAAACTGGATGTATGTAGCAAGCAAGAATTCTTTTTCTAACTCTCAATGACAAGGATATATTGCACAAGATGTTTTTAATTTTATAAAATGCAGTTTTTGCCTGTCCAATTCTGTTTCTTATTTCAGTTATGCATCTTCCATCTGATGTTATCCATGTGCCCAGATACTTAAATGGTGCAATGCTGCAGTATTTGCTTACGACACATATGAGGGTTTCCAGGAGGGAATGGAAACTGCTGCAGCCGCTATTGACTTAGAAGATGCGTACAACAGCGTCCCATACAACATGCTCATCAGACTGCTGTTGGATATGCAGATAGAAACAAAGTTGGTCAACTGGATCGCAGCAGCGTTTTTTGAAAGAACAGTGTCGCTTCGATGTGGTAAATGGGCATCCGAACCTCAACGAGTCCTAATGGGTCTGCCACAGGGATCACCACTGTCGCCTGTGCTCTTCAATGTCTACACAGCAGGAGTCACTAGTGCACAACGCGTAGGTCTAGGTAGAACAATGTCGTATGCAGATGATATTCTTGTTTACCGTCGAGGAAAAAACAGGCAGGAAATTACAACCACACTACAACACGAACTGGACAGACTTAGTGAGTGGTGCTAGGAATCAAGAGCTCAGGTGAACCCGTCTAAAACCTCCTCAACATGGTTCTCCCTGAATACTCACATCGCCATTACACCAACCCTAGTCGTAAGCATATGTGGTGTGGACATCGAGAGAACGGACATCGTGAAATACCTGGACATGTCATTTGACAGATGCCATATAAATGCCACGTAGACAACGTTATACTTAGAGCCACGAAAGGTCTGACAGTACTCAAGGTGCTAGCAGCAACTGATATTGAACAACGCCTATTTTTTTCTTCCCTTTCAAGGGCTTGTGTCAAGCGTCATTGACTATTTTTTTTCCTAAGCGTCATTGACTATGGTCTTGGCCTCCTCTCTGTCAGCAAAACCCAGCTAGAACGTCTGGACCGAGTACAAAATAATGCTGTGAGACTTACACTCGGCTGCTCAAAAGACACCTCCTACAACGCTACGCTTTATTTCCTGGGTTTGCCGACGATAACTAGCAGACACAAAATGGCACAGGTCAAGGCGTACGTTAGGGTATCGGCAGACGTTAACCACCTACTGCACAAAGCTATACACGGCACAAAAGGAACGCGTCTCCAAAGAGGTCACTCTTAGATGGCAAAGGCTGAGGATTTATTCCAGCAGGTATGTGACCTACGCGTTATCAGGCACGGAAAAGAATGGATGAATACACCAGTAGACATGCATGGCATCTCTAAGGTTGTCATCACACTAGGAAGGTACTGTCGGGATCAGATTCCTGCGGCCATAGACACAAAAGTAAGGGAACTGATAGATCAGCATTCAGACCCAGAAGATATCATCATCTACACAGATGGGTCCGTGAAGCGCGGATCAAGGTCAGCATGGGCATACACAGCGCAAAGAAGGGGGAAAACAATACATGAAGATAGCGGCGCTTACCAGACAACCACGTCAAGCATGACCATGGAAATAGCCGCTGCTTCTAGAGCTTTAGCATGGGCATCCGAGCAAACCGCCACACAAGCAGTAATTGTCTCAGACTCAATGAATATGCTTCAGAAAATAGCAACTGGCAGTATGCGCTCTGAATGGATAGAAAGCATTCGGAAATCGCACTTAACTTCCGTAACCTGAATCTACACACCGGGTCATGCGGGCGTAAAGGGAAATGAGCGAGCGGACCAACTGGCAAGCACAGCACTAATGATTGCGGGAAAAAGCATGGACAGAGCAGATATCGTTAACGCTGTACGTACTGGGCTAGTGGATAATATCGAATCCCTGACACTAACACGATTGCGTGACATGGGAGTTAAGCATGGTGAAGCACGTCTTTGCCGTCTGCGAGGCCGAGAAAGGAGACAATATAACCAGCTTCTCATGGGGACAATTAGTAGAAGTACTTTGGAGTGGCTGCTGCTTCGGAGGACTGCGCACGCATGGGTATGCCCAATGTGCAGTGACGTCGATTGTGATAACAAAACACAAAATAACATTTTGTAGGAAGTCGGCATTCCGAAACCCAAGTTCAAGGTGTCTCCTTCGTGCCAAAGAACTGCATGGCTGTTGGGTGAACAGTCGTTAACGAAGGCAGTCAGGTCGTTGTAGGGGCGACGCCTGCTGGTGGATGTAATGTCCTAAGTCCCTTTCCCAGCTAATAGTGAGGGTACTGCTGGGGTGACCATTTGTTAACCCCTCACATAATGCTTCAAGTCACAGTGGACGCTAGGCACGGCCACTTTTTTTTTTTTTTTTTAGCCGTGGCAGTTCTGCCAGGCGGTGGCCGTTGCATTTTTGCTCCATTTGTAGACTGGAAGGATATGGTTTCGTCACCCAGCTTCTGAGTTGAGTGCATGGTGTGACACTGTGAGCTACGAGTGTTTTTTTTGTTGGCACAGGAGCGGAGCAACAATGGGGTGACCCGTTTGCTATGATGCTGAAACTAGGATTACCAGATTACCAGATTACTTTAATTTCTGTACTTGTCTTAAAATAACACCATTGACTTTTATTACACATTTAGGAATAATTTGTTTCTTTGATACCACCATTACTTATATATATATATATATATATATATATATATATATATATATATATATATATATATACAAAAATATATATATATATACATACATATACCGTAATTAAGTAAACTATTTGCATAGATCGTGAAAAAAGAGACAGTCAATACTATTAATGTAAATTTCGTTTTTCAGCACACCGATATTAGTTAAGACCAGTTTTTATTTTTCTAACACGATTAGTTTTTGTGTTACTTTTATAGCGCAACTGGCGGTGCTGTCCATTCCACGCTGACTGCTGTTACTTCCGAGAACAGTGTCCGGTACTGAATTTAGACTGGTTTGTTCCGGAAGTGTTGGTCAGTTTTTTTTTAAATCCCGGTTTCCGTGGGAATTCGAATCCATGACAGACTGGTAGCCAGGAAAGAGTCAGGGTAAGTGCGCAGGCATAACTGGATGAATAGCAAATTAGCCAGGGAACTTGGCGATCATTTCTAGTATACTGACACATTTCAATTTGTTATTTCAACAGTGTAGGGTGTTGAACATCATCGTCATCATCAGCATCATCACCATTATCGTCACCATAATTATCACTATCGTCATCATCAAAATTATAACAACAATATCATTTCTAGTATACTGACACATTCCAACTTGTTATTCTAACAAAGTGCAGTGTTGAACATCATCGTCATTTCCATCTTCATTGTAATAAAAGGAATTCCCAGGGAGGTCCGAGGGGGTTTCTCAGATGACGTAGTGGTATTAGGGGCCAGTGAGAAACGGGTAAAGCAATGGAAGTGATATTCACGTGTGACGCTGAACAGTTACAAGACCAAATCCCGTGGGAAGGGAACAAGGGTTTTGAAAGACTAATAAGATAGCGGCAGTTGTTGGTTGACCGTGAGTGAGGCAAGTCTTTTTGTATGGAGTGAATGTTGATTGTGAGCTGAGGGTGTAAACGACCAGGAAGAGTTAGGACAACGATGGAATGACTCTTTTTTGACAGAGTACAATAAACTGTGTTAACGTCATCATTGTGTTTTGACTATACCTTTGTGAGTCCATATTTTACATCATAACGGAGGAGGTAGACAGTTGATATCAGCATACACTGAGCAAGACCAACAAAGTTGCAGTCATCATCATCACCAACATCGTTACCATAATCATCAGCATCGTCATCATCATCATGACAACAACTACATCATCCCCATCATCATCATGACAACAACTACATCATCCCCATCATCATCATGACAACAACTACATCATCCCCATCATCATCATGACAACAACTACATCATCCCCATCATCATCATGACAACAACTACATCATCCCCATCATCATCATGACAACAACTACATCATCCCCATCATCATCATGACAACAACTACATCATCCCCATCATCATCATGACAACTACTACATCATCCCCATCATCATCATGACAACAACTACATCATCGTCATCCCCATCATCATCATGACAACAACTACATCATCGTCATCCCCATCATCATCATGACAACAACTACATCATCGTCATCCCCATCATCATCATGACAACAACTTCATCATCCCCATCATCATCATGACAACAACTACATCATCCCCATCATCATCATGACAACAACTACATCATCCCCATCATCATCATGACAACTACTACATCATCCCCATCATCATCATGACAACAACTACATCATCATCATCCCCATCATCATCATGACAACAACTACATCATCGTCATCCCCATCATCATCATGACAACAACTACATCATCGTCATCCCCATCACCATCATGACAACAACTACATCATCGTCATCCCCATCATCATCATGACAACAACTACATCATCCTCATCATCATCATGACAACAACTATATCATCGTCATCATCATCATGACAGCAACTACATCATCGTCATCATCATCATGACAACAACTACATCATCCCCATCATCATCAAGACAACAACTATATCATCGTCCTCGCCATCATCATCATGACAACAACTACATCATCGTCATCCCCATCATCATCATGACAACAACTACATCATCCCCATCATCATCATGACAACAACTACATCATCGTCATCCCCATCATCATCATGACAACAACTACATCATCGTCATCCCCATCATCATCATGACAACAACTACATCATCCCCATCATCATCATGACAACAACTACATCATCGTCATCATCATGACAACAACTACATCATCGTCATCATCATCATGACAACAACTACATCATCATCATCATCATCATGACAACAACTACATCATCGTCATCATCATCATGACAACAACTACATCATCGTCATCATCATCATGACAACAACTGCATCATCGTCAACATCAAGGTCATCATCATCACTATCATCATCATGTTGCGCAGTTCACAAACACAAATGGCTCGTAGTTTTATACCTCCATGCCTTTCTTTTCTGCAGTCTGTTCGAAATCTTCTATGGAGTCTAGTCAGTACCCCCAACCAAGTATAGTAGTACCTCGGGTCAAGAATTTAAATCGTTTCTTGACTCCGTTAGCGAACCGAAATATTCGCGAAACGAAACAGTTTCTCTCATTGAAACTATTGCAAATCTATGTAATTCGTTCGACTGCACCAGAAACATATATTTTTTATTTATTTTTATTTATCCTATATTCGTTTTTTTTTTTTTTTTTTTTTTGCGAGTGGATGGGTATGGGGGGGGGGCACTTTTTGTGGATTTATGTGTAGCAACTATATATAATTTAACATATATAAAATACAATACTGAAAGCTTTCCCTTTAGCACTTTATTGTGTTTAAAAGCGTGTCGATTTTCAGAGTGGTAAACTCAAAGATGCTTAACCTTACAATCTTCACTTGCTTGCATTAGCGCACAATAAAAGTGGAAACCTGTCCTTTGTGACTTTTCCTCTTAGATTATGTAGGTCCTTCTTACCATTTATTCCAGGAAGGGGGGGGGTGGGGGAATCACATTTCATCGCAGTTAAAAGCTTTATGCGGTGTCTCTTGTCCTCTCCCCGTGGGTTGCAATTTTTTTTTTTTTTGGAGCCCTAACCTGGCTTCTGCCTGGGGCCCTGAATATAGCTGGGGCATAGATATGGCCTAGCCATAGATATGGCCTAACGGCTGAAAGGAATTTCTGGGACCTCTCCACGGGTGATCCTCATCCGCATGGTAGCACTTTGTGTCACCAGGTGTTTATCGCCTGTGATATCCTGGTGGGGTACAACCTACCTACCTACCTACCTTTATGCTGTATCTTCTTCTTTATGTTCACGGCTGTAAACTCCTGCGAAAAGTACTGGGTGTTTCGTCCACCTCCGGACGATACAGAAACAAGAGCGTACCTGCCAGTAGGTCTTCCGTCCATACAAACATAAACATCGTCGTCCATGGGGAAGGTATCGCTGGAGTCTGTGATGATAATGACCCCATCAGGGGTGATCACCATGTCGTTGAGATGCACAGGTGGGCGGCCATTGATGGGCGTGCCGACTGGATACATTAGCCTGATGTCGCCTGAATGAAGTCAACCACGCACAGTTAGCGACAATTTGCAGCAGATTTAGGGGAAATCATGTCCTATAACTTGTCGATTGTTTGTTAATTATTCCTTTTCACTTCAATTCATTCTTCCTTTCTTCTTCTTTCTTTATCTTACTTTAGTCCTTTTTGACAACCTCTTCTTCTTCTTCATCTTCTTCTTCTTCTTCTTCTTCTTCTTCTTCTTCTTCTTCTTCTTCTTCTTCTTTTATTTCTTCTTCTTCTTCTTCTTCTTTTTCTTATTCTTCTTCTTCTTTTTCTATATTCTTTTATTTTTTCTTCTTCTTCTTCTTCTTCTTCTTCTTCTTCTTCTTCTTCTTCTTCTTCTTCTTCTTCTTCTTCTTCTTCTTCTTCTTCTTCTTCTTCTTCTTTCTTCTTCTTCTTCTTCTTCTTCTTTCTTCTTCTTCTTCTTCTTCTTCTTCTTCTTCTTCTTCTTCTTTTTACTTCTTTTGTCTTCTTCTTCTTCTTCTGTTCCTTCTTCTTTTTCTTCTTCTTCTTCTTCCTCTTCGTCTTCTTCTTCTTTTATTTCTTCTTTTTCTTCTGTTCCTTCTTCTTTTATTTCTTCTTTTTCTTCTTCTGTTCCTTCTTCTTTTTCTTCTTCTTCTTATTATTATTGTTATTATTATTATTATTATTATTATTATTATTATTATTATTATTATTCGTTGTCGTCGTCCTCCTCCTTTTTTGGGTGTGTTTTTCTTCTCCCCCACCCCCCGCCCTTCCCTTCTCCATTACCTCCTTTTCCTGTCCTGTCTAATGCTAATAAATAAAACATAATGCTTTTACTTTAAGCAGCGAAGCATGTAATATTTAAAAGTATACACACAGATACCGATACGCACTCGCACTCACACACACACACATACACCACATATACAGTGCTAGACAACAATTTTATAGACCAGCACATACACTCACACACACACACACACACACACACACACACACACACACACACACACAAATACACCACATATACAGTGCTAGACAAAAATTTTATAGACCAGCACATACACTCTCACACACTCACACACACACACACACACACACACACACACACACACACAAATACACCACATATACAGTGCTAGACAAAAATTTTATAGACCAGCACATACACTCTCACACACTCACACACACACACACACACACACACACACACACACACACAGACCATGTCTTTGTTAGCTTTTCCCACATTTCTCTGAGCCAGCGATTTCCAAACTGTCCATGATGACGACAATTTTTTTTTTTTTTAACAAACACAATTTTGCGACACAGTAATTCAGTTGACGGTCAAAGCAGAGGTTTTTAATGTGCCGATCATTCTGTTTATCTCCTTACGTTCGTACGACACGCTTTCACACTGCAGTCGCCACATGAATGTATCGAGACCAGTGCTTTTGTTCTCCTGCAGTACACAATGGAAGCTGTTTTGGTCTATCTCTAATAGAAACTTTGTGGTGAGTACCGGCACCTATTTTAGATATTTTTAGGCGAGTACCAGTATATTTTTTGCTAGAAAAAAAAAAAGCCCTGGTCGTGACACACAGTTTTGGAAAGCTCTGCTCCAAGTTGACAATTCAGTTTTGTCATTTCGTTTCCTGTCCATTATATTATCTAGCATTTTGCATGACAGCGCGGTTCTCTCCTAAGCTAGTCAGTTTGTGGTTTAATAACTTACCGTTACAATATGTTTCGTATGCACGAAAACTGCTAACAACGGTCGGACATGACATAGCAAACAGGCAAAGCACCTACTGAACATAATCCCGTCCCATTTATCTTTTTCTTCTTCTTTACGTTCACAGGCTGCAAACTCCTGTGACAAGTGCTGGTTGTTTGTCCACGTCAGGGCTTTAGCCCTGTTCCAGAACCTCAGTGTTGCGTGCACATATGTTTTACAGATCTAATTTATTTGTATGTAGACTGTTGGTTTCTTGCCTGTCTGACAGATGCACTCAGAGTTCGAAGAAAGTCCCTAATTAGTCGACTCATACGAATATGATTTTGGAGAAGGCACTGGCTTATTCTTGTTTTTCCCCAAAAGTTTTCTTCGAGCCCTCGTCATTCTCAAAACATCTGGGTTGCTCTGTTTGGCTGTCAACAGAATTCTAAGGATTCTTGTATAGAGCCACATATCTGAGGCCTCGTGAAATTGTTTGGATTGTTTATTAATTGTCCAGGATTCACAGCCAAATGTTAAAACTGGCTCTACATATCATGAAAAAAATCTGTTTCTAACCTCCAGCGACATAGATTTATTGCAAAAAATGTTTTCATTTTATCAAATGCAGTTTTAGCCTGACCTAGTCTGTTTCTGTATCTGTGAAACATTTTTTATTTGATATTCGCCATGTGCCTACATCGATCACCGATGGGTCTGAAACATGTGACTCTAGCAGGATAAACCAGATACGCCACTAGTGTAAATTGGTTCCTTTAGTTTTACATCCCTCGTGGGATGCAATTTTTCGATATTTAGAAGCCCCACCTCTGCTGCTGACGGGAGCCCTTATATAACCTAACGGTGGAACGGGGTTTCCGGGACCTCTCTCCGGATAATCTCCATTCGCATGGTGGCACTTTGTGTCACCGGGTATTTATCACTTTGTGTGATGTCCTGCTGGGGTAAACCTTACTTACTTACTTTAATTTGCACACTGGAGTCATTAGCTGGAAGGTCACGCGAAATGATCATACATCAAGGTGAAGATATACAAGATAACAGAAGAGACCGTTTTTTATAGTCAGTTTCGGAAGTCGTGTCTAACTTTAAAATCTGTAACTCAGTAAAAGTTAAGTTTAAGTTGTTGAAATTTGGCATGCAGTTTGATAATAAACCCTTCTTTTCTAAAAAAAAAAAAAAAAAAATTAATAAAAAAAAAGGTTTTTTTAATATAAACAAACATCTAGTTTTTATTTTAACAGACACCGAGCGAAAGCTAACAACATCAAGATGTTTACAGTTAAATGGGATAAGGAAAATTTTCAAAATATCACACTGCACTCGTTTCATAGGTGTTTCACTATCATGTCATTTCCAGCATTAGCCCCCGAGGAATTATATAAGCATACATTTTCGTTGTATGCGGGATAGACTGTCACAATAATCATCATGCATTGCACTAGTGAACTGATTTTCAAACAATCTCCAGGCGTGTGTCAATTACTATATATATATTTTTTTATCAGGGATACACCAATTATTGTTCAAATAAAAATCAATTGTAAATTAAAATATCGTAAGGACATGTGAAATCTAAGGTCACATGCAAAAACTCGTGATAAACCATACAGGATTTCTCGATATTTTTTAATTTTTTTTTTTATGTGAGGGCACAAAATTTAAAACGCACTAAAGCCACTTTCCCTTGTTTGCGGTATACAAAGAGGACGTAGACAAACATACCAGTTTCAGGCTGAACCACAAACAGTCCCCTGTAGATATCCAGGGCTAGCAGTGTTTTACTTGCAGGTATACAAAGAGGACGTAGACAAACATACCAGTTTCAGGCTGAACTACAAACAGTCCCCTGTAGGTATCCAGGGCTAGCAGTGTTTTACTTGCAGGGTCGAGGCGTAGACTTGTTAACTGTCCACACGAGTATATGTCCACTGTTAAAACACAATTTACAAAAAATTAATATTAGCATGTGTCTGCTGAAAACATTCATAATTACCATCAGGAATGCTAGTATCGACACGTATCAACATAAGTCTCATCGGATCAATACTGACGATTGATTGTATCGATGAGAAATCATTTTTTTTTTAAATATTGAATAATAACACAAAAGTGGTAGAGTCAGAAAAGACACCTTTTTGGTTTCCATTCAGCAGTACTGATTTGACATTATAATTAAAAAATTGTAATTTTTTCTTTTTTTAACTTTCACAAATTTCCTAGTGCTATGAACGCATCTCTTGCCTTTTATATTCGTATTTTAATATCTCTATCAGTTCCCCCATCTTCATCTACACTACTGCCCAAATTGGTGTAGGACTCCAAGTCTTGGAGTGAGATACCATTAAGAGAAACCACATCACTATTTGCCTGATCTATTCTCATTAACTTTGTCTTTCCCTTGAGTATTTTTAGGCCTAGCTGTTGTGATCTTGCCTCGAGTGTGTGTGTGTGTGTGTGTGTGTGTGTGTATGGCCTTCTTATGTGTTTATACTGGCCTTAGTTAACTTCTGCTGGGATACCATCTGGAACTGCTACCTTTCCTTCCTTCAGAAGTTTGATAGCTTTCCTAATTTCCTCTTTATATGTGTAATGACTGCCCTTTTGTGTCTCCTCCACACTGGCTATCTGTGGTGCAGAGTTAACACTGGCTCTGAGTCTAGAGGTTCACAACTCAATCAAATCAGACATGATCCTCTTCACGGTCACACAACGTCTAACAACGGTTAACACCAGCGGCACATTTCACGAGTTTATTTACACGTTAGCTCAATACACAAATCACAGGTGAATCCACTTACAGCATTCAGACAATAGACGTTGACATATTCACAGCTGGCTTTGACAATCAAACAGGGTACCATTTACAGCTGGCCTTCTCGATCATTCATTCCTCGCCGATTCAGATCCACATGCTCTAGTCATTCTCCATTCATCTTCACAGCTTCATTTTCCATCCTTTCTCTCTGGGGCCCAGTCACCGAATGCCCGCCTGATTCTCAATCCCCCAGATCTCCTCATTCACACGTGACACACTCTTTCCTGTCGTTTCACCATATCTCCGTGAAACACACGCTCTCAGGGACTTCCCCAGTTATGCCAATCATCCCCTGACATTATCCCTATTTATAACATCATTACAATATGGTATCTCACACTTGATCCAGTTCCGTTTCTGGATATCTGGAGAAACCTCTGGGCCTGGTCTCTTCAGGAGTATTTTAAAATATTCAGCCCATCTGTGCATTTGATCTTTAGTGTTGGTAAGTACCTTTCCTTGACTGTTTTTATTGATCCATTTAGCTAACTATATTTACCTACTTATTTCTCCTTGTGTTACTGTAAAGATCTCTTGGGTTTCCTTTTGCTGCTGCTGTCTCCGTTTCTTCTGCTAGGTCATCTAAATATTTCCTTTTATCTGCCCTTTTTCCTCCTTACTTCTGTGGCTTAGGCGTTGCAAATGAGTTTTGTAATGCCGAGGTGCTAGGTTTCAATCCCAGCTAAGGATGTGTTGTCTTGCGCTGATTTCGACAGTGGTACCGAAAGCTGACCGTTCAGTTGCAATGGCAAACTACTGAAGTAACATTTGCCTACATAAACTCTAGTGACGATCCCAAAAAAGCATTCCCTGCTGAGACCGCACTACCAAACTACCAGTTAAAGCCTTTATTGTGCCACTTTTTGCGGTGTAGACGGTGGGGTCCGAGGGGGGTGGGTAGTCTTTTGAGCCTGAGATTAACGGCCGCATGTCTAGTGCTGTTCGCCACGGACTGTTCAGGTGCGAATTTTTGTTTTTAGAAACCGCACTGGTAGACTGGAAAGACGCGTCAGTGAAACAAATCTGCGACCTTCAGATCCTGAGGCAAACTGCTTGGTCACAGGGACCCTATTCCACCTCACCCCCCCCCCCCCCCCATTTCCCTTCCCCCACCCCCCGTCTTCTCGCGTCATGTATGATTTCTCCTGTATAAAAATATTTTTTTATTTTTTAATGGAACATTCTTTATTGTGATTTAACATATAAATTCAGTGACAGCAGTGTACGCAAGATATCTAAAAAATTACTTACAACATCCTGGAGGAGAAAGGTCGGCAATGAGCCGCGGCGGGCAGCTGGCCAAGTCAAAGATCTTGTTGTCGACCGTGCTGGCGTAAAGATGTCCTATATATATTGATCAATAGAATTGGTTTAGTGTTAGATACAATTTCTGTATTTAAGAAGGTATTAGTTTCTGTTAGTATGCTTTTATTTTATTACTAAATTACATATAACTTTTTAACTAAGTGGCTGTGTGCGAATTTTTTTTAAAAGATGTCATACTACCGTGTCTGCTGCATGCCTCCCGATAGTAGAATATAACACTAACGTCTGTTATATTTGCTTGAAGACAAACTAGGGACAAGAATACAGACACCAAATAAATGTTGCCTTCATAGATCAAGATAAGGCCTTTGATAGAACAGTCTAAACAGAGAATTACTTAGGGAAGTCCTGAAAAAATTATGGGGAAAAAAGAGTGAGGGGGAGAGAGAGAGAGAGAGAGAGAGAGAGAGAGAGAGAGAGAGAGAGAGAGAGAGAGAGAGAGAGAGAGAGAGAGAGAACATTGATAGACTGCACATTAGCCGTCTCTTATTAAAGAAAAAGTGCCGTTAGACCAAAAGATGACCTTCAGATTGATTTCCATTAACTTCCGGCGTAAGACAGATATGTGCTTAGCATCTTGGCTTTTTATAATATTATGAGCAATGTCAACAAAATGTCACCAGCTGGAGATGAACAGAAACATTTCAACGAACTCCTTTTCGCCGACGACCAATGCCTTTTTCACATATGATAACAGAATGGACAGAGAAACTGAAACAAGAATCCAGCAAGCCAACGATATCACGTATCAAATGACCCCAGTTATGGACACCCGGCTATCCAAATAAAGATAAAAGACAACATATAAATGTAGTCATCATACCAGCCTTGTGCTATCAGTGTCAGACTTGGACATTGACCAAAGAACATGAAAGACAAAGTAAACAGCAGCGAAATTGGATGATTGAGAAAGGCCATGAATAAAACTAGAGGAGATCATGTGAGAAACGAAGAAATCAAAACAACTATTAGAACAACACATATAATTAATTTCATTTAAAACCAATGACTGAAATGGTTTGGCCATTTAATGAGGTTAAATCCAATGATGCTAGCAACGAGAGCGTACAGCATGAAAGTAGAAAGACCAAGAGGTAGAGGACGACCAAGAAGTAGTTGGATTGAAGAAGTTACTGATAACCGAAGACTCCACAGCATCACAGCATATCCGACATGTATTCTCTACATTTAAAAAAAATTATTCTTGGAGATGTGAAGGCGGCCGGCAGGATGTTGACCGCATTACCCACCCAGTGCCGATTGGTCTATAAAATATAGTTCTAACATTAAATACCGAATACGCCTATAGTCGTGGAAAAGGGTCCTTTGCTTTTACAGTTGATCTAATAATGTTAGCAAAAATGATTATTATTATTATTATTATTATTATTATTATTATTATTATTATGTTTGATTTTTAATTTTGTAATCATTTGACACTAATACATCATTTCTATCCATCACATTATTTCTATCAAGATAAGGGTAATATCTCCATTCTGTCAAAAGGCTGGACATATTTCTTTAAATGAGATAGAAATAATGCCTTTCTATCGGAAGACTAGAAATATCTCTTCTAGCAGTCATCGTCATCAGGACCTTTGCCGACTAGCGTGGGCGATCATGCCTCTCCGACTCTTGCGATCTTCAACAGCATATAACAGCTCATTTGTTAACACCCCTTAATGCCATGACAAAAGACTGTCAACAATCGTCTCCCGTTTGTCTTCATTTGTCTCTTTTCCACGGATATTTCTAATGGTCTCAACATGTTCCTGTCTTCTTCTTCTCATAACATGAACCCAAAGTGACAAATGTCTCTCTCTCTCTCTCTCTCTCTCTCTCTCATTCTTCCTCTCTCTTCTCTCTCTCTCTCTCTGCTCTGTTTTGTTTGTTGATAAGTTGTCTTCGCGCCCTCGCCTCTTTCAAAACAGCTGTGCTGCTCTTTGTTGCCTTTCAATGGAATTCTCTAAGGAATCTTCTGTAAACCCGACAACTTCGATGTCGATGCCTCAACAAATTGTTTAGGCTTATTTGTTAATTGTCCAGGATTCACAGCCACATGTTAGACTGACACTATACAACAATAAGGCTGTGGGGAAAAAACTCCCTTCTATCATTGTTTTGGCAATATCTCATGTTTATCACTTGGCTGGTAATTTTCTTTCTGACTGTGGGCAGGAAATATGTTTTATTTCTGTCATAGGGCTGTAGTAACTTTTCTAGTTTTCCCGTATATGATAATTCCCTTTACAATGTATTATTCTTTTTAATAAGTCTTTCTATTCTTAGCTCGCATGATACTTATGCGTAATAGCTAACGATTTCGCTACCTTTGGAACAATGATTTTCGTTTGTTCTATGCCCCTACCCACACCACTAAACTAAATTATCCTGGCTCCCCCGTCGACCCATCCTGGAGTGGTTACCAGGTACGTCCCTATGAAGTAAAAGCGGCGAGCAGGATGTTGACTACATTACCCACCGAGTTGCCGATTAATCAGTAAAATATAGTAGTCGTCGAAAATGGTCCTTCACTGTTACAGTTTGATCTCACCACTGTTAACTAAGAGTAGTATAGTAGTAATTTTTACCCCACTAGGACATCAACCAAGCGATAAACACCCGATGACACAAAGTGCCACATGGCGGATGAGGATCACCCATGGAGAGTCCCAGAAACCGCGTTCAGCCATTAGAACCATATTTATAGCCGGCTATATTGCGGCTCCAGGGTGTGCGTTCAAAGTTAACGAAAAATTGCATCCCACAAGGGGATGAACAGGTAATAACTAAACAGTACCGTCCGTGGTTGGACCAACGAGCTGGCCCTTTGACGAGGTTTTCTGGTGAACCTTCTCTGCATTCTGTCAGGAGAGTGTTGGATGCAGTTGGTCCTGCCAGTGTTGTGGCGTCTGAGTCTGTAGAAGATGGGTTGGCCAGTTTGTTTAACACATCAATACTGTGTTGGTTTATCAATATATTACGTTGTCTAAGGTAAATAGGTATATCACAACACAGGACCAGTTGTCACGTAAATGTATACAATTACCCAGACAAAAATGTCACAGAAATGTTTACATCCCACAAAAAAACATATTATCAGATAATGTTATATCCACAACAGAAGACAATGTTACATAAATGTTTTACATCGCTCGGAAAACAAGTTACATACTATTATATCACAACACCGTGAAAATGAATGTTACAGTAATGTTACAACACACAAGGAAGACAATTCTACCAAATGTTACATCTCACAGAAGAACAATGTTAAATCACATTACGAAACGCCCAAGACTGTCAACTGTTTACCATGCTTCATGGTTAACAGTCCACACAGGAGACATATCCCACTGCAACCTAGAACTGTGTCACATACGTAGTTACATGGAATCCATACGCAATCACATAGATGGTTACATTGCACTCTACTCGATTTGTACTTTTGCATTTTTTTTTTTTCCAAAAGGGTTTGTTTTGGGAACCCTTTTAAGTAACACCAAATTTAAATGAATTTCAATATTTTTGCCCGGGGCATATTTGTTTTTTTTGGTGTATAAAACTGGGTTTTTTTTAAACCCTTTCCCCAAAGCTAGGTTCTGGAATTTTTCTCTTCGGGGGGTGATCGGCTTAGTGAAAACTTTTCTGCTATTTTTGGCAATTTTGGGAATCTTTTTCGTTCTCTCAGTGTCTGTGTCCCTCTCATTTTCCCTCCATTTCTAAAAAGGGGGGTTGATTTGAACAGGGGTTGTTTAATTCCCCCTTTTGGGTTTTTTTTTGAAACTTTGTCCAACCCCTTTTAATGGGGTTTATTTGGATGAAATTGACTCATTTTCTAAGTGGGGTTTTGAAATGCTCTGTTTGTTACTTTATTGAGCTTTTTCCCACGGCTCCCCTGGGGTTTTCCATTTTTTTTTTTTTTTTTTTAAGTATAATCTTTTTTCCTCCTGGCTTTGGTTGCTCCCTTTTGATATGTTTTTCCCACGTCAGCCTGCCCTCATTTTTGGGGACTCCAAGGAAACGGGGACTTTTTTATCATCTTTTTTAGGGGTTTTTTTCGTTTTTTTTAAATTATCCCCTGCCTTTTTTTTTTAAGGGGGTTGAAGTTTGGAAATTCCCTAATTTGTCTGTTTTTAATTTCTGACAAAACCTCTATTTTCCAATGCAACAAGTGCATCTGTACTCCTTTATTTTTTCTTGGGGGGCTACCTCTGAATGTTCTTTGGGTGCCCCCCGTCCCAAAGGTCGTGGGCCTTTTCGTTGTCTTTTTTGTTTCCCTTTTGGTATTTCAGAACCAGTATGTTGTGCATTGAAGGTAAACCCAAAAAAAAAACCAAAAATTTTAAAAAACGGCCCACCGGGGGTGGGATTTAGACTTTCCCCAAATTTAAAAGGCCACGCAAATTTCACTAATGGCAAATTTTCCCTTTTATTCTTTTTCGCCCTTTCCCTTCCCATAAAATTCCCTAGACAAATTTTAAAAACTGTGTTGTATTTTGAAATTTAAGGGAAACACTGACATCCTCATCAGAGTTTTTTCAGCTCATTTTACTCTGGGGGGGTTCAAATTTTTGAAACCCCCCGGTCGTCCCCGGCCCAAAAGGGCCCAGCCCTCCCAAAAAAAAAGATCTTCCCAATAAAACGGGCAAATAAATCCTTGGGCCATGGGGGTTTTTTTCCTCGGTGGGTTAAACTAAATTTCTCTGCCCTTTCCCTGATCTGACGTCGAGGGGATTTTGACTTAAACCATTTTTGCCCCCAAACCCATAGCGGCCATTTTTAAAACGTGTTTGGGGGGTGTTGGGGAGCCTTTATGGGGGGGGACAGTTTGAGGAAAATAACCCGGGGGCAAAATCCAGTGAAATTTGGAAAAAAAAATAACATATTAAAAGCATTTGTCTGAAAAACCCCACACAGGGCTCCAGAACTGGCTAAAGAAAGACAAACTTTCAGGGGGTGACGTGGGCGCCCTTCTGTGAAGGGCCCCTGCGGTTTATGGTTAACCCGGGCACTCGAAAAAAGGGGTTTTGTCAACAACTTGCCAGTCAATTTTCTTTCCCCCCATAAATTTTTTTTGTTTTCCCTTTTAAAGGGTGATCGATTTGGCCTAAAAAAAATCCCTGTAAAAAACAAAAAGAGTAACCCCTAGCGATAGACCGGGCCAAAAACAAGCAACAAGGCGAAACCCAGGGTTTTGTTTTTCATTAAAAACAATTTCTTACCTGAAAGCAATAGGCCCGAAATTTCCCGGCCTTTTCGGCCCCAATGTTTTTTTAAAAACAAACTGACCCCCAACAAGACAGATAAAAATTGATTATGCTTCAATTTTCCCTTTTTTTTTTGGGCTAATTAAAATGTTTCAAAAACTTTTTTGGGTACAGACACATTACTCCTGTGGGAGAACCTCGTCGAACCGACTGTAAAGGGGAGATGTAACAATTAGTCCGGGGGATTTTGTTACAAAACTACACCTTTACCTAACTTTATTTGTTCACCTGAACAGGGTTTAATGTAAACCTTTCTGCAGAATTAAAATTTCGCCAACGATTCGACCAGAGCCTTTAGCTTTCCTTTCTAAATTCGATGAGCGAAAACTAGAATCTCTCAAAGAGGCTTTGTACCTAGTGAAATATTGTAACAGCATTACTGTATAAATTAACGCCGTCAGATAACAACTTCAGAACATGCTGAATAACTAAGCTATGTAATATTGACAATTACTGCTAACACAGTTTGTAGAATTACACACACGCGCGCGCGCGCACACACACACACACAAGACGGATGGTCAGTTTTAAAACTCCGTAGATAAGATGTCAAATAACTTGTGAAATCAGTAGATGTAAAACTTCAATGTAAGTGGTTTCGGTTGTAACTGTAGACATTTGGCGTTTGCACAAAAACCGCTTTTTTTTTTTAATGGCAAACAGAACAAAAGCGGGTATTTATTTTTAAAATGATACTTTCTATTTTTGTATAACTTTTATTTGTTTCAAGGCAACAAACTGCTTAACATGTGTAATGGTGGTTAGATATTAAAGCTATAGTGGCTACAACAGGGTAACAATTAATTGCTAACGTCGCTTTAATGGAGACGCTAAGCGCTTCCCTCGCTGTGGTGAGACGGTGGTGCGCGCATTAACGGATTTATCAGTGACAGATTGACGTGGTGTCCTAGTGCACGTGACCGCTGCTCCTGAAGGACAACGCCATAGACATGACAGTCGTTGACAGATATATTTTTTTTCTTCACTGGGTTTTCCACGTTAGCCAAACTAAATGTACAGTGCATTTACAAATTCGTACCGCTGTTAAAAACAATTAAATGTCACTGCAGTGGAATATTTCTTGATAAAATTATAAAATAATATTTTCTTCATTCTCAACGTTTTGTTACCTTTTTTTAAACCCGCATAACAAACACTGAGAACGCATTTTACTATTCGATGTATATAAATACACGATGATCTTGCTGGATTGCCTTTTAAGAGCTATACAGCACAGCGTTCAAATGTAACCAATCGATCTTCACAAAAACACGTGTTTGTTGTGTTTTTACATAAATTCTGAAAAAGACCCCAACCACAACTGTGGCGCTAAACATGTCGCAACGCGCTAAAACAAATTAGCGTGCTGGATAGTTTCCAAGTTTTGTCTCTTATGTGGTTAGGTTATAGAGTAAGTCACGTCGCTATTGTAACCATTTTTTTTTTTTTTTAAATGTAACCTAACAAAAATTATACACATGATGAAAATAACAAAGAAAACGTCTGTTTTGGTACAATTGGGCATTCTAAATACTGTGTATGTATAAAACCTTACCGTCCAGACGAAAAAGAACCTCGTACATCACGCTTCAAGATTCAGTAACTACCGAGAAATTTTTGAAAATAAAACTGCATGAATTTGTAAACGTAAAATAGAAGGGATAGAAAGGCAGCCACAGTGGCTAGATGCTTGGTTGCTATTTGAATGTTTAGTTTATAATGATTTGGGATCCCGGGTTTCCCCTGGCTAAAATGGGTTTTTCATGAATCATAATGGGAAAGGCGTCGGCGTAAAGGGAAACAGTCAATGAGTGCTTTTTGGGTTTTTAATTTTTTTTTTTTTCGTAAGTTTATCACCCAGCCGGATGTGCCAATGGACTAAAAGATACATTTTCTTGTTGAATAGTTAAAAAGCTTAGGGTTTCAAAATGTTGACAGTATAGTTTGAAATTTAGGGGGTCAAAAAAGTTTTAAAAGATTAAAAGGGTTGGGTTTAAAAAATTTGACAGTATAGTTAGAAAAGGTTGGGTTTTATAAGTTGACAGTATAGTTAAAAGGTTCGGGTTTCAAAATTTTTCAGAATAGTTAGAAAGGTTTTTGGGTTTCAAAAAAGGCAGGATAGTTTGAAAGGTTTTTGGGTATCAAAACGTTAACAGTATAGTTAGAATGCTTAGGGTTTTATAAAGTTGACGATAGTTGAAAGGTTTTGGATATCAAAACTTTAAAAGTATAGTTTGTAAGGTTTGGGGTTCAAAATGTTGTCAGCAACTGGTTTAAACGATGTAAAAGGTGAAAATCAGGGAGACATACAGGGGTAGTTAAAAAATTTTAAAGTACAATTGACATCTCACCAAAAAATACTTGTTGATTTTTCCCTCTTTTCCCCGATGTTTGACGCAGGGAAACGTGTCCTTGTCTTTTGTATTACCTCCTATGAAGTTGAAACCACCTTCTACTAGTTCAGATACATTGTTAGCTCGCAATCGCAAAAAAAGAACGTTTAAAAAAAGTTCGTATGTCAAAGAAAAAAGGAAAGTAGAAAACTGATCTCATTTAGTCGGCCGCTCGAAGCTTTGGTTTTAATGAATCATTATTGAGTTTTTCAATGCAAAAAAGTGTTTTATTTTTGGTATATGTGTGGGAGGCTCATGTTGAGGTTTCCCCCTCTTGGTTGGGGTTCATTGAGTGAATCGTAGTCCCCTTTTAAGGGCTGTCAGAAGGCTTGCGTTGCCTTTTTAGTCCTG
>CAJHNH020003760.1:0-58055 GCA_905116865.2 Candidula unifasciata
TGATAAAAAAATCATAAGGTTTTATTATATTTAAATAGTTCTGCACTGTTAAAAAAACTCTTTAATATCAACACACTTTGGATGCAAATACAACATTTGTCTTTTTTTTTCCGCATTGTATAATATATGTTTATTAGAGACCACAGACAGTTTTGATTGTTTCAATTGCTAGATTGTTCAAACAACAACAGCAAACACAAATAGCAACAACCAAAGCATTTCCTAAATAACCGATGTTAATACTTTATATAGTAGGTAGGTTAGTTGCGTATCCTTTACAGGAAGTTGCAGCACCAACCCCAAATAAAAACTGGCCGTTGTGCGGTTTTTCTTGGCAAATTTACGTCTAATAGTTTGCCATTGCTTTCTGGAAGGTCAGCTTTCTTGATACCACTGTCGAAACCAACACAAGGCGCATGACCCGCAGCTGGAATCGAACACGGCATCCCGGCATTACGAAGCGTTCCTATCGACTTAGCAACAGAGCCGACCTATATAGCACATTATAATATTAATTTGACTATATCGATGTGTGAGAAGCGCGGCTGAAATAAATGCAAGTAGATATGAAAAAAGAAAATGTACACGATTAGGAGTTCGTGAAGGCCATTAGATTAGTTGATGTTTGGGGCGGCTGCAGTATCTAGTGAGATTAGTCAATGTAATAAGCTGCTGCAGTATCTAATGATTTTTCTAGCTTCCACAAATATTCCAGTTACAACTGTTGCCGAGTTCACATCTCCGACCCGACAGTGTAGACCTAACAAGGAAAGATGACAGAAATCAAGACAACTTACAATAAACTATTGTCTGCGACACTCAGTGTGTCCTCCGTCATACGCTTTTTGACATGTTGTCGACTGCTATGAATTGCATTTATGCAGAACAGATAAAGAGTGACGTCTTATGTTTAAGCCTGAAATTTCACTGATTATCTTTTACAAGTACAAAGCTTGCAACAATCAATTATATCCTTTACAGTGCTGGATCTTCCACATCAAGATTTAATAAAAAAAATTAAATAGTATCATCTTACGTCGTGGTAGAAAATAAACATGTGTTTTATAAAATGATAAAATAAAAGGCTTTAATTATTCCACCATATACCTAGCACTGCCTTTTATGTCGACCCAAAGCTCATTGCTGTGCTCATTCCCCTGCTGCGTTCATCGTGCAAGCGATGGCCAGGGAGCTAAAGGTGCTTAACTGCAACGAATAGTTAAGTTATTTCTGAATGCTATAAATATTGTCCATCCTCAGTTTTGAAGATGACAGGCAGACAACATCCCTGATGGCATCATAGAATTAAAGCCTGTTGTTCAAAAAAAATATTTCCTGTAGAACATTCAAGGAAGAGAAGCTCAAGTGTAACACATCTAGGATTATGTAAGATATAGTATACGTACATCATGTGTAGCTGCCAAACGTTTCCCAAAAAAAAAAGCATTTCACTGCAGAACAAACAAGATAAGAGTGTACGTAATTTGTTTAGAGTGCCGATTTTGTCATGTCACAAATATTTTGAAAATACAAATTGGTCAAGTTAAAAAAACATTACTCGAATTCCAATCATTATTAAAACTTAACACAAACAGGCTTGCCCAGAGACAACGTGTTGAAGAAATGTAAATTTCTTTTATCATGTCACATTTTCTTCTCGGTGATCTTTTCTTAATAGACAATTTATTGTTCTGTGTACTAAAATATATGTAAACAAAAACTAAATATTCTAAATATTAGAGTTTATCATCATGTCGCAGGTCCTTTGCAGAACATAGTTCTCATCACAGTCTGCCTGAGAAAAAAAAACTCGGTCACTCACCAGCTCTCCCGCCTCGTGTACTTTCATACTCAAGGAGTCACTTATATCCTGTGCCCATCTTCGTGTCGGTCGGCCCCTGCCCCTCCTTCCTGGTACGTTGCCTTCTGTTATAATTTTTTTTCCCAATCCGTAGTGGCGCTTGACATGACCAAAATAGTTCAGTTTCCGAGACAGAACGCTGTTTATCAGCCAGTCTTCCTCGATGTTCAGATCTTTCAAGGTATCAGTATTTCTCCTCTTCTTTGTCCAAGATATTCTATGTATTAGAGTAACCTTCTAAAATTATCAGATTTTCTGCTGTGAGCTAGCGTGCCATCACTGAGAAGAATATTTTGCCCTCAACATTCAGCAGCGCGATAGGACTAAACTGGGATAGATCTGAGGATTCTCGCACTTTCGGGATAAAGACTCCGTTAGCTCTCTGGCACTTTGTATACATATATACTTTCGGCTTCACGCCCACTTTAGCAAACTGTGAAGATTTTGGAGGATTTTCGGACAGAGCTTACTCAACAAGTACTGGACAGCATTGTGATCGAGGGCAGATTTGCCATTGTTGTTGTTGTTGTTTCTGTTTTTGTCCCCACAACATCCTTGATCTCAGACCAAGAGGGAGGCAATATTTTCATTTTAAGCTCCAGCAACTTATGCCACTTCAGGACACTGATAGTCTTATCGTTTTTATCGAGAGAATCAGCACTCGTCCTGTCTGAGGACATCTTTTGTATATGTGACTTTAGATCCTCATTACTGACTAAGAGAGTCCCTAGAATCGGTTGCCCGAAAAGGGATCGGGCAGACTCGAACGGGCATCTACAAATCTTGTTTATTCCCTCTTGGTTCTTTTTCTGATGCGGAAGAAACGCTCAGCGCAACAGAAGGCAATATGTCTTCTGCTTTTCGTATTTATCCATACCTCGTACAGTTTCTCCCATTCGCTGCCTGTAGCGGTTTTGAACCGTTTTATTAAGGCATTACAACTCTGCACTTCTCTGTGTCGCTCTGCCGCCAACGTTTCTCATTCGTGATGCTCATTTTCGGCTGTCCTAAACTCGCGGGCACAATGGGTGTAAAAATGCCATCAAACTATCTTAGCTTGTCCTCTTCGGACGATTTCTTCAATTTACCATCAATAGTCTCGCATAAACTACTTTCGAGTTTGCATCACCCTGTCATTTTGGGTGGAAACCTGATCTTTGTTGGCACTTCGTCAGAGATCAGTAGCCGTGTGCCTCTATGATGGACGTCTTGGGATTCTACAGGCGGATGGCGTTAATCCTGCCTGACTTCTCCTGACGACTCTGGTGCAATTGAAGCATTCTTGTGCTGGCATCTACTACGTAACACACCATCAAACTGCATTCTTCTGGCGCTAGTTCTTAGATAATGCTCCCCCGTAAAGATTCTTCCACAGGTACATTGCCAGCCCTGTCGTATCAGGGTGCTTGGATCATTCATTCTTACTCCCTTTCGGAGGACCCAAAGGGCATATTTCATTACTGGACTGCGATAGCAGATAATTATACTCAATTAGGGGTGATCAGCTCAGTTCTCAGTCCACGCTCTGTTGCCAGAGGGCAAGTTTACATCCCGGGTTCTTTCCAGGGCATCAAACGGTCTTTCCTGATCCTCCACAGCTTATCTTAGTTGTTTCATGGACAAGCCACGTACAGTAAGAAAAACTCCACAGCGAAAGCTTACACAGCAGTAGTCTAACGTCCATCAGTAAAAAGATTCCTCATCGACCATTGTTTTCGCCCATTACTTCCTAGACAAACTTGAAAGTTGGGCCGACCTGGTTCGTGACCTAAGACCACGGATCTCCTGCTGTGTTATTCGAACAGGAGCAAGCTCGTATTAAATAGTTAATTTCGCAAATGGTAGTTGAGGTTTTTATCTCATATCGTATCGTCGCTACGGAGCAAATTAACCAACTACCTTAAACCTAACTGTGGCCCAGCAATGTCTTACATAAAACAATGATGCCATGATATACTTGACCCAACTGTGCCTTAGCAATGACTTACATTAAACAATGCAGCAATGATTTACTTGACCTAACTGTGACCCAGCAATGACTTGCATCAACCAACGCTGCATTAACCAGGGACGCTAGCTCCTAGTGTTTCAACGCCACCGAAGACTGAAACATAAATAATGATGTGTTACATGTTCTGCTGTAAACGATCACCACATATCAATGTCAACCAGTCTGTCAAGCAAAGATAGTCACAGCTGGGATTTCTGTGGCATCTAACGTTTTCTAATGTTCAGATTTAACTAAACTGAAAAATTTGTTAAAAAAGGCACATAGTACCTACACAAATATTGGCCATATCAAGCCAAGATAGGAGCTGTCTGCATATACCAGTTAAGATCCTTACAACTGAAAATGCCAGGGTTTTATACTAGCCATTTTGTAACGATTGAAAATTACAAAAATAAAATTATTTTGTGTAAGAAGTGTAGACATTGTTTTCAGAAGTGTGGTAAACATTTATAAATGTTGTCTTTTTCACATAAACGACTGCAATTGTTTCTCTAAGTCATAAGTTACTTAACAGAGTAACATATATAAGTTACAGAATATTATACTAAATGTTATGATTATTTCCCTTAGACTTCAAAAAACACACACACAAACACACACACTTATACACACGAACACACGCATACATGCACACACACACACACACTCACAAACACACACACGCATACACGCAAACACTCTCGCACACATATATGATAAACACTTCGACGATAACTAATGCTGTGATCCACTTCACATGCAACATTCTTCGTTTTCCAATATCTGCTTACGTCTCTAGGCGTCGCAGTCTATCAGACGATCGGCAGCCGCGCCAGGGCGCGCTCGGTCGCTTGATATGCCGTGATGTTTTGTCTCAAGGTGTCAGTGACTCCTTCAATCCATGGTCTTCTCGGTCTTCCCCTGCTTCTTGGTGTTTCTATTTTCAGGTTGTACGCTCTTGCTGCTGGCATCGCTCGTTTCATTCTCATTAGATAGCAACTAAAACATTGTCAAATTAAAAACTGCAATGTCAGTAAAACAAGAAAGACACATGTAAAAAGTGAATGCTATTATAGCAAATATTTGTGGGAAATAATGAACGACGCCTAAATTTATCTTTACATGAATCGACTTTAATTGGTATTTGCAGAACTAGTTTCTACTAATCAAGAGATACAACAATAAATGTTATCTTTTTGAAGGGAAACGATACGATATATGTTGTAGATAGACAACTATCATCATCATCAGGTGCCTTGCCGACTGGCGTGGGCGATCATGCCTCTCCATAATCTGCGATCTCCTGCAGCATGTATCAGTTCATTTGCCGACACACCTCCACGCCATGCAACAAGACTGTCAAGCATCTTCTCTCGTTTTTTCCTCTATCTCTCCTTCCACATATCTTTCCAGTGGTCACAGCATGTTCTATTTTCCCTCTTCTCATAACATGGCCGAAAAATGATGAATGTCTCCTTCTGATGTCTGTGATAAGTTGTCTTCGGGATTCTGCCTCTTTCAAAACCTCTTGGTTGCTCTTTTTGGCTGTCCAAGTTATTCTAAGCATTCTTCTGTAAAACCACATCTCCGAGGCCTCCAAAAATTGTTTGGCCTGCCTACCGATTGTCCAGGATTCACAGCCATATGTTAAAAGTGGATGTATGTATCAAGCAAGAATTCTTTTTCTAATTCTCAATGACAAGGATATATTGCACAAGATGTTTTTCATTTTATAAAATGCAGGTTTTGCCTGTCCTATTATATTTCTTATCTCAGTTATGCATCTTCAATCTGATGTTATCCATGTGCCCAGATAATTAAATTTATGTACTTGTCCTAAAATAACACCATCAACTTTTATTACACACTTAGGAATAATTCGTTTCTTTGATACCACCATTACTTCTGTCTTTCCATTATTCAAACTGAGGCCCATTCTTCCACTTTCTAACACCACAATGTCTATCATTTCCTGTAGTTCTTTCTGACTTGTTGCTATCAAGACTGTGTCATCAGCATAACGTAAATTTTTTATATTGTGCCCACCAACCACAATTCCGGGCATACCACTCAAAGCTCTCATTATATATTCACTGTATATTGAAAACAAATCAGGTTACAGTACACGTCATTGTCGTACGCCCCTCTTTATGCTTTGAAATGTACCTAAACAGTTGATAATTTTTATAGCTGCTGTTTGCTGCCAATACATATTCTTTATTATTCGTAGATTTTTTTTCCATAAATGTTTAATTTTTCTAACAGTCTGATTACTTCTTCGTGTTTCACACAGTCAAATGCTTTTGTATAGTCTATGAAGCTGATGTACAAATCGGTCTTTACTTCTATAGCTCTTTCTGACAATGTCCATAGGATGTATATGGCATTGTTTGCACCTTTTCCTTCTACAAATCCATCCACATTGTTCATCGCTGATTTCTGGTTTAATTTTGTTTCTTATTCTTCTCATAATTATTCTCAGTAAAATCTTAGTCATGTGACTCATAGGACTTATTAGACAACTATACAGATAATTTAATGTTGCAGAATATTTTAATATTCATTGCTCACTTCCTAGCAACACTGACACTTCCTGTACTAATAAGCAACACATTACTTTAAATTGAGTTAAACTCATTTATTTATCAGTATCTGAACTTGTCTTGAAGGACAACGTTAAATAGCAACCTTTTAGCAACTGCTTGGAGAACACCATGGGCCGTTGCACTGAGTAAGTTTAAAAGAGATGAACTCTCAAGTTTGTATTTTTGTATATAGATGTACCTTATAATTGTAATGTGTACAATAGACAGCCCCTGTGGGTTAGATTTTGCGAACGCGATTCGTAATGCCGGGGTGCTGTCTTTGATCCCAGCAGCGTACAATTCGTTTTACGTTGGTTTCGACAGTAGTGCTAAGAGCTGACAGTTGCGTGGCAGTGGCAAACTATCCAACGGAAAATGTGGCTAATAAAACCACACCAGCCAGAAAGTTATGGGGTTGTTTGTGCAAAGCTCTATCAAGGACATGCAACAAACTATAACTTATTACAGACATGCTATCACATGTTTACCGCTCAATGTGATAGCCTGCACTGACACGGTTTACATAAAAAAGACGATAATAGAAGAAACCCGTGCTCTGATATTCAGATTATAACCAACTCCTTACCCACACAGGCCTATATATATATATATATATATATATATATATATATATATATATATATATATATATGTAATAGCAAAATGTTGTCAAGTTCGTGAGTTTATTGAGAACGTCTTGTCTAACTCATGGGCTCTGGTTAGGCTACGTTACCTAATACCCAGCACAGCTTTATCAAATATTTGTATATTGTGGACAGATATTATTTTCATACGGCATGGGGAGAAATATACAACATAAATATATTTCGAAAGAATTCGAACATTAAAATATTGGGCGGGTACATGTCGATGTACCTAATAATTGTGATTTTATATTAACTCTTTAAGTCCTTAACGGTGTATGATGTGATGCTTCTTTTGAGGCTCAAATATCCAACGTGTTCTCTAAAGTGTTAATGTTGATCATATACTTTAACAGAAATCTGGCTACCCGAGTGGCCACATTATCTGGCTTAAGCCTTATGCTAGTTTTCGTGATTGTGTGCCTAATTGGATATTGGCTGCCAAATCTTCTGGTCCTGGAAGAGTTAAAGTATGTGCTTAGTGAGTGGATCGCTCAATATAAAAGCCTCCCCTGACACAGTTTACACAAAAAAGACGATAGTAAAACAAGCTGGTGTTCTAATATTCAGATTATAACCAACTCCTTACCCACAATTGACAAGACGTTGCACGTGGCTAGTATGGCCGTTACATGTTACACATTTATATCTTTTTGAGAGAGAAAGCAAATGCCAACATGCCAGGACGCTTATATAGCAAGATATTGAAAGAGACAAGTATGACCGCCAAACAGCATATGCATTCCAGCCTTGTGCTACCAGTGCACAACTTGGACCATTGTTACAGGCTAACCTACCTAAGATGTAACACCTGCGAAATGAGATGCCTGGGGAAAGCCGTCAACTATCCTGCCGAGACAACATGAGAAATGAAACCATCAGTCAGACCGTGGGGACATGGCCATGTACAACATTCATTTAGAAACTGCCAGTATGGCACAACCATTACTAACTTAAATCCATTCACGCTGTCTAGGTCGGTTAAACTGTGCAATTTTAAACTGATTCTTTGTAACGTCGCTAAAGCTAATGACTTCGTGCTTTGTGTGAAGTTCTCCAAAGTTGGCTAATGGTTCTGCAGTGAGAGATCTAGTCATATGGATAAAACCCTTAACACTGAAGTCGCACCGCTCAACATTACCTCTGCTATAATCCAGAAATCACATTTCAGAGATACATCTGAGATACTAAGATTTAAGATATTCTCATAAATTTGGTCGATAAATCTGACACGAGTATACACAAAATTGGAATGTGAATTTTCCCAGACATTATAAGCTAAGAAACAACCGGTGCAAGGAAATTACCATTTGTCGATAGTAAGCTTGTTCTGCAACACTTAACAAGTTAATCAATGTTAAGTTGTAATGTTGTTTTGATGAAGATGTTACGCATCGATGTTTTGTAAACGCTGGTGGTAGCGAAATGTCTCAAATGAGATGTAAGGTAAGCGCTCGACGGACGCTCCAGCACGTATTGTCTGAGTGCAGGAAAGACCTAGGTCAAGGACGATGTAGATGGCGCCACAATAAGGTCCTTTAGGAGTTCGCGGACATTGTAAATAAAGTCAGGATGAGAGCCAACGCGAAGACAAGTCCAACTCCACCCCCCCCCCCACCCCCACCCCATGCTCTTTCCCAAGGCTGGGCAGATTTCCAAAGGTAAATTCAACAAAATGGCATATGTTCCATCAATACTTGACTGTGCGAGGGACTAGTTGGTGGTGGTCGACCTGCCTGGTTTCGAAAATACCCTGAGCCACTCCAAAAGACTGGCCTGAGACCAGACATGGTCCTGTACTCCGCAGAACGCCAGATAATCCTGCTAGAGCTCAGCGTTCTGCACGAGTTGCGATTGAAAGGAAATCACCTGTACAAGCTAGAAAAGTACAGTAAACTGGTGCCCGGTCTAAGGAGCCACGAGGGTTACACAGTTACATTCTTCGACGTCAAGGAAGGCGCAAGAGAGCTAATCACCTCCATATACCATGTAGTAAAGCACCTGGGCTTGCGAGGTCAGAATCCGAAACTGGCACTAAACCAACTGGATGAGGCGTCCGAAAGGGCTTGGAGCTGGCAGTAGACGCAACGGAACGTCGTAGAGAATAGACCTCGGTAGACTGGTCTGAGCACTAGTGGAAAACAACTCTACATCCATTTGATGCCAAAGTGTTCTATTAAAGTCTGCCAGAGTCCCTCTGCCAAATGCTAAAGTCTAACGCCTGTCCTAAGAAGCTACCATACGCTTGTTACTCTTGTCGTAAAGGTAGGCGCATAAATTGCTACCACAGTGACAATACATCACCAAATCTCACAATACCTTTTGCAAAGCCAACATTTAATTCAGCAATACCCATGAACCAAAGTCACGAACTAGGTCAGACCCCCTCCGAGACTGTTTAGGAATATAATTGACTGCAACATTTGTCGACGAAGAATCTTTCTGCTGGTAATCAGTGCTCTCCTGCTGTGCATACTACCGCTGTGCAGTTCATTTTACATACTATAAGAGCACGTTAAACTGATGCCAGGCTTACACACAGATGGGCCTTATAAGTGAAACATGTGTAAAACTGTTTGCTGTGATGATGATACGTCTGCTGTCGAGACATTGTAAAAAACTGGACACTAGTTGCAGCTAAATACGCAATAGGGCTTGGAATGTCACTTCATGCACGGGCAGCTTAGTTCGCAATATGTTGCCTACGTCCTAACTTCAACTACTGCATGGCCTCAAATCCCACAATGATCTTGCTGTGCTACAGACATGTGCGTGTCCCACTGTGTTCTTGTTTACTGTACAAATATAAGTATATAGCGTTGTTCTAGTTGTACTACAGAAATGTACGCATCCTAGACTATTCTAGTTATTCCATAGACATGTTGATTATCACACAATACATTTATAGTTATACAACAGAAATGTGTGCAATCCGCAGTGTTATAGTGATACTATACAGGTGAACACATTTCCCAGTATTCTCCTTATACTACAGAAATGTACGCATTCCACAATGTCCTAATATACTTTAGAAATGTACGCATCCCACAATGTCATTATATACTGAAGAAATGTACGCATCCCACAATGTCCTTATATACTATAGAAATATACGCATCCCACAATGTCCTTATATACTATAGACATGTGCGCATCCGCAAGACATTTGTGTATTTGTGTGTGTGATTTATGTATGTGCTGATGAAGGCTCCATAGTCGCAACGTTCAGGTTTTGTTTGTGTTTGTTATATTGTGAATCGTGCTGATATACTTTTCATTTGGTCTTATATCATTCCCCACAATGTGCTAGTTATACTACAATGTTCTACTATAGGCATTTGCGCATCCTTCAGTGTTCTAGTTATTCTATAGAAATGTATGAATGATCAAGTTATACTGTAGGCATGTTCATCATCCATAAATATTCTAGTTCTACTATAGACATTTGCGCATTCCGCAATGTTCTAGTTATAATATAGACATGTGTACATTCCACAGTGTTCTAGTTTTACTCTAGACATCTGAGCATCCCACAGTGTTATAGTTAAACTACAGACAATTGGGCATCTCATAATGTTCACGGCATACTATAGAACTATATGCCTCTGACAATGTTCTAGTTATACTATAGACATATGTACATTCCGCAATGTTCTAGTTATACTATAGACATGTATACATTCCGCAATGTTCTAGTTAAACTCTAGACATGTGTACATTCCGCAATGTTCTAGTTATACTCTAGACATGTGTACAGTCCGCAATGTTCTAGTTATACTATAGACATGTGTACATTCCGCAATGTTCTGGTTCTACTCTAGACATGTGTACATTCCGCAATGTTCTAGTTATACTCTAGACATGTGTACATTCCGCAATGTTCTAGTTATATTATAGACATGTGTACATTCCGCAATGTTCTAGTTATCCTATAGACATGTGTACATTCTACAATGTTCTAGTTATACTATAGTCATGTGTACATTCCGCAATGTTCTAGTTATACTCTAGACATGTGTACATTCCGCGATGTTCTAGTTATACTATAGACATGTGTACATTCCGCAATGGTCTAGTTCTACTCTAGACATGTGTACATTCCACAATGTTCTAGTTATACTCTAGACATCTGTGCATCCCACAATGGTATAGTTAAACTACAGACATTTGGGCATCTCATAATGTTCACGTCAAACTATAGAAATATATGCATCTGACAATGTTCTAGTTATACTATTGGCATGTGTGCCTTCCAAAATGTTCTAGCTATACTATAAACATTTGCACATTCTATAATGTTCTAGTTATACTATTAAAATGTGTGCCACCCACAATGTTCTTTTTGTACTAGAGACATGTATGTATCACAATGTGTTAGTTGTACTACAAACATGTGTCTCCCACAATGTTCTAGTTATAGTATAAACTTGTGGCTTTCACAGTGTTTTAACTATACTACATACATCTGGCCTTCCAAAATGTTATGGTTATTCTATAGACATGTGTGCATCCCATAGTGTTCTAATTCTACTTTAGACATATGTGCCTCCACACTGTTCTAGTTATAGTACAGACATGGTCACATCTCTTAGTGTCCATGTTACACTATAGGAACTGTTCTGATGAATCACGTAAAAAGTAATCTCGGTCTCTATGTGCGTTTCTTTACCATTGTTTCTATCAAAGTGTATTTTGCTTTTTGCTGCCATCTCTAAAATTCTTCGACCAACAGTGACTTATCTAATACTGATTTTGCAAAATGCTACGTAAAAAAAATAAAAAAAAATAAAAATAAAATAAAAGAAATGAAAAGACATTGAAATTTAATGCAATGAAGATAGCAGCGTAACTGACATTTCCGCGTAGCAAATAAATTTCGTGAAGTACATGCTTCAGTGGCTATTGTTAGGTTGAAGCTCTGTTAAAAAATCCCCATTCGAATGGTTCTAGAACTAATGAATCTTCTGATGTAAGAGATTACTTTATATTTATTTATAAACTCCGTTATGAAGACAAGGGTATTTTACTGATGTCATGTGATAATGACTGCAAATAGTTTAAGTCTGCTCGTGCCCAGCATGTAAGTCGAGATTCAGTTCGGTCATCTTGGCCCCATGATGTTGACCACATCCCCCAATGAGTATCGATTGGTCTATACAATGCAAGTCCTGCTCTACATGGCCAATGCGCCTGACGTGGAAGGGGGCCCTTTACTTTATGCCATCTACGTTTGTGACACATCTCCTTTTCTTTCGATTATGAATTACAAGGTACAGTTTTCTGTACCTGTCAAAAATTCTAAAACCAATAGCTCAAGGAGTCTTAATTCACCAGTAATCTGGTAACATTTAACAACCCCAGTATTGTAGGAATTTAGCTTTGATATATTATCGTTTGTGTAAACATGCTCATAGTTCAAGCCAGGTGGATTACATATTTTTCAAGTAGCTGATGGGACCTAATACGGCTGGCTAGCTCCGGCGATGCAATGTCCACTGAATGGCCAGTTTTATTTATCTCTAACGATTATCTCTACATTTAGTCATTCTTAATGCACAGGTAATATCATCTCCCGTGTCAATTATTGCTTTAATTTTACTTATATCCCTTGATATCAGAATTGTGTTTTAGAATATTATTATTATTTTCTTTTTCTTACACAAATAGAAACAATACGTGCCATCTGCAACTATTTTTATATAACAATATATTGTTGCTCATCGAAACAAGCGAAACACGTTAACCAACAGTATCCAATGATCAGTATATTCATGTGCAGAACATTGAGTATGCCAGGTGTATATCTTATCTTAACCTAAATCACATGTGAACATTATGACGGATATCTCTGATAGAGTTGTCAAGTTATTTGTCGTGTGCACTGAAAGTCGTTTGGTCGTGTGATTAAAACCTGTTTGTCTCTGCTCATGTTGTTAGAGCTGTTGTGTCTGACGCTCTCAGCAGGTGGCTAGTCCTTCTGCGGAGACGGGTCAGATCATACAGGATACAATTCTGTGAAATTGAACGTCAGCCCTTTCGACATCAACTGTAAACTATATAGGTGATTTCACGAGTATCGCCTGTGTCTGTTGTATCCACCCACGGTTTATAAGTATATCATACTGATTATAACACCAGGCACACATACTGCATCATGGCATTGCGTCCTTGGTTGAACTACTTACTTTGTCGTTCCAAGTGAGTATATGATTTTGACAGTATTGCGATAGAAAACAACAACTAGATGCCACATTATTGCTTACCCAAGAAGGTGAATATTTTACCACTATCAGACGCCACCTTTATGACGTGAACGTCATTCATTTTTTGTCTCGCCCAAGTTATTTATAAGCACCCTTTGGAGTTAACAATGTGTTACTAAATAAGACTAGGCAAATAAAACCGCTTACTAACTTTTATTCTTCAAGTGCTATAAATTACTGTCACGTGTAGAAAAATAGGCAACAGTTTAATACTGACTCTTGGCTGTTTACAAACGTTGTATTGATTTTAATTAACAAAGGCTTCTTAGTATCTAAATATGTCTTTCAAATGAAACTGTTACTATTTTACCATTGTTATACCTATTATAATAATATACTTTTGGTTCGGTTTTATATCTCTTCTTGCTATTATACCAGAAATGTTGTGGCACTCAGTAAGGTCACCCTCTTTGAAAAATAGAAGAATGTAACAAGCGGTTATGGCGGTTCCTTTTCACATAAAAGCTGACATATTCTGCCAGAAGATTTAACTGTTGCAATCTAGAACACAAATAGCAAGGCCTTGTTCTTTGTTAAATTCAGCTATGTTATACTTTTATTCAGTTCATTCTATTTATTCAGAAGTTGTTTAATGAATGTAGTTTCCTCAAAATCTTGTTCACCAGAGGTGGGGGACCAACCCTGCACTCTTCTTCATCAGTGGAAGCAGCTGAAAATAATTCAGGCACATTGGAAACTGGTAGATCGTTGCCAGGCATTAGTGGACACTTTCCAGAAGGAATGTTTGGATAGTCGAGTCCATGTTTATTTTTTCTTCGACTACAAGTAGTCTAACTATGGAGGTGATGGCAGTGAAGTGACACTCCCAGCTTCATCAGGTATTCCGGTATCCATCAATGTTCTGTTTACCACATTGTCTTGACAGCAGACGTATCACCATCTCAGCAAACAATTTCACACATGTTACAATTAAAGGCACATTTTGTGTGTGAACCTGGTGCAAATGTAAGATGCTATAATAATCAGTACATTAGCATTGTATCACTATGCTCATGTGGACCGACAGTGTGCAACGATGTTTCAGTGAGATGTGAAACCGACAGACAATTAAGTACACTGTTTTTTTAATATAGATATCATTTTCCATCTAAGACCAGATTTGATCACACTACAAAGCACATAAATATGTGCCTGCCTAAAAAATTTTATAGCTGTGTGGAAATATTATATATTATTATGAAATAACATTTTACACAAGCCATTAAAACCACATAGTTAAGTCACCTGCTTTGCTGTACGGTTTAACAAATGAAAATGCATTTTGTCAAAAAGAAAAAAAAAGAAAAATCACTTCTGCTGTGGATGGTTTCTGATCATAAATGTATCTTTAGTTAAATATACAATGCCTTTTAACTTTCAAGTGAGGCCGTTATGATGAAGTGCCTTTGTTTATTTTATTTAATCCATATATTTGTGTATCTACCTTGCGGTTGATAAACCCCGATTGTGTCGCCTGTCGTGAAGAATTTCTGTGATAGCTATTTCTCTGATTTGTTGATGGATACTCTACATTACAATCATCATCACCGTGACACACTAGAAAATAATCAAGGGTATTTCTGGTGGTATCAGTAACTGTTAGTTAGATAGTTAAGTCTAGAATTGACATCACGGCACTCGGGGCATTCCCATGCGTGCTCCGTCCTCATCTTCAGCAGCCAGCGCAGAGTAGCAATACTGATGGTACCGGTTAGAATCTGGTTAAAGGTCCGTCTCGTCTTTTCTCTGAGTGCAGCGAGTCGGCCAAAATCTCTGGTTACACCCAGGAGCCTCATTCATTCCAGGCTATAATAATCTTGTTTCTCCACTGATTCCGTTACTTGTTCCCAAAGGGCCTTGACAACATCTGCCATGTCATACATCAGTTCACGACCAAGTGGTGCAGATCCAGCCAATCTGTCTGCCTGTTCATTACCCACCAGGCTGGCATGACCATGAGAAAAGATCCAAAGTATGCTCACTACCCGTGATCTTTTCAGTGAAGCTTGCCAATCTGCTCGAAGCATCCCTGTCTTCACCTTTCTTAGCATACTTTCAGAGTCTGTTACAATTACGACATGTGTATGCATTTTGTTTGCTAGACACCAGGGAGCTGCAGTTACCGCCTTCACCTCCATTCTCATACTAGACGTTGTAGTGTCGTATGTTATGCTTGCACTAAAGATTTTCCATTGTCTTTCGCTACGAACCCACAGGCACGTCTCTTTCCTCTCACCACCGAACCATCTGTATAGATAATCAGGCTACCTGGGCGTGAATTGTCGTGAATCAACTGATGGATTTCATCCTCCGTAGCACCCGCTGGCAACTCTCTGCACTCCCGACCCAATGTGATCATAACTCTACGCAGGTCAGACTTCTCCTCTGACACTTTGACCCATTCCTCTCCTTGCACAATGTTCTCCATCATGCATACTTGTCTTATTGTGTCTTCTGCTTGAGCCATCCATGATTTTCCCCTTTTCAGCCTCTGACCGTTACCTGCAACAAAAACTTCAAAATGAGGGTGTTCTTTGTCTGCAGCTACTCTGAGGTATAACGTAGCCTGCAGCACCTTTAGTAGGGATGGTAGTGAAGTTTTATTTTTTGTGTTTTTACTTACGAAATTGTAACAGCTAGATGAAAATGAAAATTACAAATCCAATGGTACCTCATTTAAGCCTGTAAGTCGATTCTAAGCGGAGATATTAACATTTAAGTGGCGGACACCACGACAGAAAAATTGTAGTGGAAATCCATGAAACATGGCTTCCGGCTGCGACCCAGTGAGATGAAATGACTCAATGTTTGCATTTTACGGCCATAACTTTTTTGTTTTTGAACGAATCCCTTAGCAACCATATATTGCTAGAACCGGGACAGTGAGACCTAACCGTTTATGCATGTCTCAATTACATACACTACGATATGCGCCTATTTAACATAGGAAAATGTCTGCAGGCTGATTTATTTTTCATCTAAAACCTTATACATTTACAGTTGTCTGCCAGCGAGCCTGGCTTAAAACATATCATATTGTGTGTCCTGGCAAGGCGAACATAAAGATCATATAAATGTGCCAATGTCAGTTGACGTGACCTAATTAACAAATACCGGACCCCCCCCCCCCCTTTTGCAACAGCGATGTCACCCGGGGTGGTCTTTCTCCGCACAGTAATGACACCTGGGGTGGTTGTTCCCCCCCCCCCCCCCACAGTGATGATACCGGGATGGCCGCATCCCCTTCCTGCTACCTTCTTTCCCTGGTATCTCTCCTCTTCTTTCTTTCTTTTTCCTCTTCTTTCTTTTTCCCCATGTCTTAGTGTCGACTTTCTTTTCTTAGTCTCTTTTTTTTTTCCTCTCTCCTCCTCCTGCTCCCTCTCTTTCTCAACTTTCTCTCAATCTTCTACTGCCCCTCCCCCAACTCTCCGTTCTATATGGTAGAAGAAAACATGAGCCCACTGGTAGTACACGCCGTTTTCATAATAGGTCGGTGACAGTATTAACAACAGGGCAAACACAGCAGGTGTGTTCATTTCTGGGAATCAGGTCAGGTCGGATTTACTTTTCTTTCAAAAATGACCATGGCTCCCATGTCCACCCAGCATTGAATGTAAGAAATAGATCTATAGCAGCCACACGCGGACAGCCAAACATGGGAGGGTTGCCAATGGGGTTTTTGTCAAACCTGAAGCTAAGCTTATGTCAAGAGGTGAATCAACTAAACCCTGCACAGTAGACTCGTCGTGACGTTGACGCCCCTAGCGGGCAGGTCACATTTCAAATTTAAACCCGTCCGGTGGGTATATAATCAATTATATTGATATATACCTCTATCTGGTGGAATAGATATTTCTATACCCTCTAGTTGTTTTGAAAAGTCTACATTTTCAAACTTGCAACTGTGGGATATATATTTTCTGGAGTAATATTCCGAATTCCTGGAAACCTTTTTACTCCTTGGTGTACTTGTACGTTACATTTTTTTTCTAGAGACGCAAAGCGAGATTAGGCTGGGTCATTCTTTGCCTGACTTCCTAGGTGTGCAGAAGTATGTCACCTCTCTGATTAAATCTTGGCGCATTCAAAATACCAGTTTAATCTTTGAAGGATTCCTAAGCTTGGGTAAGTTGATTATAGTTTACAAGTACCATGATATATGTCTCTATAAAGTTAGCCGCTGCTGCAGGGAGGAAAGATTCAGCTGTGTGACCGCACAGAACTAGGCCGTTCTTGGTGTCCAGACACTCAAGCCCCTGAAATTAAACCTTTCCCTTCGCAGGCTAATAGTTTGTGCCCTACCTGACCCACACCATTATAAATATATTAAACTCAGCAAGTTAATTATTCTCTAACCAGCCGACAGAGTTTGTGTCAAATAGCGGACATATTTAACTGGGTCACACTTCAGCCAGCTAGGCACTGTGACGTTAGAGTTGTTTTTTTTTTAGCACAACAACACTGGGTGTGCAGTGGGCAGAATGTGAAGGTATAAAATATATATATATGAGAGAGTGAGATGGGATGTACATCTACAAGTGCAGAGGTGGGCGAGGAGAGTTGATATTCTATGTTTGATAGAGTCTATCTGTCTCTACTCTGCTACTCGTCTCTTGTCCCTGTTACTGACTGAACAACAGAGATGATATTTAGAGACTTATACTGTCTCATTATCCTGAAAACTCTCCTCTGAATGATTACTAATGAGGATGTTAATAAACTGAGCTTGACATGTAACCCCTGAGATGACTGCTAATTCTGAGTTCCTTCTTGATACAGGATGGTATCTCCTTGGAGGCCAGGCAGTGAATCAGCAGTCCACAAAAACACCTACAAGGAAGTCACCAATGTCCAAGCCAGTGGTGGGCATCCAATTGTAAACCAAACTTTTGTCATCCATTAGGGAAATCCTCCAGTTGGTCTATGGACTACATAATGGGTGTTGTACCTACACCATCATTTTTGATTGACTTGGTACCCGAGATCCTCTCCAGGAGCTTGGGTGTATCACCAGTGTTTGAGTGTCTAGTGTGGGACTGTCTTCAACGTAACAACACAGTGACTGAATATTCAGCAAGTTCAAGAAACCAGGGATTCAGATAAGTGTGGTCAATTGGTTTATTTCCGGGCTTCACTGTTAATCGTCCACATGATCATGATGATGATCTAGGCGGATCTTGGGAATCTCTTACACATTCAGTCAGATCTGTTTTGAAGTTTTTGTCCTTCCTATCACTCTGGGTTCTTGAAGTTCTTTGCTGATTCTTATATAATGTATGTGTTGCATTTATTACATGTTCAGAAATTTTCATTATTGACTTGAGTGTCCATCATTCACTGTTCAAACTGTCTAGCTTTTATGTTTGTGTGATTAGTAAGTTTAATCTGTGTTAACATAGCTGTGATAGTATACTATCATATCCTGGAGGCTTTCTTGTTATAATAGGGGGGGGGGGGGTGTCCAGCCAAGTTGCGATTAGGATTAGTAGATATTCTGTAGTGCCAGAACTTAAGTTGCCCTACTCCTAAAATAAGTTGAGCGTATATTGGCCACGGGATATCCCTTAGACCAATGCGAGCCGACGCCTCAACATTATTTTATTTCAGAGTTCTGTTGGTTCTTAAGGAGAAATCCTTAAATCAGGCACGCGACACGAACGGTATGTGACAGCTTACCAAAAACCCAAGCAATATATAAGAAAAACAAAATTGACAAATAGTACATATTTTATAGTTAATTTTATAATTACGAAATGAAACATTTACCCACTTTTATATAAGGATATATATGTTTTAAAAAAAAAAAAGATTCCAAAATCTTAACCCAAGGTGTCGTATAAAAACCCAGTTCTTGGGGGAAAGCCCAAGTACTGGCAGGCCTGATGAAAGGGAACGCTGTCAGCGCTGCTGTTGTTTCTCGACCACTTAGATTTACCAATTCCGACTGAAAATTCCGTGGATTCTAAATAATAACAGACGCATTAAAAAATGCTACAAGAGTTGTAGATGTTTAAAAAGTAACTCACTTAACATTATTAATTTACTAAGTATCTGAAGTTAATTACTTAAGAATAAACTTAGAAAATGCGCAATGATGGCCCAAATTAATTATTGGGATTTGAGGGTGATCAGGAAAAAAAAAATCCAACAGAGAATGCGAAGGGCTCTAAATAATGACAGATGCATGAACAAATGCTACAATGGTTGTGGATTTTTTTAAAAATGATTAAAATAACGTTAGCTAATTCAATAATTATTTTAAGTTAATTATAAAGCGGGAAAAACGGTCTCCTAGTGCAAACATATTGAATAAGCCAAAACAGTGATGCCACTAAACAATTTTTTTAAACATGTGCTGTATTGCCAATATTTGTGAAATGTCCCACACTTATATAAAAATTAACGCAGAATTCAAAAATACAACACACATTACGGTAATCTGGCTAATTAAAACAATATTTATGAAATTACTTACCGTTATAACATTTAAAGCCAAAACAGTGATGCCACTAAACAATTTTTTTTAAACATGAGCTGTATTGCCAATCTTTGTGAAATTTCCCACACTTATATAAAAATTAACGCAGAATTCAAAAATACAACACACGTTGCGGTAATCTGGCTAATTAAGAAGATATTTACGAAATTACTTACCGTTATTGGATTTAAAGCCAAAACAGTGATGCCACTAAACAATTTTTTTAAACATGAGCTGTATTGCCAATCTTTGTGAAATGTCCCACACTTATATAAAAATTAACGCAGAATTCAAAAATACACCACAAATTGCGGTAATCAGGCTAATAAAGAATATATTTACGAAATTACTTACCGTCATTGGATTTGAAGGGAAAACAGTGATGCTACTAACCAATTTGTTTAAACATGTGCTGTATTGCCAATCTTTTTGAAATATCCCACACTTATATAAAAATGAACGCAGAATTCAAAGATACAATACACATTGCGGTAATCTGGCTAATTAAAAAGATATTTACGAAATTACTTACCGTTATTCACTGCGTGCTGCCAAAAAAAATATCGATTTATTTTATACGCGTCAAAACCATCTCAGGTCAAAGCCTGGCATCTCTCCAATAACTTCTAATAACTTTTCCGATTTTATCTTTCACGTAAAGAGCACAGAAAAATAATTTCTGAATAACAGACAATTGGTTTTCAAATTTTCGGGTCGCAATCGCGTCTAAAGATACCGACGAAAATGTACAGCAAAATAAACGAAACAAAACGATCCATTGCCATACCTAACCTTTAGTCTATCTGCAGTAGTCGGCAATGAAAGGATTAATAGCATGCAATCACAATCGGGGCATCTCTTGTACATCCCAGGATCACCCGCATTGTTTCATTTTGTATGCGCTCTAGTTTCTCTAGCTGACTCTTCCAGACAGTGAGTAACCCCAATCCATAATTAATTACTAAGATGATTAAGGGCTGGTAAAGTGTGAACTGCATTCTCTGCTCCATGTCCATCGTTGCCTTAATCTTGAGTGCATTAATACCTTTTTGAGCCCTGTTCACCACCTCCTCTATGTGATCCTTGAAAGACAAACTGCTGCCAAAGGTGATTCCCAGGTATTGATGTCTGCCTTCTCTTTTGATGTCCCTGCGATTTATTTTGAGGCTTGGAACATCAGCTCTAACAATCCTGTTGTCCTTTCTGGGTTGATTATAGCACTCATCTCTGTACACCAGTCCGTCACCTTATCTAATGTCGCCTGTAATTCTTGAGCTAATTGATTACGACCACGTCCCTTCCTAAATGCGAGAACATCATCTGCAAATGTCAATATTCTGCCGACTCCGGGTGTTTGTAGGTCCGCAATCTTGCTCATAAAAACGTTGAAAAGTACAGGTGGAATTGCAGATTCCTGTGGTAGTCCTGGAGCTATAATACATGGTTCAGAGGTCCATGAACCCAGGCGGACAGCTACAAGACGAGTATACAAAACAGCTGCTATCCAGTTCACCAACCAAGGGCAGACTTACTTCTCTATTAGCGCCTTCATCAAGATACTGTATTTGTCACTGTTGTAAGCACCTTCTAAATCAAGTGCCGCTGCAACTGTTTCCCGTCTGATCTGGAAACATTTGAAGTCGTCAAAGGCAAAAGTGGCTGCATTTGACCATGGGTCTTTTCCTTTCCGGTAACCTCCTAAACCTCGTTGGAGGAGATTTCTCTATTCCAAAAAATTATACTTAAAAGGTCTTCGAGCTCTTGAAACCTTGACTTTACTGGATTTGGAGATCATTACCAGTAACTGCCTGACTGTTTATCCGTCTCACCTTTCCCCTGAGTGTCGATCGTCGGCTAGATCTTCTGGAACTCCTCGCAGTGCCATTCTTCTCAGAACCGGTCAGTCTGTCTGACTGCTCATTTCCCAACACACTGGCATAACTTGGAGAAACTACCCAAAGGATGCTAACTACCTGGGACCTCTGAAGTGTTGCTTGCCACTCTGATCGAAGCAAACCTGTCTCCACTTTTCTCAGCATGCTCTTTGAGTCAGTCACAATGACGACATGTGTGTACAGCTGATTCTCAAGCCAGCGGAAGGCAGCAGTGACTGCCTCCACCTCAAACTAGACTTTGTAATATTTAATCATTGTCTATCCTTATGTTATATTTCTCACACTGTAAGGGATACAGACCGATAATGTGAACTAATATTTGGCAAGAACTGCATTCTTGGACAGCCAAGGAGTGATAAACAGAACGTAGAAGGATATACAAAAACATAAACACTAATCAAAGAACAAAATCAACATCATAATTTTCTAAAGATAAAATGTTGAAGACATTGTATGAGATTTATTTTTCTCATGGTGGCTATGAAAGTAAAACAGAACAAAGTAATTGGAGTAATATAAAGCAAGGTAAATTAAACGACTACATTAAACTACGCATCGTTTTGCGTATGTATGTATGTGAAGTAAGTCATTCCAAAGGGAAGTAAAGTAAACTGAAGGACATTTTCATGCATTTTGTGTTTTGGTTACATAATGTTATCTTTCAGGTTTTAACCATTCGGTAAGTAGTGGAATATATCATCAACATCACTTTATAGTCTTTCTTCATTCCCCCCCCCCCCACCCCCACCCCGTTGTCCACGCCTTTAGACGTTTTAGGCATATATAGCTAGACCTATATTATATAGACCAATTGGCACTCGCCGGGTGATGTGGCCAGTACCACGTCGGCCGTTAGTGTTCTTATTACCATTTAATTTCGTCCTTTTTAGGACGAAATTTTTTGTTATTTGAAGCCCCACCCTGGCTTTTGCCAGGGGCCGCTATATAGGCAGGCCATAAATATGGCCAAATGTCTGAACGCGGTTTCTGGGACCTCTCCACGGCGATCCTCATCCACATGGTGGCACTTTGTGTCATCGGGTGTTTATCGCTTGTGTGATGTCCTGGTGGGGTAGAAAGTCAGTCAGTCAGTCGGCCGTTAGTCCCTCACTGATCTTTACCAGGTACTCACTGAAGACCAAAGTCATTTATGAAAAACCCCTAGCTCGGACAGGATCTGAATCCACGTCTTTCGGATGTGGCGGACTCTCCGCTACACCACGGTGGCTTTCATTCCCTCTTCCTCTGACCCGTATCTCATAACGGAACATAGGTCCCTAGCTAGTTCACTCCAAGTTGTCATTTCTTTTGTCATGGTGTGCAGTTTACTTCATGCTCTTTCCATCTCGTTACCCAAATATCTAGTTTTCTTCTCCATATATACATATATATAATGTTATGTCGTCTTTATTTCCAAGAAAACTTCCTAGTGACTATTCCAGTCTGCGTCCGTCGAATAGACCATGCATGAAGACGGCAATATCTACCTCTTTATTAAAAATTAATCCATTATCTATCTCATTCTTTAGCACACCTTATGTTTCTTCAGAGGTATTTTTTTTTTAATTTTTTTTTTTTTTTTTTTTTTTATTCACATTTCATGTTGATAATAGAAGAAGTAATAATAATTTTAAAAAATATTAGATAGCATTTGTACTAATATTAAAATAACACATATAATGATTAAACCCTTTAAGACCATCCCCCAGTAATTATCTAGGGTGAGAGCTTCGATGAGTTTAAGCCTTGTTTAACTGCAAAGTTCTACACTAATATTGTTTATTATTATTGTGTCTTGAGACGAGAGTTTACGTTTAGGTATTTTATTCTCTTCATACAATGGCCTACTGTTCAAGAAGCAAACAAAAAGCACAGTTGTGAGTCAGGTTTCTTTTTTCTAGACCACTAATCATATCAGTCCTTGATTTACTTTGAAGAGTTATAGAAACTGTTTAAGAATAAGAATAAATGTTTGCAATGGTTTAAAGAAGAAAGTAATTTACTTTAGCTGAATTAAACTGAGAAGCGGTATTATAACAGTCGGGTCATTAGGAACTCCATTTTTATCTTCAGCAGCCAGTCGAAGTTTCGATTTTACCAACGGCACATGAATGACAGTCTGTCATTTCTTTCCCTTAAATGTAGAGAGTTGGCGAGATCCATGTGTCACTCCACTCTACACCAGTATCTTTAGATTATCACAATCTATTTGTACTTCTGCACTGTACATTCGCTCCAAAAATACCTTGATAACATCAAGCTCGTCTTGTATCAGTTTAGCATTTAAAGGAAATCTTTGTTCAAAGTTCCTGTCCATCCATTCTAGGCTGGACGTTGCAATAATTTGTACAGTGGTGTTCTTGTCAAGTTGACATTCCTAAAGCCTAATAACCACTTCTTTAATCCAGTAATCTTTTCCTGTAATCTGAGTATGAACCGTATTGCAGAATATTGAAAATTAAAAAAAAAAATCTTTAACTTCGTAAAATTGTCCTGAATATTTTGGGCCAGTTTCGTATTTTAGACCGATGTGGAGGAATATTCCTTTACTTCACAAAACATGTCATGTTAGTTTTAATTGAGCCAAAAGCACATGGTAACTCTTGCTCAGGAAAGGGGAGGGGTTGAACTCTGCGAATAATTTGCCTGGTGGCAAATCATGTGCAAGCAACGTCGACCACACAAGTTATTTAAGTAAACAAATCACAAGCAAGCTACGTGGACTGCCAAAGTTGCTTAGATATAAAATATATATATATATAGATATTGTCAGTGAGAACAAGGTCATCAAGGGATGCAAATACGATCATTGTCCAGCTGTCAGAAGAAACAATAGCTATCATTTGTACGTAAAGGAAAAATGCAAACTATCAAATTTATTCAGTTTTTTATACATCGAACAGACCTAATTTGTTAAAAGAAACATAACTTCTATTATTTTGTCTGTAATGTGCAAAATGTATTTTACTTGACCACATTTAAGAACATTATATTATTGACAAAGGACACAATACTATTCTGTTGTTGTTAATGATTGTGTGAAAAAATATAGAAATGTTGGTAGCGAAGACGCTATCTTGTGTTGACAAATTCTCCATCAGTAATATTTGGCAAGTGCACATGGGTGCACTTTGTAAAAATGCATATAGTTTTTTTTTTTTTTTTTTTAAATCAATAAATTAACCAGAGAAACTGACACAAATCGCAATAACACGATTGACTCATCCCTGTTTGTAATAAGTTTACATAAACAACACGATCTAACTGTTTCTGAATAATATGCACACACAACCCGATCTGACTGTTTGTTATACATATACACACGCCACACGATCTGTCTGTTTGTGATCAGTATACACACACACATCACGAACTGACTGTTTGTGATAAGTATACACGCACCACACGATCTGACTGCTGTGATCAGATTACACACACAACAAGACCTGAACAGTTTGTGATCAGATTATACAAACAATACATGGATGTTTGTGATCAGATTATACACACAAGACATGAATGTTTGTGATAAGATTATACACATAAGACTAGACTGTTTGTGAACAGATTACGGATAGAGTGTTTATGTAGGGGGCAACATTAAAACATCCTAACCTGTACAGTTCGTGGCGACAGCATCAACCATGTGGCACTAAATAGTTAGTCGCATGACCCTCTGTTTACACAAGACTAAAAAGTGGTACATATAGACAGTAGTTATGCAGAAATGATCTCACGTTTTCTAGTTTTTCTATTGTTCTCTGTGAATCGTTGAGCTGACATCAGTGAATGCACATATTTATAAACAACAGCAAAACACCTACCCACACACTCACGCGAGCACACACACACACACATACATGCACGCAGTGGTCTCATTCACACTCTCAAACAACAATGCAGGGATATCGGATAACAACTGTGCAAAATCCAGTAGGCAGGCTGTTGGAAAAGATAATCGCTATAAAAATGTCACAACAGCTTGAAATGCGGGGTCATTTTCCACTTACCCTTGGAAGGCACCATCCATATAAAGAAACGTGGACCAATGCTGCGGTTTTTGCTCATGTTGTGTATGCAGGCTTCCACTCAGGTATTACAACGTGTTGCTTCGGCACTTTATTCCGAGGATGCGTACTACAGAGTAATTTTATAATTTTTTTTAATTTTCTAGCTTTTTGAACTCCAATAAGTCCATTCCTACTTCACTGGATCCCTTCCGCCTTCGTCTAACAAAAAGTCGTGTTAAGATGTGGCAGCTGGACTTCTAAACCAACAATAATGCATCCCGAACTGCCACAAGGATCACCATTATATCCTGTGCTGTTCAACATTTACACAGTGAGAATCACAAGCGAGCATATCACAGGAACCCGAAGAACACTGTCATATACTAAGGATGTGTTAGTGTATCTTCAGGGCAAGGGTAAAGAGAAGGTTGCTGAAAAACTCCATTTATGTGACCCGACTATTCTTGGTCTCAGATGGTTTCCAGTTATCAAGGGACATAAACAAATCAACAGAGCTGCCTCTAAGGGAAACGATATCGCGTATGTAGTTAGATGGACTTTCACAACGGTAATTTAATGTTACCTTATTTTTAACATTGAATTTAACTTCTTCGCAGGATCTAAACATTATATACAAAGAGGCAACAATCGGCTTAGGACTGATGAAACCTCTTTGACTAATTAGGATGCCATTATTTTTTTAAAAGGATAATTTTTAAAAGCAACATCTTGGCAACTGCTCGTAAAACTACATTAATTCTTATCATGTAAAAATACTGGACGGTTAAATAAATTTTGTTTTTGTTCATGGCAGTTGCACGTAGATGTACCTTATATAAAATTGTAATTTCTATTATTGACGTGTGATAGCCTCCTCTGACAAGGTTTACAGGAAAAGACGACAGTAAAACCTTAGACGTGGTGTTTACTCTTCTGCAATTATAATTGAGTAAGCAAGTATTTCTTATTTCGTATGTTACTGTCTTGGTATATCCACCAGCAGTCTGTATGTCAACATTATCACTGGAAACTACATTATAGAGACGACTTATCTTGGGCTGGTTAGGTTCCATGTTTCAAATATCGAGTGGGCGCTGAGACGAGTTCTACGATTAGATAAAACAATGCAAGCGACTTCAAAGTAGACACTTGCACTTAATGGCAGTGTTTGAAAATGTAAGCTTTAATAGCTAAATGTATAAACACAACAATTAGGTGCAAGGGTTGCTATAAGTTGTTTCGAAACGAGGAACAATGCTCATAACACATATAACCTCAGTCTCAGCTTATTCTCATTCGGTTGGGTGCCTCTTTATATTTGTTAGTCTCATTCAGTTGGGTGCCTCTTCATGTTTGTTAGTCTCATTCGGTTGGGTGCCTCTCAATGTCCGTTAGTCTCATTCGGTTGGGTGCCTCTCCATGTTTGTTAGTCTCATTCGGTTGGGTGCCTCTCTATTTTAGTCTCATTCGGTTGGGTGCCTCTCAATGTCCGTTAGTCTCATTCGGTTGGGTGCCTCTCCATGTTTGTTAGTCTCATTCGGTTGGGTGCCACTCTATTTTAGTCTCATTCGGTTGGGTGCCTCTCCATGTTCGTTAGTCTCATTTGGTCGGGCGCCTATCTGTGTTTGTTAGTCTCATTCAGTTGGGTGCCTCTTCTAGTTTGTTAGTCTCATTTGGTTGGGTGCCTCTCCATGTGTGTTAGTCTCATTTGGTCGGGCGCCTATCTATATTTGTTAGTCTCATTTAGTTGGGTGCCTCCTTATGTTTGTTAGTCTCATTTAGTTGGGTGCCTCTCCATGTTAGTCTAATTCGGTATTGTGCTTCTCAATGTTTGTTAGTCCCATTCGGTTGGGTGCCTCTGCGTGTTTGAAGTGGTTGATGATGATGATGATGATGATGATGATGAAAAAGCACAAATGCACTTGATCGCAAATTATTTCTCCCCACGGCGCTTAACAGCAGAAGTGCGTGTGCAGAAGTGCTTGATGAAAATGATGACGATGATGATGATGACAAAACATAAATGCACAGGATCGCAAATTATTCTCCTCCTGACGCTTAATGGCATAAGTGGTTAATGATGATGATGATGATGACAAGATCGCAAATTATTCCTCCCCACTCCGCTTAACGACTGAGGTGGTTGATGATGATGACAAAACACAAATGCACTGGATGGCAAATTATTTCTGCCCACGACGCATAACGGCAGAAGTGGTTGATGATGATGATGATGATGACAAAACACAAAACAACACACTCTTCACCACGTAATGAATTTCCCATTCCATCTTTTTACTGCCTAAAATATCTGCTAAATTTGGAACACCCCCAAGATATTAGACTGTCTTGTGACTTTTTACATGAGTGGAATAAATAGGCAAGAACCCAATGCCGATATTTATGAAGACTAAATGACACTGTATGAATGCGTTTACCTCCAAATGCAGTTTCCGTGTACCAATATAAGGAGCCATCTAATAGCAAGCTCAAACAATGTACACTACAGGTTTATGTTTGTTTATTTTTTTCTAAATTTTGAAATCATGGTTAAGAAAAAAAAAAAGGCCTATACGAAAATGCTATGTAATGCATACAATGGTTGTGCTAACAGTGAATAGTGAAAGTGTAAAGCTACATGTATACTAGATATTTGCATAATATTATTATTATTTCCTGGCATCAAGGGATATAAACACATCATTTAACAAGGAAATTGTCACAAAGGGAGATGATTTATCACAAGCAGTGAGACAGGCCAACTGTGTGGCAGATATTAATGCAACAAGTTAGTTTACCGTAGATTGCTTTCTACTTAATCAGATCCAAACACATTGTAATTAACTTGCATCAAACAAAATGTTAGAATTGCACAAAACTGTGTGCGTGCGTGTGTGCGTGCGTGCTTGTGTGCGTGCGTGCGTGCGTGTGTGCGTGCGTGCGTGCGTGTGTGTGTGTGCGTGCGTGTGTGTGTGTGTGTGTGTGAGTGTGTGTGTGAGTGTGTTCAAATTGATACTGTTTCTAGAAGGATAACATCTAACTGCAAAATCAGTACATGTGTTTTGGAAAAAAAATGCTAGATCGTTGACAATGCATTTATTTGAACAGCAGATTACATGTTTGGCAGGTAAACAATAGTGTGCCTCATAATTATTATCATGTAAGATATGAGCAAAGGAGAACGGAAGTAGGGAGAAGGTCGATCTATGCTGATGTCTATACAAAGCTCTCCATCATTATAATTGTAAGTAGGAAAAAGAAAAGGACCCTGTTCCACTCCTTTAGGCGTATAGGGCATATAGGGCTAGACCTATATTTTTATAGACAATTCGCACAAGATGGGGGATGTGGTCAACATCACGCCGACCGCCTTTACTTCCTGGACTGCACCCGGTACACAATCAAAACTGGGTCGACCTGGCAACCAAGGTCATTTTTGAAAAAAACATCCGGCAGGGAGCAAGATAATTTACATTTACATTTTTACAGTTATTATTCTCGTCAAAATAAAACAAAAACATTGTCACTGTACACGTGCGATATAAACAATATTATCATATATACAATGACACTGTCACAAATCATACACAACACACCACAGGATCATGTAAGAATACCGTCATCACCACCAGCGATCAATAGTATCAGTATCACGAATGTCATAACACCTTCATATTCATCGTCACCGCCATATCACCAAGAAGGTTGAGACTTTCATTCGTAATATGAGAATGTTGTAACTATGCACGCATACACACACTATCATCATGAACAAACAGCAACACACCCATTTATCACAGACAATACAAAGTACGCATGCCATTATATGTAGTCAGACAACTTAACATTCAGTACAAGTATTCAAGCAAACTAATTGTCTTAACAGCACGGTGCAGTACGGACATAGATGTATAGTCCATTTTTTTTTTAAAACAGATAGCCTTTGCCAACGCAGCAAGACAGTTGCAGAAGACGTTATTATATTAGTGAAATATATACATAACAATTGTTTTAAATTTAAAATGATAGTGACCTGACAGTCTGGGTTCAATAATATAAACAGTTTTTTTTTTTTTTTTTTTTAAGGCGCCCTACGCTTTTATTAGTCATGGTATGGAATTGTAGAATGGCAATATAAAAAAAAAAAAAAAAAAGTAAACTGTGAGGTGAGGTGTATTATAGGCAGTCGCCATCTGTGGCTTGGTGTTGTGAACGCAATTCATAATGTCGGTGTGCTGGCTTTAATCCCAGTTGAGGACGATTTGTCTTGCATTGATTTTGACAGTAGTACTGAGAGCTGACCGTGCAGTTGATATGGCAAACTACTGAACGCGATATCTACCTAGAAAAAACCCACAAAAGCCAACAATTATAGTGGCTGGTTCTGCAACGTCGTGTAAAGAATGCAAAACTTACTTTAACTTTATTTAGACATGTTGTCATTGAGACGACCGCTCTGTGTGAGAGTCTCCCCTGACCTGGCTTACAGTAAAAAGGTGTTCAGCCAGCTCTAGAGAACCATCTGTGGTAATGTCATCCTTCAAGATGTAGAGACCATCAGTGGTAATATCATCCTTCAAGATGTAAAGACCAGCTGTGGTAATGTCATCCTTCAAGATGTAGAGACCATCTGTGGTAATGTCATCCTTCAAGATGTAGAGACCATCTGTGGTAATGTCATCTTTCAAGATGTAGAGACCATCTGTAGAAATGCCATCTTTCAAGATGCAGAGACCATCTGTGGTAATGTCATCTTTCAAAATGTACAGACCATTTTTGATAATGTCTTCCTCTAAGATGTAGAGACCATCTGTGGTAATGTCATCTTTCAAGATGTAGAGACCATCTGTGGTAATGTCATCCTTCAAGAGATCTGTAGAGATCCTTCAAGATGTAGAGACCATCTGTGGTAATGTCATCCTTCAAGATGTAGAGACCATCTGTGGTAATGTCATCCTTCAAGATGTAGAGACCATCTGTGGTAATGTCATCCTTCAAGATGTAGAGACCATCTGTAGTAATGTCATCCTTGAAGATGTAGAGACCATCTGTAGTAATGTCATCCTTGACGATGTAGAGACCATCTGTAGTAATGTCATCCTTGAAGATGTAGAGACCATCTGTGGCAATGTCATCCTTCAAGATGTAGAGACCATCTGTGGTAGTGTCATCCTTCAAGATGTAGAGACCATCTGTGGTAATGTCATCCTTCAAGATGTAGAGACCATCTGTGGTAATGTCATCCTTCAAGATGTAGAGAACATCTGTGGTAATGTCATCCTTCAAGATGTAGAGACCATCTGTGGTAATGTCATTATTCAAGATGTAGAGACCATCTGTGGTAATGTCATCCGTCAAGATGTAGAGACCATCTGTGGTAACGTCATCTGTCAAGATGTAGAGACCATCTATGGTAATGTCATCCGTCAAGATGTAGAGACCATCTGTGGTAATGTCATCCTTCAAGATGTAGAGACCATCTGTGGTAATGTCATCCTTCAAGATGTAGAGACCATTTGTGGTAATGTCATCCTTCAAGATGTAGAGACCATCTGTGGTAATGTCATCCTTCAAGATGTAGAGACCATCTGTGGTAATGTCATCCTTCAAGATGTAGAGACCATCTGTGGTAATGTCATCCGTCCAGATGTATAGACCATCTGTGGTAATGTCATCCTTCAAGATGTAGAGACTATATATGATAATGTCATCCGTCCAGATGTAGAGACCATCTGTGGTAATGTCATCCGTCCAGATGTAGAGACCATCTGTGGTAATGTCATCCTTCAAGATGTAAAGACCATCTGTGGTAATGTTATTCTTCAAGATGTTAACGGCCGAGAGCATGGAGCATGTGTGGTGATTTTATTTAGCAACATGGAATCATCGCCTGATTTTCATACTAATATTATCATTGCTATATTAATATAATTTAACTGTATGGAGGATATATAATATATTACAATATTTGTGTATAGTTTTATATAAATATCTGGAATATAGCGTTTAGTAATCTCAGTTATTTCATTGCTTTTCACAAAAAATTATCTGTTTTTAAATGTCCTAGTTACGAGATACGTGTATTTTTTTTTAAAACTTTGATATTCATTTTTGGCCGCGTCTTTTTCTTGTTTTCTATCAGCCTTTATTTATTTAATATAATAACTTATTCCTGAACTGTCCCGATTATCACGCTTATCTTTAAGGTGGACAAATGTGCTTAAACCCCACGAAACACCATGGTAACGGTAACGTCGGAAGATGTGAACCAGCGCCATTGCAAACGGTTATAAAATATAAGTGCTCTGCCACCAGTAGGAACAGCTGATAAGAATCTGTCCGCCTGTGTCGCTGTCCACACGCAACTCTGTAGCTCCATGCCTCCATTTACCCCAGAGTGCTAACTCTGGTACCCATTACCTAGAGGCTAGTTGCTAAGTGGGATAGCAATCATCCTGATAGGGGATTGAAGACATGACAATGGGACTGACAGGCGAGAGAACTAACAATAGCGGCTTGCGTGCAATGTTGAAATTAAAATTATTGTCAAAGATAATTGGATTATTAAGGGATGTTACTACATTAAATGTCAGCCTTCCAGTGTAAATGATAATACATGATTTTTGGTATATAAAATTTTCGACACTCAGGGGAAAGGCGAGACCGATATACAACGAGACAGTTACTGGTAACATCGGAAGGTTAAGCTTGTGGGAATAAGGAAAACGTTTAAAGTTATATTTACCGGAACCATATATAGTCATTATTTGCACCAGATGATCTCCGCTTATCAAGGGATATAAACATTGTTAATCAATCCGGCCTGAAGGGAAATGATACCTAATTAGTTGGAGATGGTCACTGTAAGGTTTTTTAATGGCGTATATTATTTTGATATTCAGTGGCAATTACTTTGAAGTATCTAAACTTCCTCTACTAACCAGCAACAATGACTTGACAACTGAGTAAAACTTTACAATTAATCAGATTGTAATTTTTTTTTTCCTTGAAGGTTAACATTGAACAGCAAAATTTTAGCAAATGCTTGGAGAGCTCCATGGGCAGTTACATTATGCAAAATGCTCTAGCAGGATATTTTTACATGACATTTTTTGGCAGGTGCATGCTGATGTACCTAATATTTGTAATTTATATTATAGGTAAGCTGTCAGCGAGTGGACTGCTCAACTTAGCCTTATCTGACAGTTTGCGTGGGCAAAAAGGCACATTCACAGAACTTACAGAATGGACTGTTTCCTTACTTTACTCTAACACGCTTTTTGTCCTGTTTTGTATGTAGAGTCAAACACGTTTATTTTGATTAATTGATATTTTGCTTTCCACATTATATTTAGTAGCCCCTAAAAAGTTTATAACTTTACAATATTTAGGTATGTTCTTTACTGGCTAAAGTATGTTGATCACAGAAAGGAGTGAACTATTTTTCCAGTACATCTAGATTTTCAGAAAGTCTCTGCTCCAATTGCTTGAATCATTAGATAAGTAAATCTTGGCAGCGTTCTCCTAAGTTGTTTTTTTTCAATTTCTGTTAACAGTCGTGTTGTGTTTAAATCATTAACTTTTAATTCGATTTGATATCCAAGGTATGGCTTAGGTGCCAAATAGCACTACATAAGTCAGTTGAGTCAATCAGCTTTAGAAGTAAATAACACAAGTCTTATACCAACAGAATGAAATAGCAAAGTGAGATCGTCAAGAAATTCAATTGTATCTACAAGTTTAGATTCTTAGTTTATTAACTTTTTTGAGCTTCTATGGTAATTGTTTGTCAAAATAGAAGAAATGTCTTTTTTTTTTTCAATACTATACATTATATATAGTATTTTAGCTATGTAGCACTTTTCACTTTGTCTTGTTATGTTGAAGTGTGTCTTTAACTCCAACCATTGATTCACAACTCTTTTAACAGCTGGATGAATTAATAACCATCTAGTTTTGCAGTCTGAACAAATTGTCAGTGGTGCGAAAACAGCAATCAATGCTTTATATAAGTTATTATATTGCTTTTGCCTTACAGATGATTTTGAAAACCGGTTATGTGTTTTAGCAATAGGGTAAATCAAATTTCTTGGTAAACATTCAGATGAAGCATGTATATCACAGATCACATCTTTTTCAAATTTAGAAAATACAGTATTTCTTATAATATATGTACACTTGCTGCTATGCATTTTTACGTTATAAAAAACTTTACTGTCAGAAATAGTGTTTTTAAACTCATAAATCAAATGATCACAGTTCGAAATTGCACAATTACAATTGAAAAACACTGCGATAGATCATTAAACCTTTAATGATTCATTAATAGGTGTAAATGTCAGCGGTGTGATATCTTTAAATGGAACTGTAGTTTTATGCTTTTTGGTCTCTGCATGAATCTTGAAGTCTTGCATTTTGCATTTAATTTCACCCTTGCAGCACTTACAACGAGACTTAGTCGAATCCTCAGGTACAGCCATCACCCAGTCTTTACTTGTCAGATTGCAGGCATTCTTTCTGAAATGTTTGTCTTCCTGCTTTACTTTTCGCATGTCGAAAGCTTTTTTCAATGTGGAAGACACATATGCAGGTGAACAATTATTTATAAAGAAGAAGAAAAAATGACATGGAAAAAGAACCACAAAAGTCAGCATCACAGTTATAATTCACAACACAGTGAGGATACATTTGAAACAAAGTATGATTTATGCGGCCTCTTAATCAGTACCGGGGCTGCCAGATTGTTGAGCATTGACCTCAGTGAGTCCAAACTTTAAGTAATCTCAGTTATCACAATGTACGTGTTCAAAATTTAAAAAAAAAGGTGTAATCAATATTTTAACTGACATTTAAAAAAAAAAAATATATGAAATATCTAACTTCAAATGAAAAACATCTAGAATTGCATCTACCATCTAGATGCGAGGTAAAACTTCTAGATCTGGATGTGGCAACACTGGACCTGCCGCTTTCCACTGTGCCAGAATTATTTTCAGCTGCGTCCTCTGACGAGAAAGAGCACAGGGCTGGTCCCCAGTCTCAAATGACCGAGATTTTGAGCAAAAACATTCAATAAACAACTTGAGAAAAAAACTCTGAATGAACAGAATAAAAATGTAAAATAACTGAATTTACCGCAGAAGAGGGTCTAGCTTCTTTCACTGTTCTTCATTGCCAGAATGGACTCTCCTAGCAGGAGATATGTCAGTATTTATGTGCATAGGAACCGCCAGAATAGGTTTATTGTATTATCTTTCAAAGATGGTAACTTGTCACAACACAGACGTGACACCAGTTGATCGCACTAGTTAAATAATATTTAATAAGCAATTTTGTTTGCCAAATCTTAGTAACATCTTGTTGGCTCCAAATATTGGTAATAAATCACTTAGGCTGAAAAAAAAAAAAAAAACTGTGCAGTCATGCCAGTGAAGTCTCCTGGTGGTAAAAAATGACGCCGTCAATGGTTTTTGTTTCCTTTTTCAAATACTGTCAGTAGTATTGTATGCGCCGCACCAACCGTAGACGTCACAGCCTGGTGTTTGGTGCGCCGGATGGACACTGGTGCGCACCAGGTGAATGGACACTGGTGCCTGGTGCGCCGGATGGACCCTGGTGCCTGGTGCGCCGGATGGACCCTGGACACCGGATGGACCCTGGACACCGGATGGACCCTGGACACTGGAGCGTTGGGTGGACACCGGCTGCCTGGTCCCGGAAGTTCAAAGGGTCAATTATTTGTTTGTCCCCAGAATGCGAAATGCAAGTTGTCAAGGGCGTCACTGTTTGTTTCTTTAAAAATAAAACCTTGTTTTTCTAGATTTTCTCTAGAATTTTCCCTCAGAAGTTATTTTTTTCTTCCCAGAAGTCATTTTTTACACCAGATTTTTGCCAAGTATTTTTATTAAAAAGAGTATTTTCCCAAAATATATTTTGGTCTGGAACACCTCGGGGGTATTTTGGGGGCACTGGAAAAATCCTGTAGGTTTCTTTTGTGGTTTTTTTCTGTTTTTCTCCTGTCTGCCACCTGTAGTAATTACCCATCCCCGGTAACAAACAACATTGACTAAAAAATATAGACAGAAGACTTATAACAGTTTATATAATTGTTTATTGTTTAGCATTCCATTTTTGTTTCATCAATCATCATGGTACAAATCAGGACAGACAAAATAAACATTCAAACATTTTCAACATTAGGCATAAATTAGGCAAATAATGCATGACATAGTTGGCAAAAACATAGGTAATATTTTTACCAGACAAAAAACCTTTTATTGGTAGTATTGTCTAGGTTGTATTTCATTTTACATATCAACAAAGTTAATTTTTTACAACAGCATGGCACAAGTTGGATGTCAATGGCACATTTTGTATTTTACATTATTTTACAAGCAATATCACAGACATTTAAATTGTATCACAGACATTTAAATTTTATCAGTCACAGTAAAGTATAAGTCACCGGTCTGTGTTGTATGTACATAGTTTATAGGAAAGACAGGTGATATTTATGATACAGACAGAAAACAGAAATTAGATTGCCAGAGGAGAAGTTGAAACTGTATCATCGTGGACAAGTCGTTTTATATATAGATAGGACAAAGAGTATCGGTGTTGATTGTAGGTGTAGATGGAGGACTTGTGTACTCTAAACCCTACGTTGGTACCTCCTTGTGGTTGTTGTACGTCAAGAACTTTCAAAAAGGTGTCCCTATCTAAGGTGTTATGTTGTTTTGAAAGTCCTTTGGTGCTGGTTTTTGTGTGCTCACCGTAGCAATGATAGGTCTTACTACATAGGGCTATCATGCCATCCCCCTCATACTCTAATTTAAAAAGCCCCGGGGTTCTCTTCTCATAGAGTTTCCTAGCTCGACAGGCCTGACAGTCTAACGGCACGTTACCCTCGGTAGAAATAAAGGCAGACTTGTGAGCAGGACAGACTTCTGACGGGAACCACTTATCGTAAACAGCATAGAACTCGGGGCGAAGGTGGGGCTTTACAACGTCAGAGAGATTGTCACTACTAAGAGCTAAATACAAACTATCAGTGTCCATCTCACACAACTGAAAATCGGCCCTATCTACAAATTTATCTAAAAAGTCGTAATAAAACTCTAACATTCTCAGTTTGGCGTACTGATAAACGAAGAAACCTATTTGGAGTGGGAGGTCCCAGACTATATTCTTCTTCAATAGTTCTACCTCATAGATATCATCGGTCAGATGGGTCATCTGTTTGAAGAGGGGGTTGTTGACTTTTGTCGAGGTGCTATCCCCAAGACAATAGGATACGTCGGTATGCTTTGACTTGTTGGTCAAAGTCTTACCATACGCGGCGTTCCCCAACAACTTCATAGTCTCCCCAGTGAGCGCCTTGGACGGGTCACTGTCCCCCGCGCGTCGGGCCTCTGACACGGTATCCCCAAATTTCTGAAAGCAACTCACTGGGTGGTACTCGATGATTTGGTAGATTTTAGTCACCACTAATTTCTGTTCTAAATACCACTTTAACAAGGGAGTCGCTAACAAAATTTTGGTACCTATATAACTGCCTATCAAGGTCCTGCGCGGTGATGTCAATAATTTATGTTTAATGGTATAGTCCTTCATACAGTCACTAAGATCGTCCCTAGTCACTTCTATGTTTTTGAAGATGGGCGTCATTTCTTCAAATTTCGGTTTTAGGTCGTCAGGAACAGAAATGTCGCATTCTACTAGGCCAAAGAATGTATCCTTTCTGACTTTGTCGAGAATTGTCGCTTCTGTAATGGGATAGGCACCCCACTGGGGTTTAACGCGGGGGAACCGACCAGCCAGAAACGTTTTCACGGGTTCAGTCTTTTTAAGTTTCTGCCATTCACATTCCCATGCGCACCAGGTGAATGGACACTGGTGCCTGGTGCGCCGGATGGACCCTGGTGCCTGGTGCGCCGGATGGACCCTGGACACCGGATGGACCCTGGACACCGGATGGACCCTGGACACTGGAGCGTTGGGTGGACACCGGCTGCCTGGTCCCGGAAGTTCAAAGGGTCAATTATTTGTTTGTCCCCAGAATGCGAAATGCAAGTTGTCAAGGGCGTCACTGTTTGTTTCTTTAAAAATAAAACCTTGTTTTTCTAGATTTTCTCTAGAATTTTCCCTCAGAAGTTATTTTTTTCTTCCCAGAAGTCATTTTTTACACCAGATTTTTGCCAAGTATTTTTATTAAAAAGAGTATTTTCCCAAAATATATTTTGGTCTGGAACACCTCGGGGGTATTTTGGGGGCACAGGAAAAATCCTGTAGGTTTCTTTTGTAGTTTTTTTCTGTTTTTCTCCTGTCTGCCACCTGTAGTAATTACCCATCCCCGGTAACAAACAATATTGACTTTTTTTTCTCCCCCTCTTATTATGCCAGTTCACATAGAGTGATGTATGAGATGACGCCCCCCTCTAGTCCATATATTGATGTATGAGATGACGCCCCCTCTCGTTATTAAACATATTATTATCCTTTTTTGTGGTCTTTTTCTCCTCTATACCCCCTCTTTATCATTGTTTTGACGCCCGTTCTCCTCTATAACCGCACTTTTTTATCATTGTTGTGAGGCCCCTTTTTTTCTCTATAACCCCAAGCCCACTACGACTTTAGGGGAGAGCCGCCCCTAGATTTATTATTCATATTGTGATATACGAAACCGGGTCTCTACCTTAACAAACAGGCCTTTATTCGCTTGTTTATGTTGGGTCCCTCTGTCTTATTCTGTTAGTGTGGGTCCCGGTCCCAATGTAGTCCCCTTCTTTGAAATACAAACACTACACGTTGTTTCCGTTTGCTTTTTACCAATTGTTCACTGAGCAATGTCCGGTAGGATTCATAACGACTAGTTTCCGGTTTTTACCTTAATCCTCAACAAAACAGTTCGACATCCGGTTCTTACGGAACCAAAAATAGTTGAATTCTACATCAATTCAATTGTTCACGACGCGATGTCCGGTATGGTCAAGGTTGGCGAATGCCAGACAATGATGTGAACTGGCGCGTGTTTATAGTAGAAGGGGAAATTTTAAGGGCGGTGAAAGGCGTGTGTGTGTGTGTTTTTTTTTTCCATCATCAACAAAAACAACATCATCATACAGGCCACACTAAAGGCGCATTGGGCATAACTGCGTTTAGACCTAAGGTTTTTTATCGCCCTTTTATAACCAATATGTCTGTTTCTTGTTGATTTGGGCATATAGGGCTAGACACATACCTTTAATACCAGTCAACGTATCTTTTGTCTTTAAGAGTTGTTTTTATTCCTTAGTGTGATGGGTATATAGGGCTAGACACATATCTTTAATACCAGTCAACGTATCTTTTGTCTTTAAGAGTTGTTTTTATTTCTTAATGTCATGGGCACATAGGGCTAGATACTGGACGAACAACCGGAACTTTCCACCAGAGTGTACATCTAGTGAACACGAAGAAGAAGAAGTTGGGCACATAGGGCTAGATGAATTATTTTATAAACGCCCTAAAACAAGTTGGGCACAGAGGGCTAGATACAATATTTTATAGACGCCCTAAAACAAGTTGGGCACATAGGGCTAGATGAATTATTTTATAAACGCCCTAAAACAAGTTGGGCATAGCGGGCTAGAGGCAATATTTTATAGACGCCCCAAAACAAGTCAGTGCTATTGTTGTGTACTGTCAAGGTTGGCTAAAGTGCTTGGGGTTATAGTGGAGACTTCCTGCTTAAGCTTGTGGAAAACCCGTAGTCGAACAATACTCAAACTGGAACTCTTTAAACAAAAGCAGACAGACATTCCTAAGTCAGCAGAGTATGAATCATCGTAGCAATCCGCTGTTATAAAAACCGTGATTGTCAGTATTTTTTATTTATCAGTCAAAAAATCGCCCAGAGGTTGAAAACTCGAGAGCCCTGAAAAAACAACATTTCTTGTGAGACGAATATCTTTTACAGCCGGTATGTGTTTAATTTAACCGTAATCTGTGTGTGTAGTTATTTCACAGTCAAAGGCAGACTGTTGTGTCCCTGCTATTTCAGCAAGAAATAAACATCCGGTTTCTACCCCAACAGGACATCACACAAGCGATAAACACCCAATGACACAAAGTGCCACCATCCAGATGAGGATCGCCGCGGAGAGGTCCCAGAAAACGCGTTCAAGGCCGGTGTATATTTTTTTTTTTTTTTTTTTTGTGCCGCTCACGTTTATTCGACGTCTCGGCAAGTCTTTTTTTTTTTTTTTTTTGTGTGTGTGTGTGTGTGTGGTGTGTTTTGTATGTTGCTAATATTTTTGTAAGTCTGTTTTAACATTCGTTGCCGTTTGTGAGTGTTATTGTTGTGTTGTTTGTGAGTGCGTTCAATTTTTATTCAAAGAAACAAAAAGAAGTGGGATAAAACGAAACAAAAGAAGAAAGGTGAAAGTTCTGGGGCGGGGAAAATAAGGAGAGAGGGGACTCCACTCATTTATATTTCCAACTGTCTGCAGCCAGAGATGATTCCGTCTTCTTTGATTGTTCTGTCTCTTCCGAGGCATTCTCGTGCGTACGTTACTTGTCTTCCTATTCTTGAGGGCTTTGCTAGAAGCAGATGGCACCGAACACAATGGATTTTAATCTTGGCATGGGAATATGTAGTTGTTTGTGCCTCACATTTTGGACATATCATATCCTTAAGGTGAGGCGCTGTATCTTCCTCTTCTGAGCTGGATGAAGACTCGTCTTTCACGGCAGCTGCGTCGACGTTGTTGGTTTTTTCTTGAGTTCCTTGTTTGTGGGCTTTGTTATCTCTTTTTTGGGGTGTTGCTGCTGGTGACGTCTCGTTTGAGCTGACTTTTTGGCGGTTTCTTTTCTTGACTTTTCTCTTCTTTTTGCTTCCGGTCTGCGTGTCCTCCTCTTCTGCTGAGGACTGTGTGCTTGTTATGAAAACCTCCTTTTGACTGTCTTCCAACTCTTTCTGGGATTGATGGTCCTCTTCCTAAATAAGTGTTGTCACTGGCTCAGAGCAACCTCTCCTTGTTGGGCACTTGTTTGCCCAGTGGTCGGTCTGCTCGCAATGTGGGCAGTTCGTTCGCCGTCCTGGCACCGTGATCCAGAGCTGATGTCGGCCTCCGGGTAGCTGCGCGTTCCTCATATTCACATAATGAGGAATCGGCTTTTTCTCCCTCACTAAGGCGAACCACCTGTCTTTACCGTATCCGTAAATCAGGGCTTGATCAATCACGTCAGGATCGCATCGTCGCCTGTTCCAGTAAGAGTGAACTAGGCTTTCTTTCGTTTCACAAGCAGAGGAGTAAAGTCTTTAATTAATTGGGTAGAACGTTTTAACAAGACTAGGCTTTCTTTGACAAATAATATTTACATATTAGAAAGTAGCAGATGCGTTTATTACATTATTTTTAAAAATAGTAACAACATCGCGATTGGTAATAAAAATAGCTAGAAAAAACTCGTTTAACAGTAAAAAAGAAGAGTTCTTTCCCTTAGTATTTGGGGACTACAATTATCGCCCTGGATAAATCTCGGACAAAAACACTTGGAGAGTGTTGACAGAACAGGATTTTATAAGTTTATTTTAAAAGAGAGGTAAAATGAACGAGTATGACAAAGTCTGTGTGTATCCGCCCCTGTCTGATGTGTGGTTTTCTCTAGGCAAATTTACATCCAGTAGTTTGCCGTTGTTTCCTGGACGGTCGGCTTTCTTGATACCACTGTCGAAACCAACGCAAGGCACGTGGCCCGCAGCTGGAATCGAACCTGACAGCCCGGCATTACGAAGCGTTCGTAATCGACTTAGCCACAGAGCCGACTCATTCCAGTAAAGACCTGTAAAAATATTATTTAATACCCCCCCTTTACTAATTACTTTTGGTTTTCAAAGCAAAGCAAAGTACCCTTCACGGGTCACAGACCACAGCTAGATCTAAATTAAGTTCACTAAAGCCTTAAAACTGTTTAGGGTATGCTTTTATTCTTTTCCTTTTTTACTTAGGGCTACATTTTGTTTTTTTCCTTTTTATTTCAGATCATCTGTCCTGTTTTTGCTGCCGCCGTCAGATCACGTGTTTGGTCTTGTCCTGTTTTTTGTCGCCAGCTAGAGTCTAGATCTTGATTTACCAATAGTAAGTTATGTCCGTGGCTGTTAACTTGGTTTTTTATTTTTTGCTTGTTTATTTTCTAGACATACAAAGAAACACATCAATACACTCACACACTTACACACACACACACACACACACATACACTTACACACACACTTACACACAGACTCGTTGATCTAAGTGTGGTTTGTGACCCGTGAAGGGCGGTTGTATACAATACTTCCAGGATATGCAACTTACAAAAGGAACTGATGGGACAGCAGAAGCAATGCCTTAAGCCTATTGTAGAATTTTACAAGTCTTTACGGGGGTAAAGATTAGGGAAATGGTTAACTATTCCAGTTGTTGAAAGTAGATTATGTTTTATAGAGTTGGTAAAAACGAGAAAGAGTAAGGTAGTTTTATGCTTGTTGTCTAGGCCGGGCCAGAAAATGGTGGTTTTATGTTTGAGTTTTAGTCAAACAGTGACATCTGTGGTTTTACATGTTCGTGTTGATAGGAAAAAAACGAACGAACGAACTTTATTTTCAAAGGGTCACAAATTGGGCACGCAGACCCGTCTTTACATTCGACCCTTCAAGTCAACCATCTTTCGCATAGCAGTTGTATTTTACTAATAAAGCATATTATGATCATATGATAATATGCATATTATGAATATTATAAAAGAACACAAAAGCATGAGTTGTAAAGTGCATGCAAAAACCCGCGCGTGCATACATACACCCACTCACACACACACACACATACATGCATGCAAACATTACATAAATACATAAGTACATACATACAAACAAACATTTAAACAGGCATACAAACAGGCATACACACAGGCATACATACATACAAACAAACATACATAGATACAAACATACAGGCATACATACATACAAACATACAGTCAAGAGAGAAGAGGAAGGTAGTTTTATGGTTGGGAGTTGCAGAGAAGGAGAAAAAATATAGTTCTATGTGTGAATGATGGTCAGAAAAATTGGAGAAAAGGGTGGTTTTATGTCTGAGTTGCTGAGAAAGAGAGAGAGAGAGAGAAAAAAAAAAGGTGTTTCTATGTGCGGGGGTTAGCCAAGAAATGGGAGAAAACGGCATTTTATGTGTGATATTTGTAGGGAAATGGAAAATACGAGATCTTTACATGTGAATCTTGGTGTGGTAGGAGAAGAAAGTGGTGTTTTTATGTGTAATAACGAGAAATAGGACTGTAGTTTTATGTGTAAATGCTGGTAAGAACATAAAAGAAAATGGTGATTTTCTGTGTTACACGTACGAAACAATCGTTTATGGTGATTGTTAGATAAACAGATGGAGGAATGGTCAACTAGTTGTGTAGCTGGTTAAAAGATTTTTAAAAACGTTCTTTGAATTTGTAAGTTGGACTAAGCAAGAGGATCGCGGACAAGTCGTGTCTATAAACTATAAGATTTAAGTACCATAAGCACCAATGAAATTTAGTCTATTTTTTTTCTATTTTGTTATATAAAACAGCCCAAAGCCATATATCACAGGGTCCTAATGACACCCGCAACCCGCACCTTTTTTCCCTGTTCTTCCCCTCTTTACACGTCATACGACTATGTGTCCAGGCTGCCCAGATGACTCCTACCAGCAGACACCTACGACATGATTGACCACTCGTATATCAGACTACAACTTAGCAGTATAGATTTGTACCCACAGCGGCACAAACAACTTATACCAACAACAATAATACGCCTACGACATGTTTGAACTTGGGCCGTGTACATCTATCTATACACAGACAAAGCAACACCGCATCACACCGCTAAAATAGTTGTCTCATACACTACCGGTCACGTTGATTATCTACTGAATAATTGCAGTAAGGGTCAATGTTTGACACATGAAACATAATGAAATATTTTTTTTTTATTTTTATTTATTGTTTAAAGATAAATGAATGTAGATTTTGAATCTGCTTATAAGTATTTGTTTAATGTTGTTATAGTTAGTGGTAAAGAAGATTTCAGCAGTTGTTAATTTCACAAGGAAAACATTTTACACACACACACACACACACACACACACACACACACACAAACTTCACTTACCATGGTTTTGCAGCCACAAGAGTCAGTTGTAAATATCCCGAATTGAGGAATTGAGAACAAAACTTCAAAATTTCTTCAATTTCCTAAAATATTCCAAAGTTATAATAACTTTCTGGGTTAGTTTAGCACTAATGAGCTCTTAGTTCTCACAGAGTTCTGATCAAAAGGTTAAAAAAAAAAAAAAAAAAAAGGGCAGAAAAATAACCCATAACACACACTATTTAATTTGTATCGTTATTTTCAGACTGTAGCTGCGATGCTTACAATGTAGCTTAGCCATAGAATAGTACTATCTCTTTGTTTAGAGCAATTTCCTTCGCTTACACCATAAATATGGTAGTATGGGGCATTGTCTGTGTAATAAACTCGTCAGAATCGCTAGATTCCGAATAGCTGATCGCTCAGCTTCACCGTCCAAAGCACGTTCCGAAAAATCAAAATTTTTTTTTATTATCATTATCACAATTAAGAACATTCGACTGACACAATTTCAGAGCTTCGGCCGCAGAAAGACACATTCTACGACCTGTACTTGTAGTTAAAACATTGGTATTCATGGCACTCAAAAAAAAAATAAAAATAAAAACGAACTTAGAAAATGAACTGCTAAATCGCCCCCCCCCCCCCCCCCCCCCCCCTCTCGAATTATCCACGTGTGCTTTAGTCCAGGAAATAAAAACTAAAAGGATTTCGGTAGAGTTACTTTTTCCTGAATAATTTATTTATACCTCTAATCACTAGAAACTAGTACGAAGCCGCGTATGTAAAAAAGAGAAGAAATGCCACATTTGTTTTAGCACTGTACATTCCATGTAGTATTTCAGCTGCGTAGAACTTTTAACGTTGTCCTGCAAAGTGTGTCAACTCCAATCATTGGCTCACAATTCTTTCAACAGCAGGTTAAATTGGTAACCATCTAGTTTTGCAATCTGACAGAATTTTCACAAAATGCGATCTCCTGCAGCATGTATTAGTTCGTGTGCTGACACACCTCCATGGCATGCAACAAGACTGTCAAGAAACTTCTCTCGTTGTCTTCCTCTTTCCCTCCTTCCCCATATCTTTCCAGTGGTCATCACAGTGGCATAGAAAAATGATGACCGTCTCTTTCTGATGTCTGTGAGTAGTTGTCTTCGGACTACCACCTCTGTCAAAACCTCTTGGGTTTTTAGGCTGTCCAAGGTATTTTAAGCATTGTTCTGTAAAACCACTCTGAGGGCTCAAGAAATTGTTTGGTCTGCCTACCAACTGTCCAGGTCTTAAGCCTTAATGGCAAATGTACGCTGAAATTTTACTTCACAAAATGTGGTACAGAATAGTAAACATTTAAAACCATTTCATGTTTTGCATCCTTCAGTCAGTTTGAATGGTTATGAATACGAATAGTGAATCATCATCATCATCATCAGGTGCTTTACCGCCTGGCATGGGCGATTATGCCTCTCCACAAAATGCGATCTCCTGCAGCATGTATTAGTTCGTGTGCTGACACACCTCCATGGCATGCAACAAGACTGTCAAGAATCTTCTCTCGTTGTCTTCCTCTATCTCTCCTTCCCCATATCTTTCCAGTGGTCATCACAGTAGCCGAAAAATGATGACCGTCTCTTTCTGATGTCTGTGAGTAGTTGTTGTTTGTGTCCACATAACCCCTATTATATGACTTTATTTTATTTTACCATACACTTTCTAGCCCCTCAGCTATACCAATGAACAGCCCTAGCTCTACACATTTTATATGCAATTTAATATAAGTCGTATAAACGTAATATACCCCAGAGATCCTGATACCTATACGAATTGTTAACAAAACTAAAAGACTCGTAACGGCTTTAGTGTAAAAAGAGGTATAAATTATTATATCTATCTGCCTCTGAATATGAAAGACCAACATAAGCAAAGAACACTGGACTTTAAAGTATTTTCCAAACTTTAGGGGAGATCCGCTGTGTTATTAAACTATACTCTGTTGCTTTACCTTGTTCACTAAGCATGTCCTTGAAATGTAGCCTTGAAATAATATAATTTATGGGTATGTTTTTCTATATAGTCTACCCGTTATTTTCTATTCCACTTATTTATATTTAATTAATTGCATAAACAATAGCTATTCAAATTTTGTCCACCGGATAATAGACATCCTGAGACTGTGCGGGGCAAATTGTCCACCCGTTGGCTCAGGCTAAACTGAAAATATTTTAGTACATATTTTTTACACAGTGATTATTAAACTGCCACTGAAAGAAAAAATAATAATAAAGCTAGAAAAACATCTAACTCTGGCTGTAAAACATTCAAAGTGGCAACACTGGTACAGGCAGAGCTGGTAAACAGACATGACCAATGTGGCGCTCTTTGATTGGTTCTTACGATCAAAACACGCTGTTTCATAGGTTAATTTGGCTGTTTTTGATTGGTTGTTAGCTGATTCCAAATGGCGCGCATACGCAAAAGCTTATCTCTTCTCCTTTGATGGCACCCAAAGGGGAGAGTAACATCGACTTTTAGGGTCACAACAACAGAAAAATAAATGTGGTCGTTCCGCTGTTTGTTAGATCGGCTCACTTGTTGTAAACGGGTTATATCTTCAACTGTTGCTTATTTTGATTTTTTATGGAATTAGTTTCATTACTTGAAGTAACATACATTATTTATAAATTTTTTTTCCCCTCCTCTAGAGATGGCACACAAAACAATTTTGAGGATTTGGGGAGAGCTGAGAGCCCTGGTCCAGGAGCATTTTCCGGATTGCCGAGACACACAACCACATGTGTGCCTAACAGACACTTTTGAGGAAATTTTAGACAAAAACCTGTCTACTGTACTTCGGCAAAAAACAACTCACGAGGAGCTGGTAGAGTTAGTGTTTACACGAATACAGCGGCTCGTGAGACAGTATGACATCCCACATAGACACCCACCAATTACGGAGGGTGTTATTAAAAAATTGTGGGAGAGTCTATATACGGAGAGGGCGTATTGTAGAGGCTGTTTGGACGATCAGCCAAATCAGCTTGGCCACGTCTGTTTGGTGGATGCGGACGCGGAGGTGGCTAAAGCAGATTACCTACGCGTCAGAGTAACGAACACACAAAATGAGCAAGAGGCCACTCGACAAGTCATGTCTATAAAATATAAGTGTCGGGTGATGTAATCTGTTATATATCCCTGCTGGCGAGTAGGGGAAAGACAAAAAAGAGATATGTGAGTAGGTTTGAGACATTTTTTACAAAAGAGACACTTAAACATACAAATATTTAACATGGAAAAAAAAATTCCGTAATTCATCATACTTTTTTTTTTTTATAAAATATATGCAAGTCAGTAAGAGGTTATAAATGAAACAAGAGCAAAATATTAATTAAATAGATAGTTTTCCTTGTACTTTCGCTGCAGGTTTATGAAACATATAAATATAACGCCTGCAATGAATGTTAATTTCTGTCTGTAGAACAGGCTCCCTTATTACAATTAATTAAATTCTCCCATACCTTTTCCTCAAATATATCTGTTAAACATATATGAGATTTATTGTCTGTGCGACCACAGAAAATAAAAGTATCAGCCACCTGCCCCAACCTGCTGAGAGAAGAAATACAATCTAGAATACAAACTGGAAATAAAGTATACTATGCCCCCTTCAACCTCTGCTAAAGGCCAAGTGTCTGTCTCGAGTTTTCAGCCTCCGTCGATAAGGTCTTTTTTGACTGATAAAAACTGAATGGAGGTGGATGATATCTACAGCAATGAACCTCAAGGGTTCGGAATACTGAAGAAGAAATACATTGCATAAAACAACGCTTAAGTTTGTCGTCTCATCTGGCGAACTCGTGTTGTACGTCGTGTGTTGTACATACGAACTAAACATTCAATTTGCGGTCTGGCTATATCCCACATGTCTGCCTTTGTTAATTTTATTGCCAGCACCGCGCTTAATTGGTCTCGTACTACACAATCGAATTCGTCAAGTACACAAGAATGAAACTGGCTATCATAGGCTTCTGGGTTTCCAGGTGGGCCGGCCATACAACCCGAACAATATCTGTCTGGTTCCATTTTAAGCTGACGCCAAACCTTCCACAGACACTTTTCACGTCTCTCTACTGCATTTGTTGGTGTAAAGTTTATATTTGGTGGTGGTTGCCTATCAAACAACACAATCTCTCTGGTCAGTTTGTCTAAGGAGACAACTATCAGTTCCTCTAATGTTAGTTTGCTGTGCATCATGAGAGTAAGGTATTCATGTGCCAACTCCTTAAAATGTTCATCAGTACAAATAAGACCACTGTATTCATCACAACCAGAGCAGATACCCGAACATTTATCGATGACGGATAGCCAAAGTTTCCGGATCACTGCACTTGGTGTATCCATATCTGAAATAAAAAGGAAAAAAACAAAATGTAGTCCTAAGTAAAAAAGGAAAAGAATAAAAGCATACCCTAAACAGTTTTAAGGCTTTAGTGAACTTAATTTAGATCTAGCTGTGGTCTGTGACCCGTGAAGGGTACTTTGCTTTGCTTTGAAAACCAAAAGTAATTAGTAAAGGGGGAAAAAAACATTAAATAATATTTTTACAGGTCTTTACTGGAATGAGTCGGCTCTGTGGCTAAGTCGATTACGAACGCTTCGTAATGCCGGGCTGTCAGGTTCGATTCCAGCTGCGGGCCACGTGCCTTGCGTTGGTTTCGACAGTGGTATCAAGAAAGCCGACCGTCCAGGAAACAACGGCAAACTACTGGATGTAAATTTGCCTAGAGAAAAACCACACATCAGACAGGGGCGGATACACACAGACTTTGTCATACTCGCTCATTTTACCTCTCTTTTAAAATAAACTTATAAAATCCTGTTCCGTCAACACGCTCCAAGTGTTTTTGTCCGAGATTTACCACACAGACCCGACACAAATCACACAAGCATTCCACAAATACTACGCCGACTTATTCACAGCAGAAGCGACCGACGAACACGAACAAAACCGGTTCCTACGACACGCCAAACGACTGAACGACGCACAACGAGACGCCCTCGACAGCCCCCTTACTCTATCCGAAATTACTAAATCTCTGTCCGACATGAAGCCTAACAAAACTCCTGGAAATGACGGTCTATCTTCAGAATTCTATCAATTCTTCTTCTCCCTTCTAGGCCCACTTCTTCTTAAAGTCTACGAGGAAGCCTTCGCCAAAGGACAGTTCCTCGATAACTTTAACACCTCCTACATCTCTCTCATCCCCAAAGACGGCGTAGACAAAACTCTTCTCAAGAACTATCGTCCTATCTCTCTTCTTAACATCGACTACAAGATTCTTACGAGGGCCCTTACCCTACGTCTGAAACCACACATAAGCACACTGATACACCCAGACCAGCAGTGCGGAGTGCCGGGACGGTCAGTCTTCTTACACGCGCATTACATCAGAGACATAATCACTTACACGCACCAGAAAAACTGTCCTGCCTCTCTCCTGTCCTTAGATCAGGAGAAAGCTTTCGACAGAATCTCGCACAAATACATGCACGACACCTTACTCGCCAACAACTTTGGCCCCGTATTCAGAGCCTGGATACAGATACTGTATAAGAACCCCAGGAGCCAGGTGATAGTCAATCACACGCTGACAGACACCTTTGACATCACCAGATCGGTGCGACAAGGTTGTTCGCTGTCACCCCTCCTCTATGTGTTGATGCTGGAGCCCGCTTCTAGAAGCGGGTCAGGCAAGACGCGAATATACGCGGAACCGCGATCCAAGGCATAGGAGAACAGAAAGTCCTAGCTTACGCAGACGACACTGTTTTTCCTACCCTCAACAGAGGCTTCCATAGAGCGAATTTTTCACACCTTTAACCGTTTCGGTAAAGGCAGTGGAAGCAAGATAAATGTTGCGAAAGTCGCAAATCATGGGCCTTGGACGGTGGAGGGGTCAGGCGGACTTAGCCGGGCTCCAGAACACCCAGGCTCTGAAAATATACGGTTTGACATTCACCAACAATCCTAACGCAATACACACACCAACATGGGAAGACTTGATCAGAACGGCCACCGACATGCTGGAAAGGTACAAGTACAAAACCACAACAATATTTGGTAGGGCAACCGTAGTGAACACTTACATTATGTCAAAAATTATTTTCCCCTCCACGGTGATGGACCCCCCTCCCAGTTTCATTAAAGAGATAAGCAGAAATGTCAGGCGATTTATTTTCAGGTCCACCATTTATTCTATCGCCAATAACACCCTCTATCAGGAGAAGAAGAACGGAGGTATTTACCTCCGCGATTTAGGAACGCATATTAAAGCCATGCGTATTAAAAGGTTAGGCGAAATTGTGAGAGACCCCCAGAAAAATAGACTGGGGTTATATTATATTGCTTTCAGAGTCCATCACCTTAGAAAAATAGATAATAGCACACCCCATCACTTCGGTGCCCTTCCATCTTACTACAGACACGCCCTGGCAGCACTGCCAGGGAACGAACACCTAATACACGAGACAACACAGACAATTTACAAAACTCTCATCTCTAGACTAGCCCCACCTATTCATCTCCGAATAGCGTGGGGTCGCCCACTAGGCCTCACAGATTATACAAGCTCTTTCTCAAACCTTCACAACAAAAACATCACCGCAAAAGCGAGAGAAGTGACTTTCCGTCTTTTGTTTTCCATGACGCCGACCTCCGAAGGAGAGGCACGCAGGTCTGGAAGGCTAGTCAGATGCCCCCTCTGTAGACAGCGGAAGCAAGAGACGGAGAAGCACTTGTTTTACGATTGCCGGGTGGTCACACCGACACATCAACTTCTCAGAGAAACAATAAACAAACACGCAGGCAAACAAACAAATCTCTTTAATGCAATCTTTCTGAACACTGTTCCAGTACGCGATAAACAGTCACACACGAAAAACCTACAAGCTTTAGCACAGTACAGACTACTCGTTTGGACATGCAGAAATTTTGCTAAATACCACTTTAGAACTTACAATCCACATTTATTCTTTCTTATGTTCAAATACAAACTACAACAAATTTTTCCTGAGGCAGCAGATGACACCTAAACTGCCTGGCTACACACATTTATTTATTTCAATTTGTTTATAATATGGTTTCCATTTTGAGCTCATGCTCATCATCATCATCATAAAACATTTCTGCCGTAAAGCGGCGTGGGGAGAAACATCTGCGATCCAGTGCACGATGGCCGCCACTGGCTATTGTTAGAGCAAGCCGGTGACCTTCCCATCCGCAGCGAGCGTTCAGCCGCTTCGCCAAAGCGATTTCAAATGTAAATAGTGTAAATATCCTTTCTCTCCCCTAATTTTCATTTCCCTTGGGATTCACCAGGTATAAGAAACTGCTATTAAGCAACAACAGAAGTGGCTGGTACTTAGATGGGTGACCACTTTGGAACACCACGGTTTCAACAGCTTATACATTTCCGACCACCACCAGGGAAGCACACAAAAGTCGCCCCCCTCCCCCCCCCTCCTTCTTTGTTTTTTTTTTTTTGTACTGGGTCACTGACTATTATACTTGTCCTTATGAACTATGTTTTGTCTCCAGTTTTTTCCTTCTTAGTAAAATGCCAATATGCTTCCCCCCCCCCTCCCTAGCCACCCCCCTCCCTCCCCTTTCTCTATGTTTTAGTTATTCTATTAGTTTCCTTAAGCTTTGTACATATTACAGTTGCTGACTTGACGTTTTAATATCCGAAATGTTTATAACCTTGTTTCCCCCTTGAGTTTAATGCTCATTATCATCATCTAACCAACTCTGCCGTCAAGCGGAGTGGGGAAAGCTCATGCGATCCAGTAGTACTGTTGTTGCCTGCCTGGTATGGTCTCGCCGTGAGGCCGTAGAGTGTCTTTTTTGTGTTTGTATGATCCAAGCTTTAAATGGGTTTGACCTGTAGCAATGTCATTGTAACGCCCCACATCGCTTTTGCCGGTACCGCAATATACGCCTGAACGGTTTTAAACGCGGACTCTGGGACCTTTCCACGGGATCCAGGGGGCCATGGAGGCCCTTTGGTCCCACCCCGTGCTTCGCCGCCCACTCTGCCGATTTTAAGCTTCCCCCAAGTCACCCTACAAAATGGAACAAAGATTAAAACCCAACGTCTTCCTTTACATTCAGATACCCTTTTGGTCTTCAGAAACCACGAGGTAACGACCCCCCTCCCCCCCCCCACACCTTTTTCCCTTTTGATTAGTCTCTTCTGTCCTTTGAACTGTTAACAGTATAACGTCGTTTTGCCCCTGGCCGACATATAAACCAAGAAAAATACGTTAAGCCCCAGTTCTAACCCACAGTTTGTTTTAACTGGAATTAATGACATCAATCCATGAGTTGGTGGTGGGCAAAATACTTTAATTGATGGTGTGGGCCCCATTATTGGTACACGGTGCCGGTATTTTTCCTAACGACCAACCTCTCACCCATCCTAGCACAGCCACCACCCCTAGGAGGAGCAAAAAAAGTTTTTGCATACGCGGTGCTTAAACTATCCTCCCCCTGTCCCGCTGGGGATTAGACTGAACTATTGTCTGTTCTTGTCCTCCTAAGTTGTTGTTTCAATCCAGCTTTGGTTTTAAACTGCGGTAATTTCTGTCCCCTCCCCCGTCCCTGCCTCTGCACCCCCCCCCCCCCCCACCACCACCCCGAGTGTTTTATCCCCGCCCTGTGTTTTTTCCTGGTCCCCTTACCCGTACATTATTTACATTTTTGTAGTCCTACCATTATAAATGTTAGTTTTTTTTTCCAACTTGGTACAGTTTATACTGCAATGTGTGATTACTTCTTTGGATGTTGTGTTATTTTAAATCCCTGCAAGAATTAAAATTCCATAATCTTGTGACTATCCTCTCTCGCCCCTGTGTGATGTTTATTTGTCTTGCCTGTTTGTTTGATGTTTTTTAAAATGGTTTCCCTACTCCTTAAACACCAGTTTTTTTACCAGTCCCATTCCAAGTTTCTGGGTTGTATTATTAGCATGCAGAACTACGCCCCCTCGAATTGTTTACATTTTGCCCCTCTTTTTCCTGGACTAAACCGCCATAAAAATGCACCCAACCAAACGTAGTTAACGCCCGCACACCATGGGGTGCCCCCCCCCCCCAAACCCCACCCCCCCTTTTTTGGTCCCCCTTATCCGCCTTAATTCCCCCTTCGTCCCCCCCGTACTACAACGTGTGCTTTTTTTTCTTTCCTTTTTCACCCGCTAGTCCCAAATTGTAAAAATATGGAGTAAAACACTGAAACTCCCCCTTCCCCCCACACATGTTTTTTTTTTATAAATACAAACACCACAGATGCCTATTTGGGGTTTTTTTTTTAATATACCCTGGGGGTGCAATGTGTTTTTTTACTTGTAAAGCGAAATCCGTGTTCATGTTTTCCCGTAACCCATGTAGATGTGACGTTTTTTTTATGAAAATGGAAATAGACAATGAAGTTTTTGTGTCCCTTTTCACGACTGTTTCCAATCTCGGTTGTCTGCTCCCCTCGACTCTCCTCTCTTCCCATTCCCTTCCCCCTACTCCCCCGTCACCCCCCTGTGCCCCTCCCCTGAGTTTTCACCTTCGCCCTACCACCTTACCCCTTCCGCCGCTGGACCCCTATATGTTTGTTTTGTGTCAGCCCCTTTTCTTCCCTATCTTCCTTTTTTTAATGTTTCCGCCAACTGTCACCCCACCACCAGGAATAACGCCCCATGCAACTACTGATTTACTAATAACCATACCGACTCAACACCAATTGTAAAGAAACAACTGATGAACAAAATGTTCCACACAACACCAGAAATGCCTTTTTTTCTACTCTTTTCCTTGTTCCCATGGCCCCCCCCCGCTGTTCTAATGGGTGTCTTACCTCTCATTCTTAAAATGTGTGTGTCCGTGATCCTAATTGTCCCCCGGTGTCATTACATTTTTTGCCCCCCCCCCATGTTGGCTAACGAAAAATTTTTTCGTTTTAACTTTGAAGCCCCCTATCACTTCTATCTGCCGTTGCCCCTTAATCAGACAGTATGTTACTCTCGGTTCCTTTACCTCGAACGGGCGATTTTCATCCGTATGGTGACACTGGTGTCACCGGTGTCTAGTCGCCCTGTGTGATGCTCTTACCTTAAATGTCACTTTACAAGCCATACCACGTTGGAAGCGCAGAGACGATTTGTTTGACATTGGCAATTTCTCTGACTAACCGCCAGAGGGGCAGCGAAGTAACGCCGAGCTCCCCCCCCCCCCTCTTTTTCTCTCTTGTCGACCTATGTTCTCTCGTCGTCTGAACTGGTTTTGGTCCTCTTGTGTTTATTCCTTATGTAAATACGCCTCTCCCCAGTCTTCCCTCCTTCACTGTTTCTCCGATAAATATAACACAAGTATCGGGTTGTATAATCTTTGCAATGTATTTTTATTTAAAGTGGAATACTTTTGATGTCACAAATACCAAAATGTCTTTAATTCTGAAATGTAAATAAAAAGAGTGGGCCCTTTTCTTCTTTTCTCTGCTATGCCCTTTTCCCCTCCTTCCCCGCCCTCGTCCGCCTACTATGTTTTCGTCCCCCTTTCTATTTCTTTAATTGTTTTTAGGTTCGCAATGGTCACACACACGACTTGCAACACTGAATTCTAACAAACGGCCAACATATGTAAAGTACACTGAACAAAATAACGCACACCGCAGACGTCTTTGTATATATGTTGCCATGTTTCCGTGCCCTCTCATTTCTTCGTTGTATATAAATCTATTCTCAAAAATGTAAAACATTACCATCGAAGTACCGTTTCCACAACAAACCCATAGCCCATCTTTCCTCAACTCCGATCCTCTCTGCCTACCACTGTCTCTCTATTTCCTGTTAAAGGTTGGTGAGAAACGGTACGAATCATTATCATTTTTTGCACATCACCTTATTGATTTTGCTTTTGTTTATGTTAAATGAGAATTTGTATCTGATGTTTTTGAACCAATAAACAGATTTTAAAAAAAAACAAAAAAAAAAATCCTGTGCACGTTTACAGTTTTAAAATGAAATCCAGAGAAGTTAAAACAGCTGCAGGCAAAAGCGGACGTTGTACGCATTGGCGGAAAGGGTTCTGCCAGAAGAAAGAAGAAGGTCATCCACCGAACTGCCACCACAGATGACAAGAAGATCCAGTTCTCTCTGAATAAATTGTCTGTCAACAATATCCCAGAATTGAAGAGGTAACCAGTTTGATCAATTTTTTCCCCAAGTAAGATGGGCAGGTGATCCATTTCAACAACCCCAAGGTTCAGGCCTCTTTGGCAGCCAACACATTTGCCATCACTGGTCACGCTGAGAATAAACAGATCGCTGAAATGTTGCCAGGAATTCTCAACCAGCTGGGGACTGAAAGCTTAAGCAGTTTGAAGAAGCTGGCCTCTACAGTCGCTGGAGTTGTTGACAGCAGTAAACAGACTACAGCGGATGTTGATGACGACGACGATGTCCCAGAACTGGTGGAAAACTTTGATGAGGCGTCCAAGAATGAAGACGTGTGAGTGTGATGACGAGCAGGACAGTTTCTATGTTGTTCGTTCGTGCCTGTCATCCACCTGTGTACAGATAAAATCTTCACTGCAGACATGGCATGGTCCTTCCTGCTATCTGGTGTTTTGTGGCTGCCAGAATCCTACTGGATGTGAGTGTGTGTGAATATATGTAGTCAGATTGCGATATTTCTCTGTGTTCTAGCGTGTAAACATTTGATACTGCGGTGCACACCTTGTCTGTGTCGGTGATATTGTGTGTGTGCAAGTCTGTGCATTAAACTGATTGATTCTAAAAAAAAAAAAAAAAGTTTCTCTCTGCTGGTGAAACGAATAGAAATATACACCGGCCTTGAACGCGTTTTCTTGGACCTTCTCCGCGGCGATCCTCATCCGGGTGATGGTGGCACTTTGTTTCATTGGGTGTTTTTTATCGCTGTGTGTGTGATGTTCCTGTTGGGGTAGAAACAAAAAAAAAAACCCGGCTGTTTTATTTCTTGCTGAAATATAGAATGGGACCCAACAGTTCTGCCTTTGACTGTGAAATAAACTACACACAGCACAGATCACGGTTAAATTAATACACTTACCGGCTGTAGAAAGATATTGTCTCACAAGAAAATGTTGTTTTTCAGGGACTCTCGAGTTTTCAACCTCTGGGCGATTTGACTGGTAAAGAAAAAATATGACAATACGGTTTTTTATAAACAGCGGATTGCTACGATATTCATACTCTGCTGAATTCGGAATGTCTGTCGGTTTGTCTAAAGAGTTACAGTTTGAGGTATGGTTCGAATACGGGTTTCCACAAGCTTTAAGCAGAAGTCTCACGATAACCCCAAGCACTTTAGCCACCTTGACAGTACACACCAATAGCACTGACTTGTTTGGGCGTTTATAAAATATTGCCTCTACCCGCATCCCCCAACTATTTTAGGGCGTTTATAAAAAAATCTCTACCCCTTGTCCCCACTTCTTCTTCTTCGTGTTCACTAAGTACACCGGGGGAAAAGTTCGGGTTTTCGCCCAGTATCTAGCCTATGTGCCCTGACTTAAAAAAAAATAAAAAAAACTTTTAAAAGACAAAAGATACGCTGACGGGTATTAAAAGATATGTGTCACCCCTATATCCCTCACACTAAGGATAAAACAATTTTTAAAACAAAAAACGTTGACGGTATTAAAATATTGGGGTCTCCCCATATCCCAAAAATCAAAAAGAAACAACTAGGGGTTATAAAGGGCGAAAAAAAACCTTGGTCAAACGCTTTTTGCGCAAGGCGCCTTTAGTGTGGCCTGTTGATGATGTTGTTTTTGTTGCTGATGGAAAAAAAACACCACACGCCTTTCAACCCCCCTTAAATTTCCCCCTTTTACTTAAACACCGCCGTTTTAATCTTGTCTGGCATTCCCAACCCTTGACCATACCGGGCATCGCGTCGTGAAAAATTGAATTGATTTTGAATTCAACTATTTTGGTTCCGTAGAACCGGATGTCGAACTGTTTTTTTGGTTAAAGGGAAAAACCGGAACTATCGTTATGATCTACCGGATTGCTTGTGAACAATTGGGGAAAAACAACGGAAACAAACAACGTTATTGAGACCCGGTTTTTGTATATCCTATGAAAAGGCGAAAATCAGGGCGGCTCTCCCCTAAAACCGTAGTGGGCTTGGGGTTTTTAGAGAAAAAAGGGGCCTCCAAAAATTAAAAAAAGGCGGTTATAGAGGGAAAGGGGGTCAAAAAAAAAAAAATTTAAAAAGGCGGGGATAGAGAAAAAGACCCCAAAAAAGGTTAAAATTTTAACAACTAGAGGGGGCGTCATCTATAATCAATATATGTGAAATGGGTTAAAGAAAAAAAAAAAAAAAAAAAAAAAAAAAAAAAAAAAAGTCAATGTTGTTTTTAAAAGGGGTGGGAAAAACTCAGGGGGCACAGGAGAAAAACAAAAAAAAATCAAAAGAAAACCCACGGCTTTTCCAGTGCCCCCCAAAACCCCAGGTGTTCCCCACCAAAAAATTTTTGGGGAAAATCCTTTTTAATAAAACTTTTGCAAAAATCTGGGTAAAAATGACTTCTGGGAAAAAAATATAATTCTAAGGGAAAATTCTAGAGAAAAACCCTGAAAAACAAGGTTTTTTATTTTTAAGAAAAACATGAGCCCCTTTACACTTGCATTCGCATTTTGGGGACAAACAATAATTGCCCTTTGAACTTCTGGGACCCGGGAGCCGGGGGTCCCCCACGCCCAGTGTCCAGGGTCCCTCCGGGGTCCAGGGGCCATCCGGTGTCCGTCCATCCGGTGTCCGGGTCCCGGGTCCAGCCGTTCCATGTCCGGCTGTGACTCTACGCGTGGTGCGGCTCCTCCATACAAAATAACGCACACCGACCAACACGAAAAAAATGCTTTTTTAATGTAAAAATGGGGTGGGGCGGTTTGCGAGTCCCTTGTTGTAGCTACACATTGGGCACGGTCCCGCAAAATTCAATTTTAAAAGGAAGGGGCCCGTAGCCAGCAGTTTTAAAGGGAGATCGCGGTAAACCCCGCCCCCAAAGGGCGACTGCGCACAAGTTGGACGGGATCGTATCTGGACCCTGCAAAATTTCTCGCACGAAGCCAACGA